>BMAU01021428.1:175000-736218 GCA_019973935.1 Trichonephila clavipes
TGTGTTACTTTTGCTGAGCAGAAATCAGCTTAGGGAGGTATTTTGAAAAATCGACCCTCAAGAGTGTTACGAGGAATTATAAATAAAAAAAATCCTTTTTATCAGCTATTAGATCTACATACTTAAAATTTAACAAAGGTGGTTTTTTTCTTTCTTTTTTTTTGTTTAGCGGAGATATGCAAAAAGCTGTTTTTGTTTAATTTGCAATTCACATAAAATTAACTCATTAAAAACTTCTTTTTTCTTCAATCTGTGTTGTTTATTTTTTCAGTTCACCCGTGCGAAGAACGGGTATACCAGCTCGTAGGTTATATTTTCCAGTTTTTCAACATTTAATTGGTTTTTGTTTCATTCATATTATTATAGAACATGAAATTAAAACATTCACTTAAATTATATATAAAAAAATGTTACCATTTATTACAAATCAAATTTTCTCTTAAGTACTTATCAAATGTGCAGAGAATAGTTGTTGTTACCGTGTCTTTCCCAAAGGGTAGAAAAGAAAGTTACCAGAGCCTAAGATAGTTTGGACTTCAAGATGTCCGTAGTTTTCAACACCGTACAGTGGCAGTGCGATTTTGCTCAGCAAAATGCTGTTATAAAAACGTGAATGAATTTACAAGGAAAAATAGAAATTTGTACAAGTGCTTAATGTATCGGCATGGATATGTAATTTTGTAAAAAATCATCATATATTTGGAATATTCATCGCGTATGTATCATTGCAATACATTAATTTATTCATAGTAAAAATTAAAGTTTTTCGTTAATTGTATTTTTTTATTCGGAATTGGGTTTTAAAATATAGTTTCTGAAACAGTAAATTTTGTTTTATATGTTGAAAGGGTAAGTAGCTGTTTACAAAATAAAATTTGTTTGCATCTTGTATGAAGTTTTAATTTGTGTATGTTCAGTTATCAGAGATTTATGGAGCAAAAAGTCAATAACGAAATCTAAGATAAAATGAATATTTATGTATTAGCAAAATCTCAAAATAAGTGCATTTTAAGAAGAAAAATCCATTCCATTAAGTGTTACATTCCACCAAGAGTCATCTATAACCCGATACTGCTATATTTATTTTAAAAAAATATTGAAAAACATCAACTCAACAGATGAAAAGTAATGAAAACTTAATACATTTTGATAATACTTATAATGTACCACTCGTATATCAATGAAAAATGCCCTGAAAAAAACATGTTTTAATAACCAGCAACCAAAATTTACTCCTCTCAAAAACACATTTTTGAATACTATGAATAGTTCTGTGAATATCATTGGAAGAAAGGAATGTTTTGGCGTGGCATGGGGACGTGGAATGAAAGTTTCTGATGATGCAGAATCAGAGCTGTCACATTACATAATTTTCAACAAAAGTTCAATTTGTCGCCTTTGTCAACTTTCTTATATATGTAAAGGGATGTGTGGTTTTAAACATATATACTGACGGAAAAAAATCCCAGAACAACTAAAGACTTGTGTTATAATAACGAAACATGGTAGGCATGTTTAGACCTCTGAAAGATGATATCGATTCAAATTTCGCGCTTCACGCTTGAGTGTGGCGCTAGTAACACCATTCAGAACGTGCAAATAAGGGTTGGTTTAAACACGTTCTGTGAAGTTCGTGAGAGTTATTTGCCTGTGAAATATGACGTATTGAGTTGATGTTACCCGAAAATGCCTTAAGGAAGATGAATAACCACTCACCTGAGTTTTAACGAGATCGTGTAATACGGCTACGAGAAGGAGGATTTTTCCCACGACATTGCAGAAAGACTTGGTCGGAATATATTGTTGGCAGCAATGGTCAAGGGATGGTACTTCTCAAGAAGATGGGGTTCCGGGCAGCCACGTAGCACTACTGAGAAAAAGACAATCGTATTTAACGTACGACTGTGGCGCATCGTACTGCGTCTGCGTCAGAAATTCTATCAGAAGTTGACACCACAGTGACACAACAAACTGTTAAAATCGGTTACTTCAAGGGCAGCTCCGAGCCACAGGAGCCCTGTAGCATGTATTCCATTGACTCCAAGTCATTGCCGTTTGTGACGTCAGTGGTTTCAAGCCAGAGGTTATTATATGATGGAATAGAGATCTGTTTTTTTTTCTGATGAAAGCAGGTTCTGCTTTGGTGCCAGTGGTGACCCTGCCTTGCTCAGTAGGCGGATAAGGTAATGCCTGTAACTAAATTGTATGTAGCCTAGACACACTGAACCTACAACTAGAGTCATGGTATGGAAAGCAATTAACCATGACCGCAGGAACACTCTTGGTCATCAGAAACACATTAACTGCAAATGCGTACGCCAGTCTGGTAATTCAACTTATTGTACTACCATTCATGAACAGCATCCAAAGGGAAGTTTTCCAACAGGACAACGCCCACCCTCACAACCTTGTTGTTCCGCAACGTGCTCTACAGAGATTTGAAATGTTACCTTGTCGTGTGAGATCACCAGATCTGTCTCGAATTGATCACGTATGAGATATCAACAGACTACAACTCCAGCATCCTTCACAACTAGCTCTTACCACCCCGGTACTGACACAACAAGTACAACAAGCATGGAATTCCATACCACAAAGTGACATTCGGAACCAGTACATCACAATGCATGCACGCTTGTATTCAAAATTCTAGAGGTTACTCCGGTTATTAATGTAACAGCATTTCCCATTTGATATGTATTTCTTGTGCTTAAATTAACCTGTGATCTTGAAAATTTAAGCAATTAAACATGTTAACCAGACAATTGTATTGTCCAAATTTCGTTACTCTACTATAAATTTTTGGTAATGGGATTTTTTTTCCATCAGTGTATATCAGCGCTTTTTGGCATCAATAAGAACGAAGAAATGAAAACACAGTATAGTTTTAAATAAACTTTTATTTACATCTCATTAAAAAGGAAATGTTTTGAAAATTATTTGTTACTTTATTACATTGCTCTATTACATTGTCCTCCTTTATATATTTCCCGACTTCTTAAAATATAAAGTTCAGAACAAGTTTATAATTATAAATATTAAAATTTCGTTTTAAACACGCACACACACATAATGGGCTCAGTTTTACGTTTAATTTATATATTTAAGTATACAAAATTCTCGAGGGAATTATTTTAAAAAAATACGTGTTTGATCTCATGTAATCATATGTCATATATATATATCGATGCCCGAATCATAAGAGATTAATCAGAAAGTCCGGGTATGAAAGACCGTTTATTGTAATTCTTACAATTGTTATTAGAGTACAATAGGCCGCCCATCCGGTATAGTTCATAGTGACGTGGATACGATGCCGTAGGGCCTGGGTTCGAATCCCAGAGAAAGCATGGATGTATGTAAATGTATAGTGCCTTTGAGGCATAGGGTACTCTAAATATAGATTCTCCTCATGAGGTTGGTGGAAGGGAAAGAGAAGTGGGTGGTCTCTGACCACCCCAGGGCGTTCTCTCTGAAAACTGGGGTGGTCAGAGAGGGAGAGTATGGTGTTCAAAGCTACAGTTAACGGCATGCGTACAACAAGCCCCTTGCCGCAATGAATTTAGTGGGCCTTGATCTGATGTAACTGTCGATCAAATAGCATAAGTAACAACAGAATACAATGGTATTACACGCACATTCAGTAGAATTTAATTACAACAGAACAAAAGTAATATTATTTTTGTAAACAGATTTTTCTATCAGATGATGTTCTTAAGATTTTATGTTATGTATTTAAAAAGATTAAAAGTCAACAAACAATTCTTCATATTCAATATATAATTTTTAATAATCCTTTATATGTAACATGTTTCATTTTCTAAATGAAAGTAAAACTGGAAATGAGTTTCATTTTGACTAAAAATAATAAATTGTTATTCTGAAATTGTTTTTCTGTTTTAAACTTCAGATTCTTTTAGTTGATGCACAGTAAAAGGTAAACTTTTGACTACTTAAAATGCCTACTTACAATGAATTAAAACGAGTATATTCTCACAGAATTTGAAGAGAATGATAAAAAGTAGTTGAAAAAATATTTTGTAAATTAAAAAGAAATAGTTTAAATAAATAAAAATGAACAGCAAAAAATTGCTTAAGTTAGATCTTGCTTATGATATTACATTATGGATAGAAAAAATATTACTGCGTTCAATACAATTATTGAAAACATGAGAAACTAAAATTCCAATCCATACTTTCAAAAGAAGGCATTCAACTCTTAAATTTTTCACATTATTTCTAAAGGTTCCTTAAAAAGGATTCATTTTTTTAACAATGCAGTCTTATAACATTAATTTGAATAGAAGGAAACAAAACACACACAGACATTTTGTTTAAAGAAATGCAACTAAATCTCTGATATTCCAGACTAATAACAATTTTAATTGGTAAATATTTAAAACTTATTAATTCTGTAGGTATTCTTTACAAAAGTTATTGCATTCACATACACACAGACATGACATATTCCTTTACGTAAATGGATTTATTTTGGCATTTTGGACATTTAGAAGCACGGAGTTAACTAGAGGAAATTTTCTTCTGCTTAACTGATTGGAAGTGTCAGAGATATGCGTCAAGGTGTAAAATTAATACACCGATGGTGAGCTTCTTACTTCTCCGATGTGTGTTTGACGAGAGTAAAACCTATATGTATAAGATTATACTTCCCTTTCCTAACTTAAGCTTGAGGTGAAAAAAAAACTTCACTTTCATTACCATATGAAGCGTAAACTCTAAAGTTTAAGGTAGTTTGTCAAACAACATCTCTGATTTTCTTGTGAGAATAAATTTTAAATGGAATCGGAATATATATATATATATATATATATATATATATATTCTCCCTCTTAACACAAAAAGTCTCTAAGAATGCTAACCGATACTGGAATAACTATTAACCATTCTTGCACACATTTTTGGGGGAAAACATCATCAAAATCATATAAACTCGTCCTTCATATGTATCAAGCTATCTGAATGTAGAAATATCCTGAATTGTTTAATTAATATTTGAAATGTTCCTTTCAAAGTCACTCATAGAGCTTTCAAATGTTGCTTTTTATATACTATATTGTAGTGGACATAATTCAGTCTATGCGAAAACTCTCTAATATCAGTAGAGCTCTTTCCATGTGCATGAAAACTGCAATATCAGAACATATTCCCCCCCCCTCAATTATATAGATCTTTCGTATTTCATTAAGGAATATTCCAATGTACATGCAGAAAATTTCATTTAGTTTAATTATCGAATTTCTTAAGCTACACAATGTTCATTGATATAATTTATAGTTAAAACTCGTAATTTATTTCTAAATAATATCCAGGCCATTTATCAAAAATGGTACGCAAAGTATTTCCATCTATTAAGGTATCTGACTACTTGCGAGAACTGTTTCCTAAAAAAATAGAGATATGGCAGCGCCTCTCAAACTTTCAATATTTGTGACCCAATATTCAATCATAATTTTTATCGCGCCCCCCTCCATACAATAATAATGTATTAAATTCAAACTATGCTTTGATGCTAAAGCAACAATACGATTTGAGTACCACCGGCGTATATAAACGTCTCACTTAGCTAAAGTGTTATTTCCGGACGTATATATACGCTCAGAACGTATATATACGTCTTTCCAAAGTACGGTCTTTTCTGTGCAATGCTATCCATAAAATATTTCAGGAGGCTTTGGAATGCAATAAAAGAACTTAGATAGTGTTTGAGAAGAGTGTACTTATATTTCAGAGGATTTGCCTATTTATTCCATTTCATCCCCTCCCCAACATACGTCACATGTGCACGCCTACGTGGAAAAAGGTGGCATTGGGGAGCGAATTGCGTAATTTTTAATCGACCGTTAAGGAATTAATTATAAACCATACAAATTATTAAAATAAGTATTATTTTTTGTATATAATTTTATAAATGATAAATCCATGTAGTCACTGGTAATTATTATACTTGGTCTTAACTTAGTAATGTTAAATGAATGATAAAATACATTGTGCAGTACTGATACATTTATAAGTGTATTATATCAATGTAAATGTGTCTTTTATTTTTTATTATGTCAGAATGTATTTTGTATGTTTTTTTTACTTTCAGTAAATTATTAGTTTTTTTTAAAAAATAATCTTTTGTTTTCGACTTTTCGATATGCTCGCGCCCGCCAAGGTGGGAGCGCTCTAAAGTTTGCGAAACGCTGAGATATGGGGATTTTTTGGGGGGATTTTATTCAGTAAATTTTAAGGAAAAAAATGCTAAAATTAAGAAGAGAGCGCACCCCTCGTAGAGTTTTCACGCCCGCCAAGGTGGGAGCGCCCTACAGTTTGTGAAACGCTAGAGTATGGGGATTTTTGGGGGATTTTATTCAGTAAATTTTAAGGAAAAAAATGCTAAAATTAAGAAGAGAGCGCACCCCTCGTAGAGTTTTCACGCCCGCCAAGGTGGGAGCGCCCTACAGTTTGCGAAACACTGAGATATGGGGATTTTTTTGGGGGGATTTTATTCAGTAAATTTTAAGGAAAAAATGCTAAAGTTAAGAAGAGAGCGCACCCCTCGTAGAGTTTTCACGCCCGCCAAGGTGGGAGTGCCCTACAGTTTGTGAAACGCTGATGTATGGGGATTTTTCGGGGGGGATGTTATTCAGTATATTTTAAGGAAAAAAAAATGCTAAAATTAAGAGAGCGCACCCCTCGTAGAGTTTTCACGCCCGCCAAGGTGGGAGCGCCCTACAGTTTGTGAAACGCTAAAGTATGGGGATTTTTTGGGGGATTTTATTCAGTAAATTTTAAGGAAAAAAATGCTAAAATTAAGAAGAGAGCGCATCCCTCGTAGAGTTTTCACTCCCGCCAAGGTGGGAGCACCCTACAGTTTGTGAAACGCTGAGGTATGGGGATTTTTTGGGGGATTTTATTCAGTAAATTTTAAGGATAAAAAATGCTAAAGTTAAGAAGAGAGCGCACCCCTCGTAGAGTTTTCACGCCCGCCAAGGTGGGAGTGCCCTACAGTTTGTGAAACGCTGAGGTATGGGGATTTTTCGGGGGAATTTTATTCAGTAAATTTTAAGGAAAAAATGCTAAAATTAAGAGAGCGCACCCCTCGTAGAGTTTTCACGCCCGCCAAGGTGGGAGCGCCCTACAGTTTGTGAAACGCTAAAGTATGGGGATTTTTTGGGGGATTTTATTCAGTAAATTTTAAGGAAAAAAATGTTAAAATTAAGAAGAGAGCGCATCCCTCGTAGAGATTTCACGCCCGCCAAGGTGGGAGCACCCTACAGTTTGTGAAACGCTGAGGTATGGGGATTTTTTGGGGGGATTTTATTCAGTAAAATTTAAGGAAAAAAAATGCTAAAATTAAGAAGAGAGCGCACCCCTCGTAGAGTTTTCACTCCCGTCAAGGTGGGAGCGCCCTGCAGTTTGTGAAACGCTGAGGTATGGGGATTTTTGGGGGAATTTTAAACAGTAAATTTTAAGGAAAAAAATGCTAAAATTAAGAGAGCGCACCCCTCGTAGAGTTTTCACGCCCGCCAAGGTGGGAGCGCCCTACAGTTTGTGAAACGCTGAGGTATGGGGATTTTTTTGGGGGATTTTATTCAGTAAATTTTAAGGAAAAAAATGCTAAAATTAAGAAGAGAAAATGAAATTATTATTACTAAAATCGAAACAAATTGATAAAAATTACGTAAACGGGACACACTCTGTCCAAAATGTTTAGGAATAAATTCTCAATCTTTCAATTTTGATGTGTTACTTAGTTATTCATTTTTGAAATGACCTTCAGAATAAAGGATAATTTCATTTTTACAAAGCTGGAGCACTTTAGTTATTATATGAAACTGCTGAACGAAACAGTGATTTTATTAACATAATAAGGGACTGTAAATTTTGTAATAAAACAGTGGTTTTTGTAGTGTGTTTCATTCTGGGATACATATAAAAGACAAGAGATAGATGAACAGAAACATACAGTACAATCACAGAAGAATATTGCTTTTATTATACAAACGATGATCACAGCATAGAACAGGATGGGTAGGCTGCTTTCTATTTGAGACGGGAATACATTTCAGGCGAAAGTCAGATTTTTTTTCATGAACATACATCCATGCCTTATTCGGGGTTCGAACACGAGCCCACTCTATTACGAGCTAGGTGTCATAATCACCATACTGGGTGGGTGGATAAAATAGCGATTAAAAAATTCGAAAGTTAAAACACTTCTATTAGTATAAAAACATACAAAAAATTTCAATTAATTATTTTTAAAACTTTTTGATCGATTGCTGCTTCCGTTTGAGCATTTTCTAAAAAAAAATAAATTTCGAGTAAAACGCGTTTTAAAGTTTGACTTCTTGCTTAAAGTTGTGGCACCTGCTTTTACTAAAACACTTGTAATTTTTATTCTAGAGAATGAAGAGTAAAATACTTGGTATTTTTATAAAGGTAATAAGCTTCAGTATCCATTATTCTTCTCATGGCGACTTAGCGTTAAACTAGGACTTTAGCCAAATATTCAACTTCTATAACTATGATTATGTAATTTGTAGCTATAACCACTCTGTATTGAGACGTATTGAGTTCCTGTTACAAGCTTTTATTTCTATTTTTTTAATGTGTAAATTCTATTTTATACATTTTCTCTCAGAAATAGTGTATCGTATTTATATACCCCTTATCCGACATATATCTTAACTTTAAAATTTATTTTAAACATTTCATTTTGACAGCAGCCTATATAAAAGTTCTGATAACACTCTATTTGTAATTATCGTAGTCTTTTTCTCTTTAAAAAATGCATTTACTTTTCCATTTATCAACGCTAGAAAGTCCAACGGTGTCGATTGGAGACAGTAGCTTGTTTAGTTTGTTCTCCTTTCCACAATTGTGCAGGGTATTTGAAACTTTTTTTCATGACTTTTATAATTTTCTATTGTGATTACACAGAACAAGTTTTGTGGTTCTAGGTAAATTAGGAGATATTTTACAACTAAATATACCTAGAACGTCTGCTGGTGTCGTTCCGGCACCAAGGCAATTTATAATTACAAATAGCTGTTTTCCAGCAACAGACAGTTCAATAAGTAGTTGTCATTAATAAAACAAACTTCCGGAAGTAATATCACTCATTTATTTGGCCTTGAATACAATGATGTTGGGATCAAAGGGGAAATGAGTCAGTTATACTAAAATTTTTGCATTTAAGTGTTTCGTTGCATAGCATTTGCTTATCGGCTCATAAAAAAATTCATTCGATTTTTGAACATAAAGCTAAGCAGACACCCTGAAACGATGACTCGTGAAAAAGTCTTAATGAAATTGATAATTTGTTGCTAGAGCTTTCTGAGAATGAATCGAATGGGAGAGAGCTGTCTTGTTCTAATTTATATTCCAATGAAGACATAAGATTGAGTGAAAGTAACAGCGGATAATCTAAAGAAACAGCAGATGAAATTGATAATATTCAACAAATCCTTATTTATATGTCGCTAGGAATGGCACAGATTGTATACCGCATAATAGTAATGTTCCTGGCAGATTTGACCCATGAAATGTTTCGCGACAAAGTAGTGGTCCATCAAGCATCGCGAAGCATAATGTAAGCGTCAGCTTTTTATGATGTAAAGAGTCATAATTTATAATAATTACATGAAATAATATTAAAAAGTCTTAATACTAAATCCTACTGAACAGTAGTTCTGGAATTATTAGTTTATTACAATTATTTTATACATTTTATATCGCGGTAGACGTTTAAGGGTATTTGAAATGCCAGACATTCTAGCGTTGAGATAATGATTCATCAATTGATTGATCAATACCTACAAGGTATGACCTTTATATATAAGCCAAGAAATATGTATTTGATAAGAGACAGAAGATGTCAAATAAAAGATCATCTTAATTTCCTTTGTTTTGAAAAGCAAATAATCATTTGATTTTATCTCAGAAATATTTTTATAACTTCATTTGAATTTGGTTAAGGATAAGAAAGTTTTAGATGATAATCATCTTATACCAATAGCATGTGCTTTAATAGTTAAAAAACAAAAGAAACCAATAAGATAAAAATCAAAGACTGGTTAAATTTAAAACCTTATGGTGAGTCATAACGTTTTCCTAGGTAATTGCATCGTGGAGAGGAGCTTAGCTAGGCCTTTTATAAATGCTAAGGAAAACCATTTTCTGGAGAATTTCCATTACCCGGTAAAATGATAAGGTTTATGTATCGTGCGTCAACTGAAGATAATAAAGTGTTCATATGATAAAGATAAGTATATCTCTTTTCCTTATTTCAGTTGTAGCGTAGTAATAATTGACTTTAAAATAAAAATTTTGCTTTTGATTTTCAATGAGTAATAGCCTTTAAACAACCCTTTTAAAATTTAAATCAAATTTCATAGGTTTTATTTAAATTTTAAATCAAAACGATGAAGAAAGTAAACTATCAGTGTTTAAAGTTTCAAGAAAAATAATAAAAGAATCGAAGTAAAGGAAATCATATTATTTTAAAAGGATTTTATCAAAAAGATAAAAGACCAATATGCTTTTATTTTAATGTGAAATAATAATGTATTTATACAATCTCGTATTACTTTAAATGTTGATAAGATATGCTCGTTTCGAACTTATTATTCAAAATAGAGTCTCACCAAGAAAAGTTGTTTGATGTAGAAAAATTAACAGAAGGAATATGTCCAAAAATATGTTTAGGAAATTGTGAATTATATTCTCCTTTTTTTAGTTGCAGAATACGTAAAGTTGATATAAAAAGTAAAATTATATCTTTAAAAATTCTTCAGAAACATTTTATTATTTATTTAATAATGTTTTAAAAATAATAAGTGTTTCTAAAAAGGTAACTGAGATTATATAGATATATGACCTTGTTTTAAAATATTTATTGATGTTACAAATATTGTATTAAATAAAGGTTTCAATAAAATATTTGAAAATTTTCAAAGTTTATGTTCAGAGAAGGGTTTTAAATAACTGTTATATAGTGAATAGAAATATTTTTTCGGTGAAAAAAGCAGAATAAATATCTAAATTCAGTTAAGAATTATACCATTAGAATGTTTTTTTGAATGTTTAGAAATATTATCCTTGTGTTATTTGTTTTTTTTATTATTTATTGCATTAAATAGTACAATCTGTTGAATACATATGAAGTTTGATTTGCTCCTTTTTCTGAACATGATTTTTTAAATATTAAAGACTTTAAAAATTCAAAATTTAAAGAAAACTCCATTTATTTAGTACATAAACCCCTAAGAATCCATACTTGTTAAGTAACTTTTAAGTTAATTTGTTGGTTGACGCAGTGCTTCTCAAACTTTCAGTATATATATATATATATATATATATATATATATATATATATATATATATATAATATGTAACCCAACTTTCTATCATGATTTTCACCACTCCCCCATTCAAAAACATTGTATTGAATGCAATATTAATGTAATTTTATACTAATGCTACAATGAGGCTTTAATTATGAACCGTGTAGTAACAGGTGTTAATGGTTGAAGGAAGGCAGATGAGCTTGGGTATGTTATTCCTCTTTCAACGAGAATTTCGTTGGGAGTAGTGTAATCAGTTCTATTTGTCAGATGAATAATTTATGTCTACATTTTTAAGTTCAGATTAGTAGTCGTTTATACTGTTGTATGTGGCAATGAAAGAATCTGATGATGCCCAATAATGAGTTACCTTGGAACTGTAAGACCAGCTGGGAAAATAATATAGTAACGGAATGAACGGAATAAATATGTATAGTATTTTCATCTTCTGAAATGGATGTAAACGTATGTAATTTATAATATATTTAATACTTGAACACCATAAACGCACACATTATCAAGATAAATATTAAATTTGGAAAATAATTTATGTATATATGTATGGCAATTTCATGGGAGTCGGTGTTAATTATTAAACTTGTTCTTCGTTTACTATTGATAAATTTATTATCAAATACATTGTAAAGTGGTCATAAATTTATAAATATATTATATCAGTGTAAATAAGTATTTTATTATTTATTAAGTCACAATCTATTTTGTTTTGCTTCCATTCAGTAAATTAATAAATGTTTTTAAATAATCTTTTATTTGTGATTTTTCCATATTCTCGCCATCCCCCCATCTTGTAAGGTTATCACGTCCCCTTGGGGAGTACGCCCCACAGTTTGAGAAACGGAGGATGAACAACATTCCAAACTTAAGTTACAAAACAAAAACACATTAAATATTAATTAATACCATCAAACCATTATTTACCATTGATCCTTTTGGGGGATATTTATTTTTTACTTATTTATACCTAAATAGGCGAACTTTTAGTTTTGATTGTAGTACCTAAATGTTGTACAGAGTACCATAAAAGTTATAAAATCAATAAAGAAGCTTTTTTCAATAATTAGCTTACTATTGGAAATGAATGAGCTCTTGCGTACCCCTTTTAATTTTTTGCACTTAGCAGCATTGTGAGCTTGCTCGTAAGAGCTATGCAACAATTGAGAGAAATATTTTTATGTGGATGTGTTTGTTATGAATCTGCAGATGTCCATGTAACATTCAGTTGATTCTAAAATTTCTGTGGCAAATGCAAGTTCAAATTATTTTATGCGTCTCAATGATGGGACAGTCGCATATTATAATATCATAGGGATGGCGATTCTTTCCGAAAAAGATCGGTATTTAAATCGAATCGAATCGTAACCTGATGAATCGATTCACAAAAAAGATGGAGGGGTCTAAAAGATCGATTCTAAAATATCCAATTTTTTCAAGTCTGCATTTACAATGAAAATATAAATCCATTTTATAAAAACAAGAAAGATTCCATAATAAACGATACCTTATCAGTAAAATCAGGGAATTTTTTAGTTCTGGGAATTCGACAATTACAATTATTTTTAGTACCATATTAAAGTTTCAGGAATTAAAAGAAGACATTTATATTTTCTCAATATTTTTGTTTCATTAAAAAATTCAGAAAATAGATAATATGGCTTATAGCTCGCAGTGCTTAGTATCTAAGCTTTTTAAAAAACAACAGTCTGTCAAATCTACTGGGATTAAAGTAGTTCTGCTCATCACTTGCGATGTTTTGGCAATCTAAAAAAAGGCGCTCACAAGGAACAGATGATACTTACAGCGATTTACTATCCTTTAATTACTTATTATTCCGTAACAAAAACTACATAAAAATAAATATTTATTTCGCTAATCACAGAACATTACGATAGTCAGTCAATCAAAGCATAAACAAATGACGCAATATCAATAAATACAAAAAATCAAAGATTACACAAGCATAACTTTTCATTTATTTATTAAAGATGGGCAAAGGGAACTAAGCATAAAGGCATCTCGCAAGTTTTTGAGTAATTAACCCTTTAACCACCAACACAGTAATATTACAGTTTTTACAGGTAGTACATTAAACTACTTGTAAATAATTTTATGGTTTTTAACAAAACAGAAAAAATCGAATTTCGATTTTTTAGAATAAAATATCGATTCAGTGCTGCATATCAATTTAAAAAGTTCGATTTTTTGGCCTGAGAAATCGATTCTTCAATTAATCGATCTCAGATCGCCATATTCCTGCAATATCATTCCTGTGTAGGTATCAGAATGGAATAAATAAAAGAAATGGCGCAAAGACGTCAAAGAGAGATGGTGATGGCCTTTGCACACCCAGATGATTGATATTTGTGTGGTAAATACATGATGTGCATACCAAATTGTTAATCTAGATGAGAAGCTCTCGCTTTTGGATGTTCGAAGGAGAATAGCGCTTTTATACTTCACAAAGCAAAGAGGATCAACGTCGAATCGTTGATGACCTCAAGGAAACAAACTGATGGGAGGATGGATTAGCACAGATATACGATTTGATCCAGGAAATCACATCATCGTGTCAAATAAAACACAGAAGAAATATGTGTACTGCAAGAAAAAAATGGCAAAAGTGTGTGATAGGTGTAATATTGGTGTACATGACAAGTGTGTTTTGTCTCTTTCTACATACCATAGAGAGAGAGAGAGAGAGAGAGAGAGAGAAATACAAAAATATCACAAACTCAATATATTTTGTCTCCCATAGTGTTTAATAAAGTTTCTTGCATATTATGGATTTTGGAACGTATTTGGCCAACGTCCCCAAAACGTTACGTTCTGTAGTTTCTATACCAATACACACAGAAACTGGAAAGCAGTTTTTCCTTTCATATATCATTCATGTTATCATATTAATGTATATTGTTTTTGCAAGAAAATAAAGAATAGAGTTTGGGCATATAATGGGTTAGTAAAACTTTGGCCTGAAGCCGAAGTTTGAAGGTTTTTTTCTTTTCTTTATTTTCATGTTGATTAAAAAATACAATTCGGGATATAAATAAAATTTAATTTATACAGAACTTTACTTAGTGTTAGAGTCAAATGTGTACGTTCAAAGTTTTTTATTGAAAAGAAGGCAATAAAAACTTTAAACAATTCCTGCGAGTTTTTTACATAAGGTATCGTAAGAAACTTGACATACTAACACATTTGGTTTATATCTTTAAAATGTTTAATATGAAATGCCTATACTGTTTTTAGTAATCAACTCACAATAATTAAAATGCTTTTTAAAAATTTTAAACATGGTCAACATGTATTTTAGTTTTAAAAATTAACAGAATAGCACATTCAATTCACAAGCGTACTAAAAATTATGTTATTTCATTCTCAAAATTTGTTTCAGGAAAATTGATGCTCTACTGATATAAATAAAAATCCTTAACTATTTTAATAGTGTTACATTCAGGATTTTTTTTTCAAGTTTTATTTTTCTATTATTTTAGGACGTTTGGTTTAACGTCTCTTACGTGATAAAATTGTTTTAATTTTTAAATAAGAGTAGTGCTTTTTAAAATCATGTTTATTGACCTATTCAGATATTTGCGTTTGGATTACCTCAATTAGGATTAATTTTTCAATAGTCTATAATAAACTCCTGTTACATTATTGTATTATTATACGATGACTAAAAGGAAAAAATTATGATTAAATCAATGAAAACAAAAGTTATAACTTAAAAAAATCATTTCTCTCTCTATATTTTTCTTGAAGAACGTTTTGCAGTTGTAAATCTAACCGTTTAAATATATATTTTAAAGAGCTTGTGTTAAGGTATCCGAACACGTTGAAAATGACCAAATTCGGTCAAGATAGATATTTTTGTTTTCTATTTTATTGAATTGAGCTGTCCTTTGGCTTTACAAAGCATAGTTTTTTTGTTTCCACGCTAGCTAGAGGCGAAGCTACAATCAATTTTATAAAGGTAAAAAAACCGTAGGTGGGTCTTTGATCTACTAGAAGTAGACATTTAAATTTTTTGAAATCTATCATGGCGAGTCTGATAACTAAAAATATTATAAATATATTTCTATAAAACTTTTTGAATCGTACTTTTATGCTATTTTCTAGAGAATATACTAAAATATTTTTTATTGTATGAATACTTTTTGACTTACGGCTGGTTATTTAAATAATGATCTCATAAAGAATGCGACTTTTCTTATAATGTTTATTCAATCAATTCTAAAATTTTCAAGTTTTAGTACATTCTCTAGATAAATACATCTAATTTGTTTTAGTAATACTTTTACTAATATAAGATTATTACTCTTTTCTCTAATTGCTTTGAAGTTTTACAAAAATATTACTAAAATTTCACTTATAATTGTGATTTTTGTAAAATTTAGGCAATTTATTTTAAATACTGTTGTTTAAATATTAGTTTTTATTGGTATTGAATCCTAAAAAAGCATTTATAATGTTTAAATATGATATTTTGTCAAAAAGTATTCCGAACGTGTTCGGATACCTTAATAACATTAAACAGAGTTGTAAGAAAAAAATATGTATTTATTCAAGTAGACAAATAAAATATTTGTTTTTTAATGGTTCAATACTACGATGTATTTATAAAAAAATACACTTTATTTATTTTATTTTCATATATCATTTTAATTTTGAAGTAAAATTCTAACGAACCCCCAAATATACATCAATTAAAATTGCGTGTTTTCTTCTATTCAGATAAAGGTTCACAGACACAAAGTGTTTTTTCATTTATTAATATTGTAAATATATTTGTCACAATTTTTATACTCATATTTGTACGAAGGAATATAATTGTGTGAAATTTTTCTTGTAATGTATTTAAAGATAAATGTTAAATTACTTGTTCACGTCATATTACTATGATTATTCTTTCACAGTTTTGTTTGAATACGCATTTTCAGCATAAAATATTTTTTTTTATTTGAAATAAAATTTTTGTTTTCAAAGGACATTAATTTATTTATTACTATGTTAATGAATTTTTTATTTTTCTTTAACCGAAACTTACAGATATCTGCAATATGATTTCTAATGAAACCCAGATGGTGGGAGTAGTTGGTTTGGATCTGGTCGTGTATACCCCTAATTTTTTGCGGGTTCGACCTCTGCCCAAGTTGGTGGATTTTGGTGACGTTAAAAGTCGGTAGAGTCCATGTTGTTTGATTATGCGGTATGTTAAAGATCCCTAGAGTACCTGTTTAACTTTGGAGCTCCAGGCAAAATTAACTAGTATACTTCGCATTTTCAGAGTCCATGTGCCTCCCTCTGGAGAGGAAACTGGACTTCAAAAATACATTGAGGCAATTGATATCCACCTAAATGGCGCCACAATATAAAGCTATACCTGCTCCCGGAAAATGTACAGGACTACGACTGTAATTACCAGTCTGCTGCCCCATTAGAAGGAAAAAGTGTCTAATGAAAGAACTACCGTTGCATAAACTTTGAAAGTTCAAGCTGCAATTTACTTTTTGCAACATCTAAGCATTCATCGAGAAATATTTAGTTTGCTTTGTATTTATTCCAGTGTTTCTCAAACTGGGGGGCGCCCCCCCCCCTTAGGGGGGCGTGACAACTCTACGAGGGAGACGCGAGCCTATTGAAAAGTCGAGGACAAAAGATTATTTAGAAAAATTATTAATTTACTTAAAGTAAACAAACAAAATACATTCTGACATAATAAAAAATAAAATACACATTTACACTGATATATTACACTTAGAAATATGTCAGAGCTACACAATGCATTTTATAATTAATTTAACAATTCTAAGTTAAAAACAAGTTTATTAATTACCAGTGACTCCATGGGTTTGCCTTATATATAATTTGTAACAAAAATTAACACTTTTCTTGATAATTTTGTACGGTTTATATTTAAACCTTGACTGACGATTCGCTTCCCATTGTCAACCGTTTTCCACGTAGGCACGCGTATGTGATGTATTGGGAGAGGAGGGAGGAATAAAGGAGCAAAAATAATCTGGAATAAGTAAATCCTTCATAAACATTGTCAAGGTCCTTTTATTGCATTCCAAAGTTTTGGAATAATTTTACGGATAGCAGTGCACAGAAAAAATTGTACTTTAGAAAGTCGTATATATACGTCTGGAGAAATAAAGGCTATTGCTTAGCGAGCGGTTTATATACACGGAGGGGGGCTTAAGAGGTTAAAGTTGTATCGTAGTTTTAGTGTAAAGTATAGTATTATTGAATTCAGTTCATTGTTATTGTATGGGGGGGCGCGATGAAAATGATTGAATATTGGGTCGCGAGTATTGCAACTTTTAGAAACACTGATTTATTCAATTGGGACTGCTGAAGATTTGAACCCTACCTTTTGTTTATTCTTATCCGAAAAGCCATCATATTTAGTTTCATATTGAAGCAAGTTCTTCAAAATCACTCTGGAACATGACATAAAGGGATTTAATTATTACTTGAATTTTTCTTAGTTAGAAGCCCATCTAGCATTTAATGGGATACTAAGAACATTCAGACGTACACATTTTATAATTATTCTCAAGGGAACTACAGTCCATCTGTATATAGCTACAATTAATCGTATATTTTAACATTAAAATGCTTGCTACTAAGACTGTGCTGACTTTTATCAGAAAGCATGTGACTCAAAAGTCTATATTTTTCACAAACTTCCTCTTAATATCCTAAGCAAGGTTATTTGGGACCTAAGGCTACTCTTTAGAGCATTGGAAAAACCATGGAAGATTAAAGTTTTCGGATATTAATGAATATTTCTGTAAGCTAACCATTCTTTATGGTGATTGTCTTTATGTCAAGAGAAAATTATATAGCTGTATCTAATACAGCTCGTCACGGCAATAAAGAAATGTTTATATAATTATAAAACGTCTTATAAATTTATGCTGTAAATTTTGTTCTAAGAAACAATAAAGAATTTTTTTTAAAAAAAGAAAAAAAACTTTGAGATTTTTCTTTTTACTTAAACAATAAAAACTCCGCTTCCGGAAATAACATCTTGGAGAAGAAGTCACGTGACATCTTTATTTAACACGCAGTAACGTCAGGATTTTATAACGACAATGAAAGAGTCGTACAGTTGTAAGAATTTATTCCAGATTTTTTAAAATTAAATTAAAATTAATTGTAAAGAAATTCGATTACCAATATTGAAATTTCGAAAAAGTTCTCTTAAGACTAAATTTAAAAATGAAGACAATGTGTAGTTTTTATATTAAAAAATTGCTTTTAACTTTTAATATGTTACACCTATAACAAAAATACTTACAAAATTTTACAAATTCAGCATTGTATTACTTTGCTTACTTTATCATAAAGATGAAGGAAGCTTTACCAAAATCTCATTTTGTATTGCATTGTACCAAAATAAATAAAAATAAAATTTAGTAGAAATAGTTAGCTGATTCTTGAATACTTTTATATATTCGTTTGTTTTCATTTCAAGTGAAAACTGTGCTTACATTTATAGGTTTATAAGAATTCCTTCAGCTTCACATATGTGTTTGGAAAGATGTATTTACATTTTATTGTTGTATACATGTATCTTGCATGTATCTCGTAGAATATTCTACGAATTTTTGTTTTTTTCTGTTCTTTGCATAAGTTTTCAATCTATGTATGGTTTGCTCGTAAGAGTGAATCAATCATTGATTGAAAATGTCACACACGTTTTCTGTGTATTTTATGGAAAAAGAATTTTAACAAAAAGCCTATGAAGTGTAAGCTTTAACTTTTTATATTTCGACGGTACTTATAAGTACTACTCACTTTAAAATTACATAGAATAACCATTTTTTACGAATACTCAGACGATACTTAGCAGAAATAATCTTTCAAATCCACTCTTCTAAGATATATGGCAGCACGGATTCTATGATGAGTATTTTAGCGGATAAGGTGAATAGTTTTAGAGCAGAAATTGCGTTTTCAGCTGACGGCGTTTTCAGCGGATCGTGAAGATTGTCATTTTTGTTCCCAAAAAAACAGTTAATGTCAACAATAAGTGTCTTATTTTTTTGTATGTTAATGTAGACAATAGAAAACGATTTGGCTTTTTATTTTAAGTCAACAGTCTATATAATTAATTTTGCAGTTGAATATTTTGAATTAATTAATTATCTGTAGCGAGTCAAATTTCCCAAAATTTAGTATTTTGTTTATGTATATCGCTTAGTTTTTAATGTAGTGATTCAAAAAAAATATTGGATGATAAAAACTGCAGTAAATCATAATGCGGTAGATAAAGGTTTAAACTGCCATGCATATAGAACCTAATTTGCATTGTATTCTAACCCCAAAATCTTAAAACAAAGCGCAACAGATGAAGAAAATGCACACTTCCTAGTTTCTGTGGCAACATAAATGATTTCTACATTGATGACATTCTAAAAAGAGTTGATAATTAAGGTGACCAATCGTTCTCTTCTACGAAGGACAGTCCTTCTTTTATAGGTTCTGTATTTCCACGAAATGTGTCCTACAATTCGTCCTCCTTTTCAATACTTTAAAATTGATCTGTTAATTTTCGTATTCAAAGATACCATACCGAACTGTTACGAGTCATGTGCTGGTACAGTATGAATTATCGGAAATATTAATGTATTTTGTACATGATCAGGGGCATCTCTTTTCCCCAAAGCTATTCAAAACAATGATGGCAAACATGCTTTAGCTACAGAAGTTAATCTCATTTTGAACGATTTTGTTCTTGAAGTAAATCTTGTTTTGAAGAAAAATTTATACCTTTAATAATAAAAAGAAAACGGAAAAGTTTACTAAAGAAAGGTGCAGCATTTTTACTTGACATGTTGCAACAGTTGAAAGAGTTTTTTCAGTTGACAATTATTTTTAGACAAGTGAAAAGTGTGAAGACAATGTTGATACTTTAACTGCAACACTTACCAAAAATTTCAATATGAAGGACATTTCTTGCACTGAAATTTTCGATACATTAGAAAGTGATATATTGACAAAGAAAAAATAATTCAACGGAAAATACTCGTTTAATCAAATAATGTAAGCGTAATTAGAGTGTTTTTGTTTGAAATAATAAAATGTTTAATACATTTACATTGTAAATTATCTTTAATTTTTCGCCCTCATTTTCATTGTAAAAAAACTGGTCATCTTATGATAATATTACTCATGTGCTATTGAGCTGGAACAATAGTTAATTCCCATGTTAAAATTTGACTGAAGGGAATTGCACAAACGGTGTTCTGTTGAAAGAATACTGATGTAGAGAGTAAGATTTTCATCCTGATCAACAATATTGTTTAGAAGAAAATGACACCAAAAAGTCAAGACACTTGGTTTAAAGCGGAAGCATGTATAGGATAATTTTACCATCTCGTTTGATTCGAATAAAAAGACAAAGTGCATTGTTTTAATAGAAATTGACAGTATTTTTGATCTACGTTTTTAAGTCAGTAACTATTCAAGTCAAGATTTCCTTGCAAGTTATGGTTTTTGAAATTAGAATATATATATTTTAAAGAGAGAAAGAATCACATGAAAGATTTCAAGGTATCTTACACGTTTTTATTGATTTGAAAATTTAAAGTATATCATTATTGATTCTGAAGTAAGGGATTTGACCTACAGGACTTCTCTGATGTTAGAGTAAATACATACGGTGCAGAAGCATATCCACCAAGTGATACTGAACCTCGTGATAAGAGGATCCCGAGATTAAAAAAGTTACTTTAAAATTAAGATTAAGATTAAGGTTAGAAAGTCACAGTTATAGCCATAATCTTAAATTTCTACCA
This sequence comes from Trichonephila clavipes, assembly GCA_019973935.1. Taxonomy (NCBI): domain Eukaryota; kingdom Metazoa; phylum Arthropoda; class Arachnida; order Araneae; family Nephilidae; genus Trichonephila; species Trichonephila clavipes. The sequence goes on from BMAU01021428.1 coordinate 196,185, forward strand.
TTTTGCAAACACCCCAAGGCTCTCAATGCTTTAAAAGTCAAGTCTTGTTAAATAGTATAGAATTACTTATGTCTGATTGAGTGGCTAATTGAAAATAGGAGTGCCTCATGACGTACCCATTTAGATTTTTACACACAATTGGGTATGGGCAAGGGATAGAAGCTTTCAGAGTGTGTGATTGGTCAAATCCCATTTATCATTAGGTGAATCACCGCGTAACTCCATGCTTATGAACTATTTATCTTCTATGACTTGATAAGCAGTAAGGACTTGTTTCAACATCATATGCATCAACTAATGCATTTAACATGAAATTTGGTTTGTCAACAAAAATTTGTAAGAGCATTCTCTTACAAATTCTTGTTGTCTCTTACAAATGTATTGTTTCCTGTCACTCCGGAAAAAGTGTAAAAAGCATGATTGTGAACAACACAGCCCGAATCTTTATTAATTTTGGATAGAACATAGATCATTGTGACTCAGGTTGAAAAGTACGGTTTTTTCAAGGCAGAAAATTGATGTGAATATAATTATTTTCTCCCTCTGAATTTTCTGATATCTGAATAAAGAATACTAATATCTTTTAAGGAAATTATACAGATCTAGTAAACTATTTCTTTAATTTTCTTGCAAGAATACGGACTTTACTATGATTATATGAACTAACTCACCAAATGAAACATAGCAAGCTGAACAGTAGTGAACAGTATGACTTTTTTTTAACATTTCAAGATCCAGAAATTATTTAAGCAGTGCAAACTATATTTTGAATTGCTTTTATATAAATTTAATTAGTAAAATTTTATCCATTATTCCTGGAGAATCAAATTCGAGTTGATCTGATAAAGTGTGTGAGCGTGCGTACATGTTAATTATAAAATATATTTATAAAATTAAAAGTTTGCGAAAAGCTTTTTATGTTTGATAGCAAGTTTTTGTTTTATTATTAAAAATTCAATTCAGCGTTCAACAACTTTAATTTGTTTTTGAAACATAACTTTCAATACAATGTTTATAAATATTATTTTGAATTAAATGTATCAAAATATGGTTTACAAAACTTCTCTTATTACTTAAAAAATATCATTTCTTAAGAATATTTTTTAATTCAATATTTAATTTTTTCTGACATAATGAGTTTATAGACCTACATCATTCATATAAATTAGTATGCTTGATTATTTGAAATAAATTCAATTGCATAATATACTAATTAAAAAAATTTCATTTTTTCTTTTTGAATTTATTACACAATTACACATATTTTTACTTCATGTATTTGGGGAAGTAACATATAAGTTTTAAATATTATCTATAGAACTCTATATTACCTTTAATTACCTACTGCCTTGAGCCGTTTATAGAGATCAGGCTTTAAAAAAAACTGGAAATTTTACAAAACCTATCATTGTGGCTAATAATCGGAGCCGTTAAGTCGACACCAACCACATGCAATAAATCGACGAAAGCTGGTATCAAAGAAAGAGTTTTAACTCTGTTCGAGAAGTTAATTAGACTAGGGGATTCTTATTGGGTAAATTATCCAATTAAAGCTAGACACAATACGGCTTTATTCAGTATATGTAATGCTCATATCAATAATGAATATGAGCTGCCTGACAATGTTCAGGAATTCTTAAGGTCAATAAAACCATTGGACTTGGTACAGATTGAAATTGGCTTGAACCTTAAGGATGTCTTGTATCAGAAAAACTCTCTCCAGACATTCTAAGGTATTATGCCTTAGAAAAAGAGAACGCAGCTAAGAGTCTTGGCCTATCTATACAGTGCATGAGTTCCAGGGCTCATCAGACGACCTTGGCGCGCTTTAGAAGCGGTCACTTGCGTAGTATGACTTTAGTGCAGGGGGTAAAGTCTTTCTTTACCTGTCCCTGCTCTCTCCTTGCTTCTCCTGCTCATCTTCTGGACTGCTGGGACATTTCCCTGCGACAGTTTTATGATGAGCAAGGCCTGGTGTGGGAGACTTTTACGCGGAAAGGTCAAATGGACTTGGTGTCCCCTGGACTTGCTCCAAGGGGATTGGAAACAACAACAACATGTCTTGGAAACAATTGGTATGAGGTACCCAGATTCAGAGTAGTTGCATGTTTATACCAATGACTCCTTATCTGATGATTCTTTGATTGCGGAATCGGGAATTTTCTCGAGCCTCTTTTTGTTCTATGCTTGTGCAGGAAAATACTTAACGGATTTCGATGGAGAGGTGAAAGCTATTCAGATCGCTCTGAAGCAACTATTGGAGGAAAACAACCCTAACAAAGGGCTGTTTTTTTTACAACTTCCAAACCGTAATTCAAGCCATTGGTGAAACTAACCATCTTTTAAAGGTGAAATCCTTCAGTGCTGGGATCATTTGTCGAAGTTAGCTTTAAGAAGAAATATGTAGATCTTTAGTGGATTCCAGGATGTTGCAGAGTTACTGGGAACGGACAGGATGATTGTCTAGCAAAAAGGGGCTCTAGACAGCTACATATGTTCAACATCACCATATCATTCAATAAAACTGTTCGTTAAACAAACTAAGACTCGAAATTAAAAACTTTAATTCTTCGACTGATTACTGATAAATCAAGGAAAATCTGAGGAGCTCCTCACAATTCCCAAAGGCTCATGTCATGAAGCTGTAGCTTAGTTCTATCTTTTGATAAGCCACGAATGTATGGGCGAACATCTTCATTGTATCGGGATGTTTGACTAACGAAATTGCCCTCTTTGTGGTTGCCAAACTGCCCTCTTTTTCCTCTGAGCCAATGGGACAAGTTCACCTCCATTGTTTCTTGCCGCTGCATTGCGAATCTGTGATGGCAAGATACTGGCAAGCTAGAAACTCTTACGGCAATTAATTCAGTCAACTTTGCGGGACTTTTATACATTGTTGTTTTACTGTTTCCCTCTTTGAATTATTCCCTTCTGCATCGTCATGCCATTCGAAATAAAAAAACATCAAATATTTGGCTTAGTGTATGATTACTGTTATAATTTTTATTTATAAGATATACCAGACTTGCACTGCATAAAAGTGCTATGCTATTAAAATAAGCTGAAGTTTAATTTAAATTAAAAACATTTTTTTGAAAAATGGAAATTATTTTTTAATCTCTTTTTATTTGTTGAATATTTTGGATTCTGATCTCAAGAAATAAATATAAACTGCATAGCATTCCGTAATTAGTTAGATGTTTGGATGTTCAGTTAATTAAGCGTACAGTGTTACCTGTTCTGCTAAAAGAACATATGTATGCATGGTGCAATATATCCATCAACAACCTTTGAAAGACATTGGATGCTCTACCACAGTGCTGTTATAGCGACCGCAAGATTTCCTGGATGCGTTTGCATTAACCTAAATCTCTAACTATTAAATGACTATGAACAATTTGCGCTGAGAACGCTTGTTATGAAGATTACAACCGGGACAATAGCAAAGATTGTCTTATTTCTAATGATGTCGGGCTAGATTTATTGTACTATAGAGGCCACTGTGTTCTCCAACAAGTTAAATTTTGTTTCAGCAATTATAGTCGATAAATGATGTTGACATAGTAACTGATATATTTTGACATAAACTGTGGAACTCTTTACTAAGATTCATTGTTTGGGATGTCATCTCCAAGATAGTTGATCCCAACTAGTTCTAACTGATGACACTATGATGGTTTAGAAATGCGTACTGAGTCCGTCAGCACTACATTTCTTCGAGGTATGTACTCAATGTTATTTACCCGAAAAACTACCAGTACACTACATAGGACAAACATCAGCCAATAAGCTCTGCATGGTACCCAGGTGATTCCCTGATCATTTATTTTCCCTGATTCTTCATCTATCAGGCGTATTTAAGACATGATTGGTCATGATCTGCCATTGAACTTTGGAAAATAGTTGGGAGGGAAAAGTTATCCACATCTGACAGTTTATACTTCGCACTCTGTTTGCTTCTGTTCATTGCTGCCTCACTTATATTGGTTGCCTCGTGTTGTTACTCATTGTACTGTAGTATTATAATTAAATAAACTAATAAACATCACATTTTGTTGGCTGCTGTCTTTCTCTGTTTGATTTTTATAAATGTCTTCCCAAGTGTACTAGAAGCGTAGTCGCTGCATTTTTACTGTAACACGTTGTTGTTGTTGTTCTAGTGTCCATGAATAAATGCAGTAGATATCATTAAATTCCATCGAAAGTCTTGATCACTGCCTCTGCTATTCGGGGAGCATCAGGGCTGTACAGGATTTCTCGCAAAGAGTCCCTTAGAGGGATCATTCCCATTTCTAGTAACTTTGTTGCGACGGTTGGGCATTCCAAGATGTAATTAAGCGTGAGTTGAAGATCTGGGCAGTGTTTGCATTGAACATATGATCTTGTCTTTTCTGGGTGAATCTTCATGCCCTTAAAGTGTTCAGTTCTCAATCTGGCAATTGTGGATATTATAATTCAGGGACAGTCAAATTCCGTAACTTGGGGTTTCTTAAAAGTGTGATTCATAATTCTATGTTTCGCTACTGCGTTAGCATCGTCAAGTGTGATGGTGGTGCACTTATGATCGATGTCTCTAGCTTCTTTGGCGAGAAGCTAGAGACATCGATCATAAGTACACCACCATCGATGCATGGATGATGATCGATGCAAGTGCATCGATCATCCTTAACACGTTGTGATTACTGGATGTGTACTTTTTATCAACTCTTAAACAGATTAGACGTTAAAATCTAAATTTATGCAAGAACAGCTCCTAAATTTTAGGTTGCAAATTTTCTGCAAAATATGCAGAACTTATCACACAGTTATAAACATTTTAATGCCATTCTGAACAATATATTTGAGTTAAAAGTTTTTCTCAACGTACGTGGCTACAAAAATGAAATATAAAAACAAATTAAACACAGAATAGGAAATGCGACAGCAGATAGTTTCGGTAGAGACCTCGACTTACATAATTTGTGTAAGAAAAGAAATTCTCAGATACACTTTTCCTAGCAACTACATAGAATGCATAGATAGGTGGTTCACCAATTAAATCTTTTATGTTAATAATTTATATTAAAAAATTATGTTAAAATGTTTTAATAATAAATACAATATTTCTTAATAGTTTTTACATAAAATGCCCATGACTTTTGTGGATCATCTTTGAATATTTTTAAGATATGTACTTCTACGTTTTTTCTTCTTTTTTTGGATGTGGTTACTTATTATCATACTTCAAACAATATAAAAGGCTTAATTAAATCGAAAAGTATCATCAGAACTATGTGTAACGTTTTTGAATTCATATATTTATCTCATCTTCCTTTTCTCTTTAGTCGTTCTTATAGCTGTGGTTAACTTATACCTCTTAATTATCAATAAATATGTTTTGTTAACATAAATTAAATTTAAGTAGTTTTGTTATGAATTTAACTTTCTTGTTTTATTCTCCCTTTAGTACTTTAGGTGAAACATGAATATTATCACAAATGGAGTTTTTAACGCAGTCTTTGCAGAATAAATGTGATTAGATTTTTAAATCCTGAAACTAATAATTACTTTTATTTTAACTAACATGCCTGTAACTGCATGAGCAATCATTCAAACATTTATAAATTATTGTCTAGAAGAGAAATATGTTTGAATTATTTACTACGGAATATTTTAAGCGTTTTGTTTTATATTTTAATGATTTTTTTAAAATTTTTTTTAAATAATATATTCGTGTTATTTAGTAATATATTAGTTAATATTTTTAGTGTTTTGCTTTATTTTTGAATATTACTTTTAAAAGAAATTATTTAGAAAGTTTTTTAATTTAAAACTGGAGGGGGGGGTTCCCTGTTCACTTAACAGCGGATCAAGCCCCATTGTACAAATTACACAAATGTTCATACTCATTGTTCAAATTGTAAAACTGTAATTTACATGTATTACGCAGCTTTTCTTTTTTTTCGCAAATTTCGTTCTTGATGCTCCTCTTCAGTTAAATTCATTACTTAATCCAACACTTAAATGATTAACTTTTCAGATTTTGATAAACATGTAGCTCTTGCAGCTTCGTGGAAGATTGAGTATTTAGTTCCGTTGTTTGTTAATAAGTCTTCGTACGAGACAACGCCTTCTTACGCAATGATTCCAGTGCAGGAAAAGTTGCGATATTTTTCTGTGAGAGCTTGTAATAAAGTTGATATAAGTTGAATGGTTTTCGGAGTACCTGCTTCTCGCAGGGAAGCTCAAACTCCCGTTATTTTGAATATTGGGGAGTTATATGGGTTCAGCTTTACCTTAGCCATTGCTGAATTTAGGGATATTAAAGATTTAAGTTAAGTTATCCAATTAATAGAGAACAATACATTAAAAATAGTGAATTTAATTAAATGTGAAAAAAGTATTAATATTTAGGTGTGAAAAGTGCAGAGCTTGTAATACTGAACCATCGCAAACGTATTGGCGACATCATAAGAAACGAAACACATGTTGTCAATTCAACGCGTAAAGCACATACGGAATTGGGATAGCCAGCTTGGCGAATTATATTGAACGTTGGCAATAGTACGTAATTAATTTACAGTATGAGGAAGCTTTTTTTAAAAAAAATATGGAGATATGAAAAGTTAAAAAATTGTTCTGAAAATAATATAAATATTATTATATAAATCTGAATACACTAGGCACATATAAACCTTCTGAGTTTATTACCTTATTCTTTAAATAAAAATACAAGAAAATCAGCTAAATCAACAATATTCATATAAATTAAATTGCCAAAAATCCATAACGAATTCTAAATAATATATTTTATTATTTCATATTAAAAATATTAATAAACTTAATAGTTTTAATATATAAATCTTTTTCTAATCTAATCTATGTCAAGCAGAGGAATAAAGTTATTTAATATAAGATATTTAATGCGAGAAACTAAATTACTAAATTCGAATTGTAGTTAAATTTGAGAAATTATACACATTTATAAGAGATTAGAATTTCTCTACTACAAATCATCTGAGAAAAGGAATAGAAAGAAATGTCATTTTAAGGAAAGTTTTAAATAACTACTATTGCTTTAATGTTTTCTTAATTTACGAATAGGTAGGCATTCCTGTTATTGCTTCATTACAGTCAAGGTATTTTTACTATGAAAAACAAGTTTATTGAAGAACTGTAAATTTGAATGTATAAGCTTTCTCATAAAATCTGCAGAATCATTCTATTTTTTAAATTTTCGCTTACAAACTGGATGATTTAAATCGTCCTTTTTTCTCAACCAAAAAAAAATCAATTTTTTTTAAATTTCAAAAAAATTTTCTTTCTTTTATTTTAAAATAACAACAGTAATGTTATTAGTTTCTTAGCTCAAATTTATCAGAAATAATTTAGTAGACATTTAACTTTAATGATTTTGTACTAGATGGAATGAATAAATAAATTATTATTAAATATACTTGTAAAATTATCCCATGTACAAGTATAGGGCAGCATATGTGAGCTAGTGTATTAACTCTATCACTCTCACTAATGTTATTGATCCAATAAAGAATCCAAAACGTATGGCAATAAAAAAAAATTCGTTAAAGATGACTAGAAAGGTCATTTATCATTGACTAAGTAGTTATACTTGGATCAAATTATATTTTCATTATTAACTATTTTTATTTGTGCTACATTTATGTATTTATACTTAATTCCTTTTTAATTATCCTGAATAATATATTTTTATGTTTTTTGTTATACATGCGTCAGACCATCACCTTAGTATTTTTCTTAAGTGCATTTTGTGTAATAAGTGTATCTTGAATGTGTAACATGTTTTTATTTGGGAAGAGTTTGTAGAATTATGTTAGTTGTTGTTCTTAGCTTGGTAGTAAATTTTCTCCACATAAGACTGCTAGAATTTGTTGCATGTTTTATTCGTGAAATAAAAATATTTTTGCTTCTTTATTAGGAGCCTTTATTTGTATTTTGAATATCTGGTGTCTTCGGGGAGCCATGGACAAAATTTATGTAAATTAGTCTCATGGTCTACCAAATATTTACTAACAAGCGAAGAACATGAATTGGTAAAACTCCACAAACTCTTTGAAGCAAAAATATATTGCCATTGCGTAAAAGATATTAGTAGACAGGTAGAGTGTCTCCTAACAAAAAATATTTTTTTTTGTACAAAATACACATTAATGACTACTAGAATAAGTAAGTATAATACATAAAAATGAAACATAAATAACAAATCAAAAATAATAGGCAAATAGTTTGATCCAAACAAGTTATTCAAACAGAAAATGTTTACTGACCTCACTTCCGCTAACAATTCTACCAAAAAACTTTGAAATTTAAGCATATATTGAATTTTACAGCGAAAAGTCTTCGTAAATTCTAAAATTTTGAAAATAAATGCAAAATTTCCTATCATTTAAAGAATGCTAATTATAATTGAAAATGCTAGCAACTTTTTTGTATATTATACTGTTTATAAATAACTAATGAAAATAAAAATTATATTAAATTTGCCAACTGCTTTGAATGAAGAATGTAGATAGTCTAAAATAAAGTAAGCTTTATGTATTTGGTAAAATATCACCATATTATTTTCTAAAAGTAATGGAAAGCTAATTTCAAATGTTCCTGTCATTTGTACTACAGCATATTTAAACTACTTTTCAATGACGTCATCTCTCTCTTTATCGATGACGAATATTGACGATGTTCTACATAATACGTTATTTTCCAATGAAGTAATATGTATGGAATCTGTTGAGATCTAGAAAAACTATGAAAGTTTATGACATAGATCTTTTAGACCATCTCATTTGTATCTTTAAACAATAAATCTGGTTGATCTTCCGTGTCAATAACCCTTATAAATTTTTTTAAACGTATGCACTTTTTATATGATACTTAAAAAAGTTTTAAATAATAAACGAAGTGAAAATTTCAAAAGAGGGCAAAATGTTTCTGGTAAGATTTAAAATATACCAAGTTTCCATTCGTTTAGAATTTTAACCATTTACATCGTACACTGCTCAAAACAATTAGGGGAGCAAGCAAAAAAGTGAAGAAAACCGTGTGAGACAGCCACGTATTGGCACACAATGCATAGTACACGCGTATCAATGCGCAATACAGAAAAAAGGCGTAAAAAATTTAGAATTAAGCTTTAATTCTTTGAAAATATGGAAAAAACATGAAAAGATGATTTAGGGCAACAATTTGGTTACATGTAAACGATAAAAAATGGTACTGTTTAGACATGATGCATGATTTTTAATAGGGCGTGTGGTCTCCTCGAACAGCTAAGACTGCTGCACACCTGTTTGCCATGGATGCGATGATGTTATCGATCAGACTTTGGGGAATACTGTTCCACTCCTCAAGAAGTGCAATCTCCAAGTCTCGGACAGTAGCAGGCGGCCTTGGTCGCGCAGCAATGCGTCGTCCAAACATGTCCCAAACATGCTCGATTGGATTCAGGTCAGGAGAGGACGCTGGCCATTCCATACGCTGTATTGTTTCAGCTTCAAGCATGTTCTCCACCAGACGAGCTCTATGCGGTCGGGCATTATCATCCTGGAAAACAAAGGAATCTCCAATGGCTCCAGCGTAAGGGATGACATGAGGTCGAAGTATCCGTCTGCATACCTTCGGCCCGTCAAAGTGCCATTCCAAATGATATGCAGGTCCGTACGTCCGCCTATGCTGATTCCACCCCATGCCATCCAACCAGCTCTTCTGTATTGTGACCTTTCACGAACGAATGCGGGGTTATTTCGAGTGCCATTGTCCCTCCATACAAGAACACGTCGAGTGTCACACTCTAGACTGAATTAGGACTCGTCTGTAAACAACACTTGGCTCCAATCATGTTGCTCCCAATCTCAATGTTCAGCAGCCCATCTTCTTCGGGCCGCACGGTGGCGTGGGGTCAACGGAATGCAGACCATTGGCCTAAGTGCATAGAGCCCTCCCTCATGAAGCCGATTACTTACTGTTTGGCTGAACACCCTTCGTCCTGTTGCCAAGAGCAACTGTCTTTGCAGCTGCGTAGCATTCTCTGTTCTGTTTCAATGGGCTGTTAACTGTATATACCGGTCATCAGTTGATGTAGTGGCGCGTGGCCGACCTACCCTTGGTCGACGTCTAACATTTCCTGTTTCTTGAAATCGATTCCACAGCCTTGCAACAACACTTCTGGCGACTCCAACAGCGTCCGCGACACTACGTTGTGTTTGCCCGGATTACAGTCTGCCTATAACACGCCATGCCATGGATTCCGGTAAATCACGTTGTTGAGACATTCTCAAGTAACCTTGTCTCAAAAAAAAAAATACTGCGCAATCGAATTTCACAGTTACGGCAATAAAACAGACGTTTCTGCAACATCCCGATTTCTGCCCTTATCTCCTTTTTCTGGTTTTTGACGTCATGAACTTTGTTTTGCATATAAAGTTTTCTTCTTCCGTTTCCTGGTAGGCTTTACATTATGGATGATTCATTTTATGTTACTTATTGGTATACATCTTTGCTTACTTTTGGTAAAATCATGTGCTCCCCTAATTGTTTTGAGCAGTGTATATTTAATTTCAAGTTAGTTTTCTTAATAAAATGAAGTCTTACCAAGGCTCACCTGATTTTAAAACAAATCTAAATACTTTTTTGAATTTGAAGTACTTTTGCTTCAAAAAGTTAAACCTAACACAGGAAAAACAAGACGTTAAAAGTGAAAAGCCAAGTTTCCATTTCTGAAAGATTTTTGTAAAATATATTTCGTTTCAGTTTCTGGTTTGGAAGTCTATCCCAAAGTTCTCAATGAGAGAGTTCTAAAATATATAACTACTTGAAAAGTTTTTGTGTGAGTGTGTTCCATTTTTTTCTCTTTTTTTAAAAAAAATATTTAAAACATGCTCGACTATTTTTTCCATCTCATCATTTCGGATCATTTTTTGTAACTAAATGTAATGAATGATATCAGTACTTCTATGATTTTCAAGCTTTTTTCAATGTTCATGTCCATAAATGATGACAAAAACCCAGATTCATTTTACACAAACAAGAGGAAATATTAACAATAGTTTAAAAACTTGATATGAAAATAGTATGGAATCTATACTGAATAAGATCTTCGTAATTAAAAGTATTGCAACATTTACATATCTTATGGACAGATGAAATAATAATACATGAATCAAAATTATTTAACTTATATTCAAGCTATAAAAATATGTTTATATTTATAAATCTTTTTTATCTAATCGGACAGAGATATATTTAAAATCCAGCTGACAATGCAGCATGTCATTTCCACCTCAATATGACATTTTGAAATCAAAAACAATTAGTACATTTTTAGCTATTATATGATCTACATATAAATAAGTTATTTAAAAAAAAATTAAGTCAATTTCTATTTTGTTAGAAAAAGGTACTGGCGCCATTTGTTGCAGCTAATTGAAACTGCAAGGTAAATAACGCAGAATAAATTTAAAATTAAAAAATAAAATTTAATTAATAAATTAATATTTGAAAAAACTGTATTAACATCAAGTGTCATCCATTACAAGTCTGAAAAAATTTATTTGAACTTGATTGGATGAATATATAGAAAATATTTTATTAACGATTGAAAATTCCAACAAGATAAATAAATATATAGAGAGTGTGAGCTAATAGTAGGAATTGAAAAAATATATACTATTGCTTAGGTACAGCGGCGCACAAAAAAAAAAATGTTTAATGGGGGGGTATCAGATCGAAAGTCCATCTCTCTCCTTTTATACCTCAATACGACGCCAAACGTATTCTTTTGATTTCGTTGAGGATTTGGAAAATAAAACGTAGTAAAAAATGAATTATTGAATTAATAATTAGCATTAATAGATAAAATAAACTGGGAAAACAAATACTTAAGGAAATTTTACGTACTATATGCATATGATTATCATCAATCAAAAAAAAATCAAGGGCTATGGGGGTGCTAGACCCGTGGACCCCCTTTTTGGCTGCACCATTGCTTAGGTATAATTTTTTAAAGCATTTCTTTTTTTTTAATTTATGTTTGCATATACACAGATCTATTTTGAATTGACAAAATTGATTGGTTTTTAACGCAATTAAGCTTACACCTCCTCGAATACATTCGAATTGTGCTTTTGTTTCGGATTGTTAGGTGTAGTAGTTGGTTCAAGAAATCCATCGTACAGATACGGAGTAATTTCTTATAGATACCATCAAAAGAGAATTTTCTGTTACGCAATTGGGTATACTATGCAAACCCAATCAAATGATTTCCTATACTTTTAGTATGTTAAATCCAATAGCAGTTGATTCGTAAAACACGAAATCTATGTTCTTCTCAAAGAATATTATTGACCCAAAGAGTATTAGGAACTAAAAGGAATACAAATAACTTAAATTTTGATCGTGACAAACAATGGCATTAAGATTTTATAAAAGGTTGAAAGAAAATGGTATCGCAGATTTTCATCGGCCTCCTAAACGAAAAGATGTTTGCAATAATTCTTCTGGGGATTTTCTGTTCCGCAGCTTCAGGTAATTGCTAATAAACTTAAAAATTCAATCTTAAATTTTCTCTTTAAAGATGTATGTAAGTTACAGAGTTTATACATTACCGAGTTTATGTTAGCTAGATTTTACATCAGGATTGCTTTCTTTTTTTACGTATTTTATTTCAATTGTTCCCAATTTAAATTTACGTAGTCAGTAAATATTTCGCTGTAGAGTATTGTTTCTGATTTACAGTTCACTGAAAGAATTCAATAGTAAATAAAGTAGCAAATAAAATTGCTCAAATATCCATCTAAATGGTTGGATTTGTAAGCAAAAACTTGTTCTTTTTTAAAGAGAATCTATTTACTATAGATAAGGTAAAACCTTATATTTTTTTAAACTTACGTATTGTCTATTATTTGCTACTTATTCTGCTTAGTTACTTAATTTTTAACTGATTATTTATAAGTGTGTACATAATTTATCCGAATGTACATGCTTTTTATACTCATACAAAAATAAATTAAATCAATCAATTTTGTAGACACATTTAGCAAATAAAAACGTAAAAAGTTTCTGTAGATTTATTAAACGATTTTGAAATCAATAAAAGTAGACCTTAATTTTGCCGTTTGTTTAAAACAGTATATTGTGAGTTTATTTGACAACAGTTAAGTGTAAATTTAGAATTTTGTTAATAAATATAAGTCACAATATATAAATCCATTTTTAAATTAGATTTATAAACTTTTTACGCAACAATTTTTATGTGAATAGTTAATCTATACCAATTCCTTCTGTAGTATTATAAATTTATCATAAAACTATTGCATACTAAGCATAATCAAAAGAATAAACAAAGCTGATTGAAAATTAAAAACTTTAAATTAATGTAAGATTAATGGCTTTCACACAGACAAAAGTTTACTCTTCTATTATATTTTAACTTGATTTATGCATTAACACATATTAACTATTATCACATAATACATTTTATGTCACATAAATTAAACGATTTTCTAAATATTTTTAAAAGTATAACTGCTTTCATTTGCATAAAAATATTTAATTTATTACTAAATAAAATGTACTTCATTCGTATTCGATTTGTATGCTAATAATTGTATTTAGATATACTAAACCATATATATATATATATAAATTAACAAAAAATTTACAAGGTTTTCTTTCCAGGTTACCAAACCCATGAAAGCTTTAAGGGAACATTTTATCCTGGAGGTAAGACATAAAACTCTCGTTTTCTTCAAATTAAATTAAATGAACTGATTAATATTCGGTACTTAGGTATTATCGCAACCGTATTGACGATATTACGTGACTCATAATTGTCGATTCAGCGCTTGCGACACATGCGAAATCAGGATTACCAACTTGGCGAGTTATCTTGAACGTTGGTATTGTTGTGTTAGTACGTAAGTACCAATATTCTTTTATGAGATTTTCTATGTTAGTAAAAACTCACGATAACTTTTTTCTAGGAAGATATCAAATAAGTGAAAATAATGGACCCTTTCAAGTACATTACAATCCCAATGGAGGTTTGTATTATTTTTTTAAAAAGTTACATGGTTGTGGTAATTTAAAACTCATATTAAAATCTAAAATTTATTTAATATAGATGACAGGTAATTGCGATTTTAAACAATGTTTTACTTCCATGTACATGTTTAGTGATGTATTTATGGTAAAAAATTAAAATAAACTGAAAAGAAAAGAAAATTAAATGGCAAACTTTCGATATAAACACACAAATTCAAAATTTTGGAAAATAATTGAGTATCTTTACTCTTAAATTTCTAAGAGAAATATTATTTCTTTCATTCAACTTATCTACAGGTTACTGACACACAAAAATCAACATAAATTACTGATGTTTTTATGCTTTTAAGTGTTAACTGAGAAATTTCTAGGGATTGCGTTGTAATTCCACATGCATTTTAGTTATAAATTACATGACGTACATTTTAAAATCTAATGATTCTTCTGGATTTCAAAGCAAGAATATTAATGCAGTCTATTTTTATCTAAAGATCATATCAGATATACTGATTTAATTATTTGTATTATTAAAAAATATTCTGCATGTTTTAATTTGATTTTTTCAAAGTACTTTAAAGCTAATTTTAGAAAGTAATTGTAAAATTTCCTGTTAATAATATTATTTTTGGATGTGCTGGGATTAAAAATAAGTATTACTAGCTCATTATTTATTTGTATAGTATTATTTAAGTTTCCTAAACATGCATTTCCTTTTTTTTTAAATTGAAAATTCTTTTTGGGTTTAAGAATTATATATAAAACTCAAACTCAGTGGCGCAACAGCCCATGAGGACCACAGCCTACTGTTCCATTCCCAGCATACGTGACTATTTGGCGCTGAGGTGCATGGGCAGATGTCCCGATCAGGTGGTCAGTCTGAAGCGAGGCCCACGGTGTTTAAGTCCCCCAAGAAAGCTTGATACTCATTTATCAACCCACAGCAGGGGGGAGACTGAGTTGACCTTGCCTAGCTTGAAAATAGAACCTCGAATCTGTAATGTGGAAGCGGGATACGCTACCACTTGGCCTTCTTAAGAATTATTACTGTCCATAAATATCATAATAAAAAAAAATTAAGTGATATTAAAAATGGTCGAAATTTGAAGACGTGCTCAATAATGCTACCTTTTGCCAATTTCGATTATTCAAGTTATAGTCACATGTGCATATGTTCAAAAGAAGTTGATATTAAAATAAATAAAACGGAATTTTAAATTTAACTATCCTAATGAAACATACTCGTCTGTAATTTGAAATATTTCATTCTAAAAACAGAATCATCGCATTGTATCCTTATTACAGTGATAAAAATTATTTTTCTTACACAAAAAGTTTTATTATAGCCTTACATTACTTGAATTATTAATCTTTTATGTCTTTTTCAGCAAGAAGTAACATAGACATTCAATATCCAGGTAAGTTTCTTTCTATTTTCCTTTTTTTTGGGAGCTCTACAATTTTAATTAAGAATATAATTGTCTGCTTAGTCAATATTGACGATTCAATATACGAAGAAAAATTGTAAATATTGTTACCCTTCATAAATATTGGTTTTAAACTGAAGAAAATTAAAATTTTAATTTATTGCTCTTAGAAAGCTTAATAATTTGCAATTTATATATTAGATTGAAAAAATAAATTTCTCAAATTTAATAGTTGTTACGAATGATTAAAATTTTTTATAAGATTAATAAATATTATTATAATCTTATATTTCTATAACAATAAATCTTTTTTCCTTCAGCGGGAGGTTCCAATAGCAATAATTTCCCAAGTATGTGTTTCAATAATTTATTATTATTCCGTATTTTTAAAGATTTGTTCTACATTATACAGTTTCTAAAATATAGTTTCTATATTTTATTATTATACTATATTTCATTTATTATTAATAATAAATTAATACTAATAAATATATTAATAATATAAGTTCTATTATAATTTTATAATTCTTTAACAATGAAATCTTTTTTCTTCAGCTGGTGGGGCCAATAGTAATAATTACCCAAGTATGTTTCTGTATTTTATCATTAGTCTGTATTTTAAAGCTATAGTTTCCGAAATACACTCTGTCGCAAAAAAATATATGCACCCAGAAGAAATTGAGCTACATTCACGAAATTTGGTATGCATGTAGTGTATATGAAAAATTCAGAACAAAATATCATTTTATTAAGCGGTTACAGCTTGCAAAAGGTTAAAAATCAGTAAGTAGTAAAGCCACCTCTGGCAGCTATACAAGTCGAAATTCGGCGTGGCATCGATTCAATTAGATCACTTATGACCCCCTGTGGAAGATCCTGCCATAGTTTTTGCATCTGCGCAGTTAATTCTCCTGTATCTCGGGACGGCTGCAGTTGCCTTCCCAGACATGCTCTATTGGCGAAAGATCTGGTGACCTGGCAGGCCATGGCAGGACGTCATATCCTTGAAGACATTGTTGGGAGAGTCGCGCAGTATGTGGACGAGCATTATCCTGTTGATAAATGGCACCTGGGCGACTTGATAGCATGGGTAGCACAATCGGCGTTAAAATATCGTCCACGTATCTGCGAGCTGTCAAAGTGCCTTGAAGGACCACTAAAGATGATCGTGTGTCCCAAGAAATTGCTCCCCACACTGTCACACCTTGTGAAATTGCTGTATGCCGCTCGACAATAAATGCCGGGCCGGACCGCTGGCCGGTGCGCCTCCAGACACGTGTGCGGTGGTCATCAGCACTGAGACTGAATCGGGATTCATCACTGAAGATGACACGTCTCCAGTCTGTAACACTCCAAGTTGCCCGAGGTCGGCAAAAATCCAGTCGACACTGCCTATGATGTGGGGTCAGTGGTAAGCGTCTTAGCGGACGTCGGCTCCTCAAGCCAACTTCGGTCAGTCGTCTCCTTATGGTTTCTCTTGATGGCACTGGATGTCTGGAAGGAGGTAAGTGGCGTTGAATCGATGCTAGCGACGTTGTTGGTGCCGAAGTGACAACTCTTTTGATTGCACAATCCTCGCGATCATTTGTGTTCCTGGGACGTCCTGACCCTCCGCGACGGTACACTCTACCTTCTGTGATCCACTCTGTTGCTAACACCGAGCAACTACCATATCGCTCCGACCGAGGTGGCGGCCGATACGTCTATTCGACCAACCTGCTTCTCTGAGGCCTATTATACGGCCCCTATCAAAGTCCGTCAGCTGCTCGTACTGCCGCCGGTTACGTCTTGGAGGCATCCTAAGTCTCAATATCGTCTATCAAAGTCATCAGATTCGTTTGGATAGCCGTACGGCGCTGGTACTCATGCTTTTAAACTCTCCCAGTTGCGCAACTAATATGCGCATAGCACACTTAGCCTTGTCTCATTGGCTTCGAAATTTTAATCATTTGCATATCTCTTACCAGACTACATTCTTGCCGAGTTTCGTGATTGTAGCTTGATTTCTTCTGGGTGCATATATTTTTTTGCGACAGAGTGTATATTATTTTTATTTAATATAGCATCTGAAAAATTGGTTCTATATAATATAATTTCTGAAATATTAGTTCTGCATAATACTACTTTTAAAATATTTATTCTATATAATATGATTTCTATATGAAGTATAGTTTCCATATTTTATTATTATTCCATAATTTAAAATATTACTCTTTATTTTATATGTTTTCTTAATATATATAAGTTATGTTATAATTTTTTAATTCTGTAACAATGAAATATTTTCTTTCTTCAGCAGGAGGGTCCAATAGTAATAATTACCCAAGTATGTTTCTATTATTGTTATTATTCTAAATTTTAAAATAATAATTTCCGAAATATTATTTCTATATAATATTGTCACGGAGTTCGAAAAAAGTACACAGTTCAATTAAACAAACAATTAGATTTATTCTAACGCTGGGAGCTCGATACAACACTGGACTGAGAACATCCCCAACTGGCGATGAACTCTGCTTTTATACACTTCGGAATATTCGAGAAATACCCAGTATGCACTCTAAAGAATGATCTGGATTCATCTAGAACCTAGAGAAACAATACATTAAAAACGAGAACAAAATTCCAGTCTTTGGATAAATCTGCCGGTGCCGGGATTCGAACCCGAGACCTGAGGAATTTCAGTCCAACGCTCTGCCAACTCGGCTATCGGGACTTGTAGCAAATTATGCGTGCGGCATTGCTCCCCTCGAAAAGAAGACAGCGCCCGCTGTCATTTTGTTCAAGGGTCTTTATTCTGGAACGAGTGATGGGTCCTTTGTATGATTCTTTGGGAGGAATATCCTCGGTTTCGATTTGCTCGGCGGGATCATGGTACGGTTTCATACGCAGTACATGGACAACTTCTCTTAGTTTTCTTTTTCGTGAAGCAGGATCAAAATCTTGTACTGCGTAAGTCACGGCTGATAAACGGCGTAGCACCTGATACGGTTCGAAATACCTTCTTAAGAGTTTTTCGGAGAGACCGACTTTTCTCACTGGAGTATAAACCCATACGAGATCTCCGGGAGCGTAGGACACCATTTGGTGTTTGGAATCGTAACGTCGACGATCTTTGTCTTGAGCTCTCAGAGTGTGCACTCGGGCTAGCTGTCGGGATTCTTCGGCTCTGGCTGCTATCTTGGTGATGTTATTGTCATCAAAATCGTTAGGACAGAATGGTAGCATTGTATCTAGTGTCGTTTCCGCTTCAAGACCATGAAGTAAATAGAACGGCGTAAAACCTGTGGTCTCTTGTTTAGCGGTATTATAAGCGAAGGTTACAAATGGTAGAATTTCATCCCAATTTTTCTGCTCTACATCCACATACATTGACAACATGTCGGCCAAGGTCTTATTGAAGCGCTCCGTCAGTCCATTTGTTTGGGGATGATACGCCGTTGTGAAACGATGATCAATGTTACACAAGTCGACGAGAGAGGAAACAAGTCTGGATCGAAAGAGGGGTCCACGATCTGTGATAATTACTCGAGGAGCTCCATGCCTGAGGACAATTTCTTCAAGTAAGAACCTTCGCTATTTCGGCGACTTCGGCTGTCGGCAAGGCTTTTGTTATTGCATATCGCGTTGAGTAATCCATGCAGACTATTATCCATTTGTTTCCATGAGCAGACTTTGGAAATCTCCCAAGGAGATCAATTCCAATGCGATGGAAAGGAGCTATAGCTGGAGGGATGGGAACTAAACGTCCAGGTGGTCGTTGAGGAACGGATTTTCTCCTTTGGCACTCCCGACAATGCATGACATACCGAACGATATTTCGGTACATTCCCGGCCAGTAAAATCTCTTGCAAATCCTGTCATAAGTTTTCGCGAAACCAAGGTGTCCTGCGGTGGGGGCGTCATGAAAGTGCCTTAGTATGTCTGCTCGTAGATGTTTAGGAATGACTGGTAACCACAACTTTCCATCTGGATCAAAATTCTTCCTGCAAAGGATACCGTCGATGAATCTGAATTCTTCGTTTTTGGATGAGTTGCTCAAAAGTTTTAATTTCACAAGGTCTTGATCTTTTTCTGTTCCATCGCAAGGTTCATACTCGTCGTGACTGCTAAAAATTTGTCTGTGTTTCCGTTTCCTCTTCCACTGGATTTCTCGAAAGAGCGTCGGCGTCACTATGCTTCTTACCGGTTTTATATTTTACGTCAAAATCATGCTCTTGAAGTCGGAGGGCCCATCTGGCAAGCCTTCCTGAAGGATCCTTTAAATTCATGAGCCAGCACAAGGAATGATGGTCAGTTACAACAGTAAAGTGTTTTCCGAATATGTACGGCCGGAATTTGTTGGTAGCCCATACGATGGCAAGACATTCTCTTTCTGTGGTGGAATAATTCTTTTCGGCTTTTGTCAGAGTTCTAGAAGCGTATGCTATAACTTTCTCGACATTATTCTGAATTTGTACTAGGACAGCTCCGATACCGTACCCACTTGCATCAGTATGGATTTCTGTAGAAGCTCTTTCGTCGTACATCCCCAATACTGGATCCGAAGTAAGTGCTTTCTTAAGACTGTTAAATGCTTCCACCTCTTCAGGACCCCAATGAAACTCCACGCCACTTTTCAGCAACGACTGCAAAGGTTCGGCGAGATAACAGAAACCTTTAATAAATCTTCTAAAGTATGAACAAAGGCCAAGAAAACTTCGTATGTCATGTATATTCTTTGGAGTGGGAAAATTTTTTACGGCTTTTATTTTGTCGGGATCGGGACGAACGACATTACTAGATACAAGATGGCCTAGAATCTTTACTTCTTGGGCAGCAAAAAGACACTTCTTTGAATTTAATTTAAGACCAGCTTCCTGAAGACATTTTAGAACAAGTCTTAATCGTATAAGATGGTCTTCAAAAGTTTCTGAGAACACTATTATGTCATCTAGGTAACAAAGACACATAGTCCATTTAAAATGGCGTAGCAAATTGTCCATCATTCTCTCGAAGGTTGCAGGTGCATTACAGAGACCAAACGGCATGACTTTAAACTCGTATAAGCCTTCGGGGGTAATAAATGCCGTCTTTTCACGATCCGCTTCGTCTATTTCTATTTGCCAATAACCAGATCGGAGATCCATGGAAGAAAAGAACTTGGCACCTTTCAGACAGTCGAGCGTATCGTCAATACGAGGCAGAGGATAAACGTCTTTTTCGTGACGCTATTCAGCTTGCGATAATCGACGCAAAAACGCCAACTACCGTCTTTTTTCTTACGAGCACAACGGGTGATGACCAAGGACTTTCAGAGGGTTGGACGATACCTTCATCAAGCATTTTCTGAACCTCTTCATGAATGATGCGTCTTTCAGTCGGCGAGACTCTGTAGGCTCGTTGGTTGATTGGAGCATGATCACCAGTAAAAATCCTGTGTTTCACATTCGTCTTCGCGGCTGTCGACTTGTCGGTCTTCGTGAAAAGCCCAGAAAATTTCCGGAGTAGTTCGGATAGCTTGTTTCTCTGTTCGTCACTTAACTCGGGTGACATCATTAACGAACAATTCATCTGTGACTCCGAAGTTTCTTGCTGGTCATCCAAGCAACCCGATGTGTCGGAAATAACACATAGATGCCCTTCATTTAGTGGTTCAGCTTGGCCTATGCACATTCCTCTAGGGATGATTTGGTTTTGGAACTGCAGGTTGGTAACCCAGACACATCACTTTTTCCGTTACGATATGTGGATACCATGGACGGTGTAGCAATATTTTTCTCGAAGAGCAAATGTTTGCTGCCGTCTGAAAAATAGTTCTATATAATGTAGTTTCTGAAATATTAGTTCTATATAATACTGCTTCGAAAATATTAATTCTATATGATACAGTTTCTAAAGTATAGTTTATCTCTCTCTCTGTCTCTCTTCGTTTTATTATTATTCCATAATTTAAAATATTATTCTTTATTTTATATATTTTCTTAATATAAATTTTGTTATAATTTTTTAATTCTTTAACAATGAAATCTATTTTTTCTTCAGCAGGAGGGGCCAATAGTAATAATTACCCAAGTATGTTTCTACTATTGTTATTATTCTATATTTTAAAATAACAGTTTCCGAAATATTATTTCTATTTAATATAGCATCTGAAAAATTAGTTCTATATAATATAATTTCTGAAATATTAGTTCAACATTATACTGCTTCTAAAATATTTATTCTATATAATATGATTTCTATATGAAGTATAGTTTTCATACTTTTTATTATTATTCCATAATTTAAAATATTACTCTTTATTTTATATATTTTCTTAATATAAGTTATGTAAATTTTTTTTAATTCTTTAACAATGAAATCTTTTTTTTTCTTCAGCAGGAGGGGCCAATAGTAATAATTACCCAAGTATGCTTCTATTATTGTTATTATTCTATATTTTAAATAATAGTTTCCTAAATATTATTTCTATATAATATAGCATCTGAAAAATAGTTCTATATAATGTAGTTTCTGAAATATTAGTTCTATATAATACTGCTTCGAAAATATTAAATCTATGTGATACAGTTTCTAAAGTATAATTTCGCTCTCTCTCTCTATGTTTTATTATTATTCCATAATTTAAAATATTATTCTTTATTTTGTATATTTTCTTAATATAAGTTCTGTTATAATTTTTTAATTCTTTAACAATGAAATGTTTTTTTCTTCAGCAGGAGGGGCCAATAGTAATAATTACCCAAGTATGTTTCTATTATTGTTATTAATCTATATTTTAAAATAATAGTTTCTGAAATAATATTTTTATATAATATAGCATCTGAAAAATAGTTCTATATATAATGTAGTTTCTGAAATAGTAGTTCTATATAATACTGCTTCGAAAATATTAACTCTATATAACACAGTTTCTAAAGTATAGTTTCTCTCTATCTATGTTTTATTATTATTCCATAATTTAAAATATTATTCTGTATTTTATATATTTTCTTAATATAAGTTCTATTACAATTTTATAATTTTTTAACAATGAAATCTTTTTTTTTCTTCAACAGGAGGGGCCAATAGTAATAATTACCCAAGTACGTTTCTATATTTGTTATTATTCTAAATTTAAAATACTGCTTCAACACAATATTTATTTGTAAAATATGGCTTCTATATTTTAAAATATTGTTCAATATTTTGTATATTATTATAAACTTATATGATAATTTTATAACTCTTTAACAAATAAATTATTTTCTTCAGCAGGTGGAGCCAATAGTAATAATTATCCAAGTATGTTCCTATATTTTATCTTTATTCTATATTTTAAGATAATGATTTCTGAAGTTTATTTTAGGAACATAGTTTCTAAAATATTAGTTAGTAATATTTTAGGAACATAGTTCCTAAAATATTAGCTCTATATAATATAGTTTCTAAAATATTAATTCTCTCTCTCTCTCTTTATAATATGGTTTCTAAAGTGTAGTTTCTTCATTTTATTATTGTTCCATATTTAAAATAATTATCACATATAATATAGTTCCTAAAATATAGTTCCTGTATTTTAAAATATAATATTAGGTTGGGGAAAAAGAAATCCATTATTTTTGCATTGAAATCAAGACTTTATTTAACATGCTTCCAATTGTCCTATTTGGGTCAAATATACACCATTTTGTTGTATAATTTGTTGCCATTTTAAAAGTGGCTTCATAATGCCTTTCTCAAAGAAGTCTTGACTCTTATTGGCGAAAACATCTAGTAATCGATTTTCACAATCTTATATTGATCCCAATTTTTCATCACTAAGGAAGTTTTGCAATGCGAAAAAAGTGGTAATCTCTTGGTGCCAAGACCGGACTATATGGTGGATGCATTAAAACTTCCCAACCAAGCTCCCAGAGGTTATGGAGAATTGCTACAGAAGTGTGTGTTCTAACATTGTCCTGATTTAACACAACACCTCTTCTATTGGCCAATTCTGGTCAATCGCTAGCTTCAAACGGTCCAGTTGGTGACAGTTGAGATCTGAATTTAGTGTTTGGCCATGCGGAAGCAAGTCCTAATAAATGATTCCTCTCCAGTCCTACCAAATGCACAGTAGAACCTTCCTGGTCGTTAGTCCTGGTTTGGCCACCGTTTAGGCTGCTTCACCGCACTTTGACCACGATCGTTTTCGATAATATTATCGTATGTGATCCATTTCTCATCCCCAATCACCATCCGTTTGAGAAATGGACCGATTTCACTCCGTT
Source organism: Trichonephila clavipes (assembly GCA_019973935.1). Lineage (NCBI taxonomy): Eukaryota > Metazoa > Arthropoda > Arachnida > Araneae > Nephilidae > Trichonephila > Trichonephila clavipes. The sequence goes on from BMAU01021428.1 coordinate 219,895, forward strand.
TGGCCAAGGCTTCGCAGATGAAAATTCGATCCACCATGTTTTTTGGTGTTAATTGGTGTGGCACTGAGAGAGAGAGAGAGAGAGAGAGAGAAACATCGAGTTTCTTTTTAAATCCAAATTTGCGCAAACGGTTTTAAACTATTGTATGGTTGATCTTTAGCTCCTGGGTGATGCTACGACTACTAACATGCCGGTCAACTTCGATTATTTCTGTGATTTTATCGGCATTTTCGATGACGAGCCTGCCTGTGCGAGGTGCATCTTTAACATCAAAAATGGCTGAACGGAATCGACGAAACCAAAATAGCACGTAATTAGCTGTAAAGCGGCACCATAAACACCATTCGCAATTTCATCCCCCTGGCTTGCATTTTTGTCTTTATCAAAGAAAAACTGTAAAAAGAACCAAATTTTCTCTTTGTTGACTCCTATTTTTAACACCCTGTAACTCAGAACTAAATGTACCAAACAAAATAAAGCAAAATAATTTTTAGTGTGAAATGTCATCTTGACAACGAGCATAAATTTGAAATTATTTGATCGATTCTTCACGAGATATCGACACTACAGCCATCCACAGAAAAAATAATGGATTTATTTTCCCCCAACCTTATACTATTCTATGTTTTATTATTATTTTATATTTACAATATTATTTTATACTTTAAAATATTATTTTATACATTAAAATATTATTTTATACATTAAAATATTATTTTTATTTCACACAATATTATTTTTTACTTTAAGATATTATTTTATACTTTAAAATATTATTTTTAATGATTTAATTTAAAACGATTAATATTAAAAGGATCTATTATAATTTTATAATTTCTTCAACAATTTCTTCTTTGTTTCTTCACAGTAAAACAAATAAATTTTTGTACAAAGATAAATTATGAACACATTCTTAATCTTTATGATTAGGGATTTCAAAAAAAATTAACGTAAAGAGATCTTATATAATACTTACTTGACCGCAGATATAATTGATGCGTTTTATCTTCTCTCCATCAATATTTTTATGAATGTTAAAAATACAGCATTTATTTTATATTAGGCTGTCAAGTATGAAATGAAGCAAAAAATACACATAATTGAATTCGATTTTTTGCCAATAAAAACTAAGATGATCTGTTAATTTTTTTGAAACTAAAACATGTGTTAAAAGAGGAAAAGATGCATCTTTCAAACGAAAAACAAATGATGCCAAAACACGGTGTCTAAATGAGGTTATGTGCAATTGAAATAAATAACATGAACTCTTCTCCATTTCATACTTAACAGCCTAATAGTTTTGTATAAATTTCGATAAAATGTATTGTTATTTTTATTTTTTGCAGGATATCCTTCTTATAATCAAAACCCAAGTAAGTTCCTACTTTTTATTGCTTTTAAAATTTTAATTATTATCTTTTTACTGCACAAATTGTTACTTTCTTTTAAGAAGAAAATTATTAACATTTTTTCTTTGAATAAAAAGTGATAATAAAGTAAGTAAAACACTATTTAAATTTAATTATTTTAAAAAGTACTCCTCGATGATTTTAATTGTGAGACAGGAATTTTTGCATTACATACTTACTCTGGTGATTAAAGTGTTTTTTTCTTAAGATAAGAGATTTTATTATTGTTCTGTATTTCTTTAAAAAGTGTATTTTTTCTGCAGATGGATATCCATATCCCTATCAAAATAATAATCCATGTAAGTTTGTAAATTTATTAATTTTTAAAATCTTGTTTGATATAGAGTGCATTTTTTAGATAACTCAGCACAGAAATTTTGATGTGTCTTAGGATTTATTCTAGCTAGCCAAATGTATTAGAAATTATATAATTTATATATATCTTCATGAATAGTAATCTAGTTCTATAAGCGCAACACAGATCTTCAAATTTAATAATCTTAAAAAAAACATTTTTAGTTACGTACTATATATATATTTTTTTAAAAAAAACTATTTCGTATGTTGCTTAAGAAAGTCATAAAAATGGTTTTTATAATTAAATTAACAGGTTTTAGTTCTGTGTTTCTCTATAAATGCATTTTTTTTCAGATGGAAATCCTTATTACAACAGTAATCCAAGTAAGTTTCCACGTTTTTATTACATTTGAAGTTTTCATCAAATTTAAAGTTTAGTATTTTCGAATTATACCATATGCAAAAAAATGTATTTTTTTCAGATGGGAATCCTAATTACAATAATAATCCAAGTAAGTTTTCACATTTTTATTACATTTGAAGGTTTTATTAAATTTAAAGTGTGGTATTTTCGAATTATACCATATGCAATAAAATGTGATTTTTTTCAGATGGAAATCCTAATTACAATAATAATCCAAGTAAGTTTTCACATTTTTATTACATTTGAAGTTTTCATTAAATTTGAAGTTTGGTATTTTCAAATTATACCATATGCAAAAAAATGTAATTTTTTTTTCAGATGGAAATCCTAATTACAATAATAATCCAAGTAAGTTTCCACATTTTTAATACATTTGAAATTCTCATTAAAATTAAATTTTGCTTTTACGAATTATACCTTAAACCAATTCGTTAAAATAAAAGACGTCGCCATATGACTCGATGTATAGCCAAAAATGGCAAACTGTTCGCAAGAATAGGCAAACACAATAATCGTATTCACGTATACATGGCTGTTTCGTATTGCAAAATATATTTAGTTCTATTTAAATTGTTTTTCTTTATTTTGAAACAATTTATGAAATAATATATGATTACTTAATTTATTATTTAAACTTGATAATATTCGAAGTTATTCTTGTGAATTGCCAGAACATCAATGTATTCGAATTTATTTTTTTCCTTGAAATATAAGGGTTTCCCACTTGTAAAGTGGACAAGTTAAATAAAGGGAACATCTTAATCGGAAATCAAAAGAAATCGCCAGGGACGTTTTAACACTAGTATCCTCATTTCTGCAATAGGTCTTTGCCTTTCTTTAGAAAGATCGTGGTTAATTCTAGAAGAAGTCATTCACAGTTTCCTTCACTTCATAATCCAAATGGGAAAAAAAGCTTTCTTTTATGGGAAAAATATGGATGTCCTCGGGGTGACAAATCAAGACTGTATGGTGGGTGTTCAAATACTTTCCATGGTAATTTTTAAAAGATAATCTGGGTTTCATGGGAGGCGCGTAAGCGGACTTTATCATTGTCTGATGTCGTGTGTAACCCTTACGGAAACTGTTACCAGCCTTTCGACTTTAACATTGCACTTCATAGGCAATTACCATTCGCCTATAGCTGTCCACATTAAACTCACTTTGCGCAATCAAAAACCATTAGACGATGCATTGTTTCATTATGGACGCATCCATGTATAGCACGACTTTACTTTCGATCAATTTTCAGTACCGCAAGCAAGTTTCACTATTGAACACTATATGCAATTTACCCCTCTTACAACCCTTAATGTACTTCTTTGAAGATGCTGCAAAATCTTCAGTCGTAATCATCAGTGTCCATTTTTCAGTTAGGCAACTCTTATAAATCTAATATTTCGGAATTTATTCAAAGTGACATTATTAAGAATTTTAAAGTGTTATATTTTGTTTATCCAAAAAAAATATAAATTGTAGCTAATAATATATACCAGTATGGAAATAGATTAGTTCAGTTATACGGGAATTGTTTTAGACACGGTGATTATTACAATCCTCTGTAAGGTATGTTCATCGAGATACATTTTAAAGTATGTTTTGAAAATTGCTAACGGTAAAGATGCTGTAAACTGCGTTTAACATTTCAATGTGGGAACGGTATTGCTATTAACGTATGATCCTTTGTTATTCAAAAGAAGAGAAAGTTAATGGATTTTCAATTAACTGCTTATCATTATTTTAATATATGTTTAATTATTTTCCTTTAGATCAATATCACTTTAGACAGATGTTTCCACCAAACTATGGCAACATGAATGGTAAATTAAAATTTTCAAATATTTTTTTAATACAAAAACGCTTTGAAGTGCGGCATAATTTTTATTTGAGAATAAAATTCAACGCAACCTTTCAATTTTCCACCTAAAAATTTCGTTAATCAACGAAACAGAAAAGTTTTAATATGATTGTTAAATTTATTGAGAATATACACAATATCAACAAAGAAGAGGCTATGCGTAATAAACCACAATTATGTTACAGAATTAAATAACTTAATTCATAAAAATATCGTATAAAAATTTATCCCATAATGAAATATTTAAAAATATATTTTACTTACATTAGAGAACTTAGATAAATATTTTAGAATTCATTTTTTAAATTTTTTTTTTAAATCGGTAAAATATACGTGAATAATATTTTAATGCGTTACATTTTTTTATTACATATTTTAAAGATATTTAAAGATATTTAACTGTTAATATATCTTAAACATTTTCACTAAATAAAAATGTTAAAAGTATGGTAATGTGTGATAACACAAAACTTTTAGCTGTAAATAAAATTAGTTAACATAAACAAAGGCGAAATGTGGGACTAAATAAACTATTTAAATAGACAAATCAACACTTTTACAATTTAGAATTATGTTTTTGTGCTTTTCTGTTTACGGAAAGTTATGGAAAAATTAATGAATTAATTAAATGTTTTGAATTTTTATTCTAAGTTTACAAATTTTAATTTTAATTAAACTAAATGCCAATGTTGATGTTTTTTTGCATATTTTTAAATGGACACTACCGATTTTTAAACTTATAACAAAAAAAAAACTTCTGCATCAAAATTCCTCTTAAATTTTAGATTTTCCAAACTTTTGTAATATATTCATAATCATAATGGATTTTAGTTTCGTTTGTATAAATTACAATATTTCTAAAACAACATTGTGAAAAAAATTACATCTAAAAAAATTCACTCAAATTTTGAGAAAAAATGCCATGAATACTTCAACAGGGATAAAAAGGTGGATTTTCAGTTGCCTGCATCTTAAACATTTCATGTAAGTTTGCTAAATTCAAATTATTCAATAAAAATATAAACTTTGGTTATAGTATTAATATAAGTACGTTCATTTTTTTTAAAACGATACAATTATAACTATCCCAATGCAGGATACCCCAACGGAGGATACCCCAATGCAGGACCGCAACCATATGGTGCAGCACCCAGACCACCACCAAGAGGTATCGTAATTAAACAGTAAAACTACCTTTTTGTTAACAATATAGGCATGAGTGGATAATCGTTTCGGCTCAAAAATATATGTCGACACAAATCTATAGAACATTTTCTCTGAACGGGGTAGTCCTGAAATTATGGTACAAACCTTAAAGGTAGATTTGTCGCAGGAAAATGATGAAATTAGGGATTTCATCAAATCCTTAAAGGAGATGATCAGTTCACGCAAGATGTTAAAATAATGTCTCTTTGAGGTCATTTCCCTGATGTAAGTAAGTGATTTGATCAAATCCCCGAACTGTTTTATTGAAATGATGAAATGAACAAGTCAGCATTTGTAGAGCTTTGTTTTCGCTTGCTACCACTCCCTTTTACCTACCTCCTCTTTTCGTCCGTGCCAGGCAGCACCCGGCAAAAAAAAAACACCAAAACAAAATGACCTAAATATCATTTTTTAGTTTTATTTATTTATATTCTTTGCATTATTATCCTACGATTGATATATAACTTTTGAATGACTAAAAATTAGAAACTGGATAAAACTCTAATTAAAAAGTGTAAGCAAACAAATTAGGGAATTCAACCACGCCCTCTTTATAGATAAAAAAAGCTTTTTTGTAGTTAAAAAAAAGCTTTTTTAAAAAGGGAAATGATAACTGAAAAAAAAGGTGTTACAAATATAAAGTAGGATATTTCTAAAGTACTACATTAATGTTCAACTTAAAAAAATAGTTTGAAATTTTACTAGAAATATCCTTTTAAAAAATATCAGCTTTACTAACTAATTATTTTGATGATTAATTTCGAATAAATAATTTGTAATTCAATGATTATTGTTGTATTAATTACTCTACTTTTAATAATGCACCATATTTGCTAAATGAGCACTTTTGAACTCTTGACAATATTAGTTCATCATTTCACTGAAACAGGTTAGGGATTTTACCAAATCACTTACTTTTCTTAGGGAAATCACCTTACAGAGTTGTTATTTTAACATCTTGCGTGAATTGATCATCTTGTCTAATCATTGTGCTGACATCTGCGATAAGAGCCTTTACGTATTCCGAAAAAGCAGTTATGCATTACATGTACGGCCACATAAATGATAATGGCAGAGCTGTGCTACGAATGTATCATGCACAGTATCCTGATCGACGAATGGAGGATCACAGAATTTTTCCGTGGTTACATCGTCAACTTGGTGGAACAGGCGTGTTAGACCAGTCCCTTAGCCTCCCGATTTTCATGGGTGACATCTGAGGAACCTTGTTTATGCGACTCTACTTGATTCATATGAGGATCTCGTTGTTTAAATATCCGAGGCTGCTACACATGTGCGTGAAATACTTGGCATCTTCAAAGATGTACGCGGTCGTGGTAGCCTTGTGCTCAAGGTATCTGATCGCGGCTGGCTTATCCCGAATTCGAGCCCAGAACCACTAATAACCCGCCGTGTAAGAGCAGCGATGCACGCAAAATCTATCGAGAGCTCAAACGTTCTCCCGTTGGTGCGGGGTTGAAGTTAGGAGAGGGGGTGCCAGCTCAGGTGTCGTCCTTGTCAACTGACAACTTGGATTTCAGTAGAGGAATCATAATTGCTGTTATACTTTATACTCTTTATCACTCGTTTCTTCCTCATCATCTCTGCAAAGACACTTTTTTAATCCGAAAATACTGTTGTGCTGTATCTATTAAATACTGTACCAATTAAATTACTTAAATATCGCATTTCTTCATTATAGCTACAATAATGCGCCATTGCATAAGAAAGATTTCAAAGCATGCTCATGCATTTAGAACTGTAACGGCGATTAACGCACAGGGTATGACGTGCCAGAGGAGGCGGTATCCAAAAATATACATTTAGAATTCACCTACAAGCTAAGGCCACCTCAAAAGATATTAACTTAAAGTCAGCTACACGATTAACTATTCATTTTCCGAAAAGGGTTTAGGTGGAGTCTTGGAAAAAGCAAGGCGGTGGGTATGACATATCCTGCGCGTGAAGTGCAGGGTTAAGTTACAAGTTTGACGGACCTTGTAATTTTGAGCCCCGGTCAAGTGACGAGGGCTGCACTAAGCTGGTACTCCATTCTTCTAACTTCCATACCACACCGGCCGTGGTAGCCTAGTGGTCAAGGTATCGGATCGTGGCTGCCTTGTCACGAATTCGAGCCCAGAACCACTAAAGACCCGCCGTGTAAGTGCAGCGATGCACGCAAAATCTGTCGATAGATCAAACGTCCTCCCGTTGGTGCGGTGTGGAAGTTAGGAGAGGGGGTGCCATCTCAGGTGTCGTCATTGTCACTTGACCATGGTTCAAAATTACTAGGTCCATCGCTAAAAGCCCTCATGTAGCTGAACAGTGTGGCGTTAATATTCACTCACTCGAATGTGTACGCCATTCACTACACCGACGCTGTCAAGCTACTGGTGAACGCCAGTTTGAAGAGTTATTGTAAAAATTACACTTGTCAACGACGCTTTCAATAAACACTTTGTCTCTCCTTTCGTCTTTTATTTTTGGCATTCGAGCCTCACCGAGTCTCTTTCACCCATACATTCCTACACAATAAATGATTGCTACAATCTCCTTTTCTTACCTTTAAAGTTTGTACCATGAATTCGACATCACCCTGTATTTGGTTTTCTGAATGTCTTGTCTGGACACTATTTGCTTACCCTTAATGTATGAAAGTATCTTGATGTAATTATAATAAATTTTGTACAAATTTAGAAAAGTTCTTGTTACAGTTTAAAACTGATTTATTCCATTAGTGTTAAAATTTACTTTATGAAAATCAAGGACTTGAAATTAAGTGCATTAAGATTTATTTATTTCAATCTGCCTGACTATTTATGTTGTTATTTATAATGATTATTATTTGTTGTTTTGTTACATCAAGTAACATATAGTACTTCTATGGCCAATATAAATATGCACATAAGAATAAAAATGGGTAAAATAGAACTTTTTTTTTACCTTCGAACAATTTTTTTACAATGAATTTCAAGTTTAGTGATTAGAAGTTTTCTGTGATAACCAATCTGATATGCCTGGTGAAAAGTAACAATTATAATTGTATAAGAAAGTACTATTTGCATGAATCTTAAGGTGTGTACTTTGATTATGTTCCGCTTCAATAATACAATTTAAAATGAGAATGAAGAGTAATTTCTTATTAATCTTAAGAAAAAAATCATTAAATTTGTTTGTTTTCTGATAATAATTGGGGAAACTAATTTCTTTCAGATAAACTTCAGTTTATAGATGCTCCTTAAAAAAACATTTTTTTAAATGTTCGAATCTCAAAGTAAATACAGTCAAATATATTTATATTTAACACGAAAACGTTAAAGACGAAATAATACAACGATCCCAGCAAATTATGTATTTTCATACATTTTTTTAACAAGAAATGAAAATTTGCTTATCATATAAAGATTTCCCTTCCAGAAGCGAACAGAATAATGAAAACACCAGCCAATATTTAAGAGGAGTGTGATATGAAAGAGAGGAGGTTTCAAATGTTTCGTAGAAAAGAGGCTAACTTGGCTTTGAAATACCCTCAGATTAGTCGGTGACATTAGCCAATTTTGTTTATCTAAGCTAATTTTCACTCTTCACCCCTACAAACGTTATACAAATACATCTAACCTCTCATTAGTTGCCTTTGGAATTCAGCGATGAGTACATCGCAGTGTCAATAAAAATCAGTAAGTTTGGTTAGCGTTTCTTTTTTTTTTCCTAATTTAGGAGATATTTTTTTGCGAGCACATTGGCATAGAACTCATGGGGAAAGCAAACTGTTATTTTGCTTAAAATGAAGATGGAGCAGCTTAAGGCTGTTGATGAAATGCAGAAGATAAAAACGGAAATTTGTGGATTTTGGTAGTGCTAATTGTTCATCATCAACAATAATTAAACAAAAAGAGAAAAAATTACGGATGTTTGAACGGTTTTTATTAAATGAAATGCATATAAGTAAACTGTACTTGAATAAGCTTAATTTTGTTTAATATATTATTTTTTTAATATCCTTTAACACAAAATTCTTTTAACGCGAAAAAATATATCCGTTCCCTCAGTTTCGTGTTAAGCTATTTTCACCTTAAATTTTTGAAATTGTAGGTTTAAATAACATTTTAATAACTAATCCATTGGTTATAGCACCAAATGCCTCACGTTCTAATACAATGGCTTCGCCGACCCCAGGTTCGAGTTCAGGAACGACATCAGCTTCTACTTCGGGCACAAAGGCCTCGTCAAATTCAGCTTCTACTACAGGTAATTTATTTTTAATTAATTACTTTAAAACTCTCATGTTCCTTTTTTTTAAAAAAAATCAATTAAAAACTAATTTAAGTTCAATTATGTCACTAAAATATTTTTCTTTTTGCGTAGAACTATTGCTTGTCAATTATCTTTTATTTCAAACTAATTTGTGTATTTTCTTGAAAAGAAACTTTTTTAACCTTGTAGGACAGCGTTTCTCAAACTTTAGAGCGCCCCCCCAGGGGATGTTATGCCCTTAATTGGGGAAATGGATGCAAGCATATCGAAAATTGGAAAATAAGAGATTATTTTAAAAAATTATTAATTAACTGAAAAAAAATGTGAACAAACAGGCTTGGTAAAAAATCAAATATACATGTACACTGATACGCAATACGTATAAATGTATCAGTAGTACTCAATGTATTTCTCATAATTAATTTATCAATACTATAAGTTAAGAGAAAATTTAATAATTACTATTGATTCTCTCTCCCATTGGCTTGTCATATACAACATTAAATACTTATATTGGTAATTTGTAAGGTTTATAATTAAAGTAGTATTGCAGCATTAGCGTCTAAGGACATTATTATTGTATTCAATTCATTGTTATTGTATGGGGGAGCGAGCGCGATGAAAATTATAACTGAAAATTGGGTCACAAACGTTGAAATTTTGGAAAGCACTTGTTTATAAAATCATGGATAAATTTCTTAAATAGAAAGATACAACTAATGTTTTCTTTAATATAAGGTAGAAAATTAATTTTGGTATGCTATATATGATTTGTATTTACTTTTATTTGACATACATGTATTGATCCTATTTTGTAAAACTGTTCATATACCATATGAATGTTTAAAAATAGTTGGCTTATATTTATTTTTAAGAGTTTTTAGTTTCCTAAGTAAGTCTTTCAACTGAAATTGTTTTAAATTTATATCATTTAAGTTAAGTTAGTGATAATAAGTTGGAATAATATGTAATGTACTTCATAAAAAATTAGAATAATATGTTTTATATACTTGAACAGGCCTTTTTTTCCCATCCTAGTTAAAAATAAATATTATCATCAGTTTTTTTCATAAAGCATTTTTTTTAAATTAGCATTTTTGTATAAACGGCCCTAGCATAAAATAAATAATTCTTATCAAATTATCCTATCCCTGCATGGAAAGTAATTTAATTTACATGTCTTAAGGTATCCGACTACCCTAAAATCATGATTTTTTTAAAAAATTGACAAATTTTGTTTATGATTTTATTTTATAGGCCATTATATAAGCTTAATAAAAATACCAAGTTTTTTATTTTCCATTCACTAGAACAAAAATTACAAGTGTTTTAGTAAAAGCAGATGCCGTAACTTTACACAAGATGACAAACTTTAAAATGCGTTTTACTCGAAATGTGTTTTCTGCGAAAAGTTCAAACGGGGACAGCGATTGCTCTAAAAGTTTTGAAAATAATTTGCTGAAATTTTTTGTCCATGTTATGTATAACAGTAGAAGTGTTTTGATAGTCAGATTTATCAATCGCTAGTTTATTTTAAAATTTACAGTCCTTTATGTGGATATAATCACTTTCTTTTTAAGCAATTTCGTATAATCACTAAGATAAAGTGCTCTAGGTTTTGTAAAAATTGAAATATCTCTTATCCTGAAGGTCATTTCAAACACGAATAATAAAGTAACACATCAAAATTGAAAATTTGAGAATTTTCTCATAAAAATTTTGTACAGAGCGGGCCCCGTTTATGTAATTTTTTGTACATTTTTACCAGTTTTTTCCCATTTTAATAATAATAAATTTTATTCTGCTTTCAATTTTAAGATTTTTTCCTTAAAATATACTAAATAATTCTAAAAATCACAAAAAAATCCCCATATTTCCATTTTTTCAAAAAAAAGTTGTCGCAAGTAGTCGGATACTTTAAGAAAGAAGGAAAAACAATTCCTACGTGTGTTCTTTTTCAATAATTGTAATATATCACTTAGAAGAAAAACGTTTAAAATATATAACAAAAAAGTAATTAAATAGATTTTTTTGGTCCTAATCTACTTACTCGGCTGAATTAAATTACTATTTTAGTGTTAAACGCATTAACTTAAATAAGCAGAAATTAAAGCTAGCGGCTTACGAGTCATTGATCCGATTTTTCCGTCCTAACATTTATTTAACTCTGTAGCAAAGGTGTAACTATTAGTGTTCAATAAACAGAATTACTTCATTCGAGAACTTTCTGTGTTTTTTCGTCGAGCTTAGTATAATTTATCTTCAACATTTTCACGCACCCAAGGGGGAAAATTACAAGAATGGATAATTAGTTTTGATTTTTCAATCTGGTGTAGGCCATAGTTCGTTATGTGTACCAAAGCCTTTTTTCTAAATAGGTGGATCTTCTAATCCAGCATCAACTACAGGTGGCTCAACATCAGCAACTTCTAGCGCAGGAGGATCTTCGGCTGGAGCTTCTAGCTCTGGAGGATCTTCAGCAGGCTCTTCCAGCTCGGGAGGATCTTCAGCAGGCTCTTCCAGCTCGGGAGGGTCTTCGGCAGGAGCTTCTAGTTCAGGAGGGTCTTCATCAGCCGCTTCTAGCTCAGGAGGCTCGACAACGCCACTTCCTGGTATGGGAGGCTCTTCGACACCCGCAGGAAGTACAGGTAAAATAAAAAATGTATTTAAAAGCTATTAAATTTAACTAATAATAAATATTTGGTTTTATGGAGACTAGATTTTAAGAGGCTAACGACAGACGTAAAACTAGCCCCTTGCAACAAGGACTTTCGTGATCCTCGATCTGACTATACCGTAGATGAGGTGGTATCAGAAACAACAACAAAAAATTCGGAATACTTGTAAAATTTCAAGATGTGTTTATGCACAGCACCGTTGAGGTTGCTGTTAACGTTGGATCACACCAGTGAAAGACTAATTTAAGACGACATTGGGATGCTCGTTATCTGGAGACCTGATATGTCACTGTAGGTGTGTGAGAGTCCAAGTGAATTAGGAAGTTAGTCGGAGAGAGAGAGAGTTAGTTGGAGTGCATTAGGGCGTCGTAGTGTGGAAACGTTGGGGTTTCCCCTTTTGATGTCTCTTTAAAGATGGAATACGTCACGCCTTTTCAAGCATCACGTGAAGCAGGATCACGTCTGCTTGGACGTAGCCAGGATTACTATTCTGCCATTGGTCCTTGTCACCCCTCCTGCGGTAGACTTTGAAGCCACTGATTGGCGTGAGAAATGCGCTGGTCACATTTCTTTCAGCTGTATAAAGGGAGACAAAAGATTGCTTTGCTTTAGAACATAAGAGGCGTATTATCCGGTCTTGAATACTTTCCAACGAAACTACGTAACCATTCAGACGTCTTTATTTCCTAACATTAACTGGATCCTTTGATGAAGACTGCTGCAGATGGCTCGATTACAGTTGCTGAAAAAACATCACAGAAATTGAGTGAGCCCAAAAATGCATGCCATTTCGCAATAATTAGCTTATTATCATATTTAATTTTGGCAAAATGTACTTTAAACCACCTTGAGAGATTTTCGTGCTATTGAAAAGTAGACTAAAAATAAGCCAGGGGTATGTAATAATAGATACCCTGCGATGGTATTGCTGTAATGGTCCGACGGGTGATTTCTTTTTTCAACGGTTCAAATGTCCCTAGCATTTACTGATGGTCGAAAAATCTCAGAAAACTATCATGATATATTTGACAATGATTTCCCTCTTTTTGTAACTTAGAAAAATTAAGGTGAGAAGAGCATATAGTATTTTTAATAGTGTAAAGCATCATTCTATACTTCCAAATCAATGCCCCATATGTTTAGATTGAAAAGTGTATCGAGTTTGAGATTTGCTTTATTTCAGACCTATAGAAAACATATGAAGTATTTTTACGTGTCCATGTCTAAGGAAACGGTAAGTAATATTCAATCAAATCCTTAAAACCCACCATTGAAGATGTTTAACTTAAAATGTAATCGAGAGCAATTCCTTGAGGGAATACCGATTATATTAACTAATTCGGCTTACTGGAGAGATAAAAAAGTAATAATTTTTCTTTTTTTTTGTATTCCTAAAAAATAATTAACTATTGCTCTCGAAGTTTTGATTTCTTTAGTAGCATAAATGTGTGAAATATAATTTTTATTACTACAGTTCGATGTGTGTGTGTATATGTTAATGTATATTTAAATTAATTAAAATTTATTTCGGAACTTGCTGTTGTGCTTACATCTTTGACTTATACTATGTACCATGTATACAGATACACACACATGGTTTTCTATGATTGTGGAAGGTTTATACATAAAAGGTAAGGAGAAAGCTAGGAAATTTACATTTCAACTGTTTAAATATGTAGGAGTAACTAAGTACTTATATGTCTTCCTCTACCTAAAACATGTGAATGATTCCAACTTTCTGCCACTTCCTACCATGTAAGGATAAGTATCAAGAACTAGAAAGACGACTTACAATTTCTTGAGTCTGAGCATTCAACTAATTCTTATAAAGTTCCTTACATTGACACTAATAATGATTTGGCCCTAATGTATCTCACTGATGAATGATTCCTCATTTGTACGCAATATTTTAGCATGCCCAAAAGTATTATATTAAAAAGAATTTCATTAATGTTTATAATTTTTCAAACATTTGAAAGTAACTTTAGATTGATGTAGGTGTGTAGTTAATATGTACAAAAACATTTGAACGGAAATACAGATTTGTAATTCTTTTTCAATATTTTGTGGCATATAATCAATAATAAAAAAAGGAAATTCGAAGTCATGAGCGTAGATGTTGTTTACTTTCCGTGATTCAATACTTTTATGTGCAGATATTCAAGGTGGGGCAAGCAAAAGTGGCCCAGGTGAGTGGTTACGATTGGACGTGAATGCGACGCGATCAGCAAGAGATCAAAACCGGTTCAGATCTTAGTGCTGACTGTGTCAGTATGAGTTGATCACTGCACATGTGAAGATAGTACTCATAGTGCAGCAGAGGGTTTTCGTTGTGGAACTTTACTTCGAAACAAGTCCGTAGAATAAATGCAACTCGGTTGTTCGATCTTGAACTAAAAAGTGTTAAAGTGCCAGCAAAGAGCACCATACAATGATTAGTCACAAAAAGGCGTCAGACACAGGATCCGTGTTGAACAAGAGAAGAAAACTTACTCTGAAATGTATCTGAATACAAGAAAATATAGATATAGTAAACCAGAAAATGCTTCAGAGCCTTAGCAAATCAACTGGAGGTCTGTCGCTACAGACCGGCATATCACGTCAAACATGAAGATGAATACCGAACCATGGGTTACATTTACACAATCATGCCTGATATAAATGTTCGCAGAGGTCAATCTGGTCTTGGCCTTAGCTAACCAACCAGCTCACCTGATCTGTAATTGTGTGATGTTTTGTGGGAACCATCAAGTCTAAGGTAAATCACAATAAGCTTCATAGTCTTTAACTACGGCAGAAAAATTCTGCTGAAATTGCAGCAATATCAGCAATCTATCTTCAACCTGCCTTCTGACCACGGCCCAAGGGTTCCAAGAAATGAAAGATGGTCATTTTCAACATTTGCTATAATCAATCTAATGACAATCTCCTTTCTTTTGTCGTGTTTGAAACCTGTTCCCCGGGCCACTTTTATTTGCCCGAACAACTTTATATTTTCTGATACATAATTAAGTACTTCTAAAATGGCAAATGAAAATCTTTACTGAAATTTATCTTTTCACTAGCAGATCATTCAAATTTGTGTATTTTAAGACAAAGTGTTTTTATTTGTAGTTAAAAAATGTTTTTATATAAAAACAAAATTTTATAAATATTAATAGGTGGTTCAATGACTGGTTCCACAGGAGGATCATCAACAGGTTCGACAGGAGGATCCACAGGTGATTCATCATCAACATCAGGCAGAAAAAGGGCGACACCCCTAGTAATAAATGAAACTTTAATCATAAACCTTTGAGATGGATAAAAGCGGAAATGTTATACAAATTTACCGATTACAATTTAACATAGTATTTGCATGCTTTTCTTTCTGCAATGTAATTCAAAGCCCGATGATCTTATTTGGAAATATAAAGTACAAATTTAAACCGTAAAAGGTCTTTTGTATTTTATTTATTTATTTTTATTTATTTTTGTTTTTCACTTCAAGTTTTATGTTATTTCGAATAAATTATTTTGTTTTAGCATATGTTTTTCTTACAAATTTTTCATGATTAAGTATTTCAATTAAAATACTCGACTTGGACTTCGGCTGATTAGAAATCAAGGAGAAAGATGTAGATATACAGGATGATTCATAAAGAATTATGCATTTTCCAGAAGTTGAAAAACAATAACAATCAAAGACAAGCATCATTTCAGTGAACTTTAAGGTAGATGTACTCTTAAAGTTTATGTCTCGCTGCTAGTGAAAAGAGCGAAACATAAGCAAACGTACGTGTCATGTGACACGTATATAGCAGGTAATAGCATACGTGTCATGTGACAAGTCAATCAAAATTGCTTCATTTGCAATAGAAAAGGCTTTTTGTGTTCTGGAATTTAACAAAATTTCATGGGAACCTCATTTTGGAGTATGTTAACTCTTTGGTTTTTGCCACAGTTGAAGGGCGACATTGACAACCGCATTATATCATTCAAGAGCGTACCATCTTACTGGTCAGTTAACATGTGAGATAACCTCGATGAATATCTACCTCCCTCACCCATGGATTGGACGAGTTATGGACTACCACATGTCACTTATTCAATGTCCATCCAGAAGTCCCTAACTTAACACTTCGTACTTTCTTCCTGTGAGGGTAGGTAAAAGACAAGGTATTCGTCTCTCTTCTTCTCCTCTTGATCTAGCGGATCTAAAACGTAGAATTACAAACGCTATCAATGAATTGGATTCAGATAACGTAACTCGAGTTTGAGTAGACATGGGCTACCGGTTCAATGTGCGTCATGCTGCTAAGGGCTCACACATAGAACATCTATGACTATTTCTAACCAAATATATTACAAATAACACATAATATCTTAAATTGTTCTTGATTTATAGTGCATTAAAACTGTTAACTTCTTGATAAATCACCCTGCATATTTGCAACTGAACATTAGCTGTAAAAATATATTTTGCCAATCATTAAAAATATAGATCTTCAAATAAATGCATCATTTTGTTAGTATTGCACTCGTGGTACGTAAAATGAGTAATAAATGTTTTAAGACGGCTAGATAACATTCATGTAACACAAAGAATCAAATATTTCAGAAAAACAATCTAAAGATCTATAGTAAATCCGGCAATTTAATTACACTGCTGGCCACCGTAAATGCAACACCCTGAAGGAAGCATGCAAATAACATGACATTTACAACATGCATTAGCGGGGGTTATATATGTTATGATTAGAATTTCAGTGCAGACACACATCACGCGCGCCTTCGGCGCCACCTCAAATAGCTATTTAAGGCTTGGAGGTTTCGACGATTTCAAGTTCGGCAATTGTGTTTTCCTTGTGGTTTTTTTCAAAAAAACGATCAGTTATGTCTCGCAGAAAACAACGATCAGCTTTTGATCAAGTATCCGAATTCGACAGAGGAAGGATAGTGGCCTACCGAGATTGTGGATTATCTTTCAGGGAAATAGGTAGTCGTGTTGGACGAAACCAAACAAATGTAAAGCGGATATGTGACCTTTGGATGCAGGAGGGTACGACGGACCGACGTGATTGATCGTGAGAACGCTCAGTGCAATACTTTACGCGAGGACAGGCAAATTGTTCGCATGGCAGTGACAAATCACTCAATCACATCACGAGCAATAGCACCGCACATTGAGTCTGTAACGCATCATTCAGTGTCTGCGTGTACCATTCGACGTCGTTTGTAGCAGAGTGGTCTGTCCGCAAGACGTCCATTGCTTGGTCTACCCTTGATGCAGAACCACAGACGTCTCCGCCGCCAATGGTGCGTTGAAAAAAGGATGTGGGCGGCAGAATGGAATGAAGTTGTCTTTACTGACGAGTCACGCATCTGTCTGCAACAGCACGATGGTCGAATTCGAGTCTGGAGACAACGTAATGAGAGGATGCTGAACAGCTGCGTTATGCACCGCCAAACTGGTCCTGCACTAGGTATTATGGTATGGGGTGGTATTGGGGTACACTCTCGCACTCCTCTAGTACGCATTGCTGGTACTTTAAACAGCCAGCTCTACATCTCCGAGTGTTGGAGCCATTTGTCTTTCCTCACCTTCGGGGCTTGGCCACAGTCATAATTCTACAGGATAATGTGTGCCATACGTGGCAAGAATTGTGCAAAGGTTCTTCGTCAATCACCAGATTGAATTGCTTCCCTGGTCGGCTCTATCTCCGGATCTTTCGCCGTTAGAAAACATGTGGTCCATGGTTGCTCAACGATTGACCCAGATTACACCCCCAGCTGCCACATCAGATCAACTTTTGCAACGTGTGGAAGCTTCTTGGTCTGCTCTACGCCAAGAACACATCCTAAGTCTCTTTGAATCAATGCTGAAGTGTGTGACAGTGATCTCCAACAATGGCGACTATTCTGGCTACTGATTCTGGCAGGAACCACACTTCACAGAAGTCTATAAATTTAATCATTTGATACTTGGTCGACATGTTATTTACAAAATAAATTTTGTTGTGTAATTTCTTGTCTTTCTTGGTGTTACATTTACGGTGTCCAGCAGTGCATACTTAAAATAATTAGTAATTTATTAAACACTTTTAATAAATGTTGTTAAATATAACAGTGGCAAATTAAATCTGTCGAGGTACCTCCTCCTCGTATTGCTTGAGCTGGAAATCTCGTTGATCTTTGAGGTTCACGTTGGGAACCGAAACACGAAATGAAGATATATATTCACACAATAATTCATTTTTATTAATTTAAGCGTTATATCTAAGTACGCAATATGTTGAAAAGACAAAATAAATAATAAAAAATAACGATTACTTATCTGAAATAAGATACCACCTCTCTGAAACTCGCCATAGAGAAATTTTTCAATATCTTCTAATAGCGACTATAATTTAGGAAAAAGAGATTATAATTCAATACCAAAATTCAAGGAAAAATGGCTATACCTTAGGAATAAGCAACTATACTTCTCCATTTCACTAGTGTGGCTATATTGTCCACATAACAACTATTCTCTAACTCATTGATTATTTATATGCTATTTTGTAGTGATGTTCATTTTCGAAGTGAAATTCTTTCAGCTCAAAATGTCAATTTTGTTAAAAAATGTAACCTCAAGGCATTTTTCCTTTGATGATTTTCATAAGGAAATTCTGTAGCATGCCAGATAAATAATATGAAACAATAGTATCTTTTTTGAGACTTTTTCCTTGAATTCTACAACAAAATCTCGTCTTATAGCAGAGAGATTTTTATGTAACCAAAACAGTACTTTGCTTTCTCAGCACCGTTGTACGTCTCCATTATCGTAATGCCGAACCAAGAATGATTCCTCGTGACAAAAGAATAGCGTCAGTTATGACATCTACGAGATCTATGAATAAAGTTAGGAAGAATTGCTGCTAGTACAACTAAAACTAAACAAAAAATCTATATTTTCTAGACATAAATTACGTGATATTATATAATTTTCTCTACCACTAATATCATCATTCATATTAGTACAAGATTCATATTTATATTCGTACAAAACGCATATTATTCCTAACATCCTCTATAATCCAGTATTTCTCAAATTGTGGAATGCGCCTTCCAGGTGGGCGAGCATATCGAAAAGCCAAAAATAAAGATTTAAAATAATTATCAATGTACTCAAGGGAAGCAAAACAAAATAAATTCTGTCAAAATAAGTTTTATACTGATTTAAGGTACTTAAAAATGTATCAAGACGGTCAAAAATATTTCATAACTAATATATCCATACTAAATTAAAAACATTTTAGTAATTACTAGTTACTTCCATGGCTTGCCATATACAAAATTATATTCAAAATATAATACTTAACTTGATAATTTGCGCAGTTAATAATTAAAATCGTATTGAAGCTTTAGCGTTGAAGTACATTACCATTGCATTCAATCAATATTTGTCGTATGAGAAGGCGCGATGAAAATTATGACTGAATATTAGGTCGCAAATATTGAAAGTTTGAGAAGCACTAATATAACCTATATGAACTGTTAACTTTACAAACATCAACATTCGCAAAGTCTTTTTTTAAAAAACAATTAAGTACACAATTAATCACGCCTTCATTAATTATAATTATGTACATTAACACTAATAGAGAACGAAAAGTAAATGCTAATAGTTCTTACGGATTCAATCACCTTCTTGGATAAATAGTTCTTCCACGCCGAAATCTCATGAAGCTTTCAAAAACAAATTCTTGAGTAGAATAAAAAAAAAAAAATTTCTAGTTTTTTTTTCACTTAAAATTCTCAAATACAGATTCTATTTCTTCGTAGGAGTCTTCTGATTTAGAATGAATTTCTAATTGATATAACGCCTGATCAAATAGTATATTTCAAAAATTGTCTACCCTCTAAGCTATTGATATTATCGATTTCAAAAGGAATATCTCAACAGCCTTTGTAAGTGGACAATTAATTTCCTTCCTCTTATTATTACCGACCAAAAGATTTCTCAAATGTGATTTGTTTCAGTGTACAGGATCTTAGGCATTTACAACAGTTCAAGGTATTCTTCTTTTATACACATTTATTTAATTTCTATGTGCGTCATTGTAGATAATATTCACAAGTTTGGTCAGAATCGGTCAAAATTGCCTATTTTCTTACCAGAATGATCGATAACAGATTATTCTATAGTTAACTCCTCGTTGGATGTTTTGGGCAAGAAAGCTTATAGGGTTGTATTTATAATGGATTCCCACTTGCTAAGCTGGATTTTAAGCCGTTCAGGACCAGGCGATTTTTCCTGTTAGGGGAGTTCACCGATGTGACAACCTGTTTTTTAAGCATTTTTAGGAAATTTGTTTTTGACAACCAGTGAAATGATATAACTTTACGTTTTTATCATTTATTTATATGTATCTTAAGAGTATACATATAAATCTTTAGCCAAAAATACCTAACAGAACAGGAGTTAAAGCGCTCTGAACACGCCCACCTCGAAAAAATTGACGTTCATTTCCTCCACGATTTCGGCTGATAGGCTTATCTGAAATAAAAAAAAATCAAAGGCAGTTTAATTTATAAGATTAAATGCACGGAATGAACTATAATTAATTGGAAATATAAAGAATTGGATTTTTGGTAGATCTCTGAAGAAAAAGTTTAGAATGTCATGTTTTTTTTATGCTTTTGTAATAAAAAAAAAGAAATATTTTTAATTTTGGAATGATGCAAAACATTTGGTGTGTGTTTTTGTGCTGAGTCTACTTTATAAATGTGAAGTCATTCGGTCAAACCGTTCTTGAGATATGATGGAGGAAGTTTGAAAAACACAGTTTTGAGAAAAACGCTTTTTAATTTTCAAGTCCGTTTAAAATAATGAAAATCTTAATTTAGCGCACCAAACAGCTCTTCTTCTAACACCTGTTTCTTTATAAGGACTTCAAATTTTAAAAAAAAATCACTTTAGACATGTTAAAGAATCAATTTACGAAAAAAAATTTATTTTTTATTTTTGGAACCCATTACATGGAGTAACCTCCTTTAGTTTGACTTCATTTAAAAATTCACATAAATCCTTACTTTAATAAAATACGCCAACATTTATATTTTATAATCATTCTAAATTCCATAAGTTCCAAATTCAGGTCATAGGGTGCAATCACGGTTCTCAGAACAGGGTAAACTCAGATATACCTGATAACAGTCATGAAGGGGTTAAGAAGTTCTTATTTGAAAAGGGCTTTGCTCCATTTTTAGGAAATTCTATATAAACGCTTCCCAAACGCATGCCACCACTAACCAGTTGCGTGGGTGACTAAATTTCCAACGCATGTTAAGCATATTGCATCATTTTTGAATTTTATTCTAATACAGCTGCTTTAGATCAGCAAAAAAACAGCACTAATAGCACTGAAATCAGCAAAATTAACCCCGTTTTCGTAATATTTAACTATTATTCTCCCTCGTCGAGAAATAAATCAAGTAAGATATTGAATAAAATCATCTTTTCTGAAATTTAATTAGTTGAATAGCACAACCCAGTATTTCTCTTTGTATATTCAGTAAAGAGAGGTCTAGGTAAAATTAAGCTTATTTAATTGAAAAGTACATGAGTGTTTCGAATGATTTTTTTAAAATAGCAGGAAGAAAAGTTCGAACAACTTTTGCTCGGTTTATTTTATGAAAGATGCATCGAAGAATAGTCCTTTAGATTTTCTTTTTTTTAGATTGAAACATTTCTTCTCAGAATCGTTAGCGTTCCTGAATATTTATGTAGTAGTGATTACGCCCAACCAACATTTTTGCTAATGGATGTTAGTGTGGCAACACAGCTTAACCATTTCAGGACCATGGCCATACATATGTCATCACTTTAGGAAACGCTGTATTATATGCGAGATTGCATTTCCCAGTTCTGAGGTCCGGCATCCCACCGGGTTTATCTTAATTTGGAACTGACATAATTTTGAATGAGTATAACCTATAAATGTTTGCATATTTTATTACAGTAATGATTTTTAATAAATTTTTAAATGGTGTTAGGCTTAGCATATGAATCGATTCTGAGCGGGTCAATATGTGTATTCTTTACTGTCCACTTATTAATCAAATACTTACGAATTGAGAAGTAGAATTCCGACATTATCTATGTAAACCTGCAGAGTATACAGTTTCATTTATAGTTTTCTCTTCATAAAATTTTTTTCTTCAAATTCATTGACAAAGAGCTCTCAGCTCTGTCATATTCTTCTTCACTATTCAAATTTTTTTAAGCTATCAAAAGTGTACTATATATAAAAGGAAAGAAAGAAAGAAAGAAGACTTTTGAATCTGTACACCCCCTCCACACCTATATATAATTATTAATCTTGGGTTTACCAGACAGTTTTATGCATTTTTACACTAAGCAAACTCAAAAGAATCAGACTTTCAATTAACGTTATTGCATGATATAATTGCTATATTTATCTATGACTTCTTGCCAGCATGATGTCAGTTTGTGTATCCCATTTTTAAAAATACTTTATACTTAGATGCAAAAAGAATTGAATCAGTACATGTCTAATATCTTGATTATTTTTAAATTTTTTCCTTAACAAAAAACTGTAAGGTCAGAAACAAGAGATAATCGAAGGGTCCTATATCCAGGTAGTATGATGGAGGCGACAGAATCTCCCAGTCAAACGCAGTGAGTTTCTGACGTGTCGACCAAACAACATGCGTTTTGGCATTTTCATGCTGTAGTATGATCTCCTTCCTATTCAACATCACCAGCCTCTTTTCTAGGAGTACTAATTTTAAATTATCCTGTTGCTGACAGTTAGACTTTGGTTCCAAGTTAGACGTTTTGTTCCAATTCAGCTGCTCAAATTATATTGTCCTCGAATTTCTACCATATACACAATATTCTCTTACTCAGGCTCAACTTAAGCTTATAGGTGGAGGGGGCTGATTTTTCGAGTTCACGATATGCCCTATTTTCTTACAATGGTTTCATAGGTAATTCATTTTCATATTCAGTTATCATTCGTACTAAGAAGGGTTCGATTTTGTTTCGTGCATGCAAAGATGTGTGCTTGAGAGGACACAATCATTTAAATTTTTCTAACTTAACTTATGTGGCATTCATCCTAAATATTTCCACATTAATCCTAGTTTCCGAATATGGTCCAGAAAAATTTTGAATTGAATAAAACCTTTCCACAGTCCCCGATATTGTCAAAAAAGGATTTCTCACTAGGAAAGAGCAACTAATCATCTACTTGAATATTTTCGAACCACGTTCTGCACGTTATATCTACCACTGTTCCTACACAAAAAAGTTCTATAAATTTCACACGCTTCTATTGTATTTTTCCTTGTTGAATTTCGCACAAAATACATTGGCAAAAAGAACTTTATCAATAGCTTTATGTATATGATCTAGTCTTACATAATACTAACATGAATTTTCTGCATTTTAGTTCATTTCCTTGGGCAAAATGTACATATTAATTGATAAAACGATAGAACAAAATATGCACCAAAAGAAAATACACATACTTTCTGAAACTGGCTGTAACAGGAATCCACGAAATTGTCGTGCACTTAAATCCGTAACTGGTTTCACCGCATGGACTACCGAAAGCTAGGCACAATCGGTTTACCTATACGCTGTAAAGACACTGATACTTTTTTCTTTCTATCTTTGATTTACACAAATTTTGAATTCTTATAGCAGCATTTATGAAACTGTGGGCGGGGCGTGATAACTCTACGAAGGGGGCGCGAGAATATTGAAAAGTCGAAAGCAGAAGATTATTTAAAATAATTATTAATTTACTGAAAATGTAAACAAACAAAATACATTCTGACATAATAAAAAATAAAATACACATTCACACAGATATAATACACTTACATTGTGCAGTACCGATGCCTTTATATCTTATAATTAATTTAACAATACTAAGTTAAGGAAAAGTTTAAAATAATTATCAGTGATCCCATGATCTTGTCATACATAATATTATTTACAAAAATTAATTTTTATCGTGATAATTTGTAACACTTATCTTGATAACTAATCCTTAACTACTGATTGAAAGCTACGCAATTAGTTCCCCAATGCCACCGAGAAAAGAATAAAAAATAAGTAAATCCTTCTCAAACACTGTCAAAGTCCTTTTATTCGTTCAAAATCCTTCGGAATAATTTTAGGGATAGCAGTGCACAGAAAAGATCGTACTTCGGAAATACGTATATATACGTCAGGAGCAATTAACACTTTGACGTTTATACACACCGGTGGCACTTAAAACATTAAATTCCTATAGTAGCTTTAGCGTCAAAATATATTTTATTATTGAATTAAGTATAATGTTATTGTATAGAGGGGGCGATGAAAATTAGGATTGAATATTGCATCGCAAATATTTAAACTTTGAGAAGCTCTGTCTTAAAAAGAGATTATTAGTGCTAGTGTTTCTAAGAGATGCCATTAGTGAATGGTATTGAAATACTTCTTTTCCGAGATTTTTTTTGTGATCCGCGCAAAACGGGAATTTTTGAATGGAGGACGGGATTTAAATTCTTGTAAGCATTAGATAAAGAACACTGTGATTGATAAGACAAAATGCAATTTGTTGCTTGAGAAGAAATGAAAATGGCAAAATTAGTTTAAAAAACACAACATTATCTTTGTCTTCCTTGCAGTTTGAAACTGAATATTACAGCATGTCTCAAATAGTGACACAAACACACACATAAAGTCCTCAACCATTTTAAAAAGAGGTACCAACGTGTGGAATTTTTTTTGTAAGGATGAGAGGAAATTGACGATGTATGAAACATTATTTATCGCATGCAGAGTGCAGTCCTAAAAAGCAAACATTTAGGGGTATTTGTGTTCCACTATTATTAAATAAAAAGTAGTGTGACATTTTTTTTAAAATTGAAATAAAATTTTTCCTGTTTTTGAATTCTGTTAAGTATCATGCTTAGTTATATTCCATACAAAGTGTGTCTTTTTTCGGAATATTTGGGGGGATTAAACATTTAAGGGTCTTAATGATTTAGTAAATTAATCTCTAAATCTGCCAGAAAGCGAAGCAATAAAAAAATGTTAGCCACATCAATACAAGAACAAACTCTTAGGCTCCGGGGTACGATTGCAGAAATTATCAAATTTTAAGGTTCCAACGTTCATTTGTTATTTTTCTATTTGGCTGAAATACAATTTAATTTACACTGTCAAAAATAACGCAAAAATGTTTTTGTGCTATAAGTATTGTTTAAAAATATAAACTATTATAATTAAAAACTATAAAACAGTAATGCACTTACAAAAGCGTTTCTCAAACTATGGGACGTGCCTCCCTAGGGGGGCGTGATAACCCTACAAGGGGCGCGAACATATAAAAAATAAAAGGTTTAAAAAATTAATTTACTGGAATGAAGTAAACAAAATACTTTCTGGCATATAAAAAAGTACGCATTTACACTGATATAATTTAAATGTATCAGCTGGCGATAATACTTCATCAAAAATAAAAGTTTCCACTTTGATACGTTCATTAACTATCTGATCCAGTAACTAAATTAAAAAAAACACTTTGTTTGATATGTGTAATCCCACGATGAGGGATTTTTTTACGTTTTCTTTTTAAACCTAAAATACTATTCTTTCAGGGAAAAAAAACAAAACTCAGACACTGAGAAAAATTCTAGGAAGATAAAAAATTCATCACTGTTTTGTTGAAATCCTGTACATTAGCTGTAGAAAGAAAAGGAAGACTCTTATTCACTTTTCACCCCGAGAAGCAGATTTGCTGATCATCGTTTGACCTTAGAGCTTATTGATATGATTAGTTCTGTCCCTTCTTTTATGTTTTTGTTTTTCATTTAGGGATGTAGTAAATAATGATATCGCGCCCCATGTGAAAGAGTTATATGATATTTGGAAAAGCACAGAGAGATAGAACACTTTGAAGGATTATTTGGCTAAGATTTATTTTTATGGGTATTCTGAAACATATAAAGCAGGATAAAATAGGAGTTTTACACAATTCTTTTTTTTGGAACTAACAACCATATTTTTATATTGAATATATTTTTGACGTTGCTTAAAGTCAAAGGACAGCAAAACTACAATAATTTGAACAAAATATGATGGTTTTGCTTACAAATATCATTCCTGTAATGTTAGCGAAAGGTGTCTGTGATTTGTGTCTTTCATTAAGGTCGTACTTTGAAACATTTTAGTTCAGTTTTAATGGTTTTTTTCTCAAATTATAAAAGGAAAAATGAAAAGTCATTGAAAGGAGGTAAGTATATTTTCGCTTAGTTAAATTATTCACAGGAATTGTAATTTTATTGTGTACAATTAAAATAATTGTAAAAAAACCCAGAAAAACATTGGGTGATTCAGTCACCTCACGCGACTATTAACGTTAGTATCGAGTGCGTGCCTGATCTCCCGTGTTAAAACATTTTGAAGTCTTCTCGCTTTAAATAGTAATGCCAAATGTGATGGATACGATATAGAGAAATATAGACTAGACTCTTTTTCTAATGATATATATATTTTTAGAAATGGATGATGGAGGAAATACATTTTTAATTAAATATTATTTTGCAATCGGCTCCAATTTAAAAATTAGAGAAAAGAAAAATATCAATAATTATCCTAATACTTAAAAGTAATTTGCTTAAAATAAATATTACTTAAAAGTAACAAATACAGAATTTAATACTTATCTTGTAAATTTGTATGGTTTATAATTAAGATCCTATTGTTGTTTCAGCACCAAAGCGCATTATTATTGTATAAGGGGGGCGATAAAAATAATCATTGAAAATTGTGTCGCCAATAGTGAAAGTTTGAGAATCACTGGCTTACAAAGAATTTAATAAATATAAAATTACCGAAATTTTTATGAAAAATCTAAAACTATAAGACAAAGATTGCATTTGTTACTTGATCTGTTACCATCTGGTATCAACTTCTTCATAATAAGTTTAAGTAAACTACCTATAGAGTTCCACCAACGAAATACTAATTCGGCTTTAAAATGTAATAAAATAATTCCGAGCTCTTGATTTTTGGAGATCCACTTAGATTTAGAACATATTCGAGTGCTTTTCGTATTTGAAAAAAGTAGTTGCAAAAAAGACAGCCATAAATCAGGCAACTTAAAAGATAAACATTTCATAAAATACTTTATGTTCTCGAAGTTTGTTACGGATACTTCTGTTGGAGCAGTAGTTTTCAATATAAATTAACTAAGTATTACAGGACGATATAGTGTTTTTTCTTTTTAAATTCTTAGTTCCTACATCACACATCCCGGTCAAAATATAGAGTCAAGGCAATTGCGGAAGTCTCGAATTACCACTTACAGCGCCCCTTTTAACGTCTTTGAAGAAATTCCTGTCAACCATTAAAGGTAAAGTGGTGCCCTCTATTCCAATTAATATCTTCATTTTCGTTTCAATTCAAGGTGGTTCTTAGAGAAGAACTCGTTAAGGTATCTGACTACATTCGGAACCGTGAATTGAAAAAAGGGGATAAATGGATAATTTTCATGATATTTAGTGTTACTCAGATTAGAATGCATGCATAAAGTTGTTATAAGGACATTTTGACAAAAGGAATTATTTAAATACAATAATTCAGCAAAAAATTAACTTAGAATAACATTTTTTCAAAATGTTCTCCTTTTGTGAAAAGTGCTTCTATTATAATAATATTTTGCCTGTTTATAGCTCAGATCTCTGTACAGAGGCTCAACTACGAATTTTGAAAAATCCATATTACTTTCAGAGTTACAAGCAATTGAAATAACTATCGGCGTTTTTTCTTAAAATTTCTCCCTCTGTTGTCGTAAAACATAGATAAACCCACTTCTAAGTTATATATTTCAAAAATTCTAATTGAGCCTCGGTACAGAGGTCTGAGCTATATACAGGCAAAATATTATTATAATAGAAGCATTTTTCACAAAAGGAGAATATTTTGAAATGGGTCATTTCTGTGTTCATTTTTGGTCAAAATTTTGTAAAAAATAATTTTCATTGTAATACTATTCTTAAAACAATTTTATATACATTTTCTAATCTAAGTGACACTAAATATCATAAATATTCAAAAATCACGGTTCTGAACGTAGTCGGATACGTTAAAGTGAAAAAAAATTGAAGCTACCCCAGATCTCGAAATAATTACTTGAAAAACATGAGATTTGATATTGGTTTCAACTGTCAAAATAAAATAATATTATTTGTTTGTTTGAAATAGGCGGCATTTTGAAAGCTAAGCCATTTGCAGACACCGCAAATGCCCCAAGAGTGGAAGATATTTCCTAGTTGGCACCCTCTAGTGGCGGCTTCTGCTACAAGATTGTGATGTTTGAATTTTTTTTCGATTAGTCTTTTGTTAGATTCTGAATATTAATGTGATTTAGTTTTACTGAGAGCACCAGGATCAAAACTACTTACAGGATCTTTTAAATGCCACATAATTGTATAACATGCGTGTCCACATCTTTCACTTTCAGAAAATGTATCGAATCCAGCCGGGATCGAATCCGCAGGCTTAGGTTTACGAGGTAGCCCCGCTACTTCACAGCTACCGCGCCGACAATTAAAAACATTAATAATAATTTAAGATTTAATTATTCTACTCATCGTCGTAAGGCTGTATTTATTTTCCTGTGGCAATAAAGTAATAAAAGATACCAATCTTTCCCTTTTATTTTTGTATAGTCTATTCTTCCAATGAATAATTAAAAAGAAACTTTGAGAGTTTTCTCAGAAAGAAGAGAAAATATTGGATAATCATGTGCAAATATTGAATCTGTAATGGAAATAAACTCCACAAACACCTGTAAAAATATTTCAAGATGTATATATAAATTTCTTTTATTCGTTTAATTTTCATTAGATAAGTTATTTCCATAAAATTATCAGCATAGTTCTACAAACTTTATTATTAAATTTATTAATTTATCCTAACCAAACTTTTTTTCGTACGGGAAGACATTGACAGCTCAAATAATTTTCAATTGTTAACGTATATCGAGATTTTAACTTAAATCACATTATAACATCGCATTTTTTATTTAAATATTGTGTCCAATCGGATGTGTTGACATATTTCAGTTCAAATATCAACAGAATATGTAAGTCATTGAACTTTCAATATGACCGGATAGATTTGTGCCGTTTTTGTTCAAATATATTCTATTCACCGGGGGATCATAAAAAAAACTTGGTTGATATATGAACGTCTAGCGGCCGTTTCGTTCAACCGATCGACATGAAATCTGAGGCAAAATTATTTAAAAGAATGTGCTCCAGATCCTGTTATCGGGAAAAAAAATGGCATTGACGGCTACAGTCATAGCGACAGAAACGTGAAAATTACTAATAGCAACACCCATTTTTTCAGTGTGGCGGGGAAAGAACAGTTCTGTATAGTAAGGTGATCATTTTTTTACAATGAAAAGGAGGGCGAAAGATTTCAGAAAAAATGACAACTTAAATATATGAAACGTTTTATTAATTCAAACAAAAATACGCTAATTACACTTATATTCTTTTTAGTTATTATCTTAAACGACTATTTTTCCATTGAATAATTTTTTTGTCATCATATCTGTTGTTCTTTTTGTGAAATCACATCCACTACGGTATCTTGGGACATCACATTTATTTATATAAATACGAAAATAATGATCGCGGATACTGCACACAGCAAGTTTGACCCCAAAGCACGCAGCGACCGGTCAGCTCGTCAACCCCGTAGAAGGAATGGGTGGGAGTGAAGCGGGAAAAAGAGCGCGTGGGCGGATCACTCAGTTATCCTTCCGCCAGAAAAAATAGTTCACTCGCTTCACCCCAACATACCCCTCCTGCGAGTGATACATTTTTTTCAAACAATACAAACATTATAGACATATACACAATACACATCAAATATAACAATAAAACACAGTGACATAAAATCAAGAGAGTAATGCAATTTTTTGCATTGAATATTCCAACTTTTCTACATTCATGGCTTTCGTAAGAAAATCGCAATTAAAAATTCTGTTTGGACATATTCTAATTTAGTTACAATATTTTCAATTAAATCCTTTATAAAATGAAAACGTAAGTTCATATGCCTTGATTTATTTGAAGAACGCGTACCCTTAATCCACTGAATTGCTGCTTGGCTATCTGAATTTAAAGTTACAGCATTATTTATAAATTGTTCACATTTTAATTCAGTTAACAAATTTACAGTCCAAATTATATCTTTACAAATTTCAGAAATAGAAAATAACTCTGCTTCACATGTTGATAAACTAATACTCTTTTGTTTACGACATTTCCATAAAATTAATGAATTACCTAGTAAAACTACACCTTCAGAAAATGATTTTCCATTTTCTGCATTACCCCAACTATCATCTGAACTAGCATTTAAAATACCACACAAATTCATTTTCATAAAACAATTTTTTATCTTTTGAGCCCATCAAATATTTTAACACTCGTTTAGCCAAATTGTAATGTCTCTTCTCTGGATTATGATTAAATTGGGATAAATAAGACATTACAAAAGAAATATCAGGTCGAGTTCTATTAGCTAAATATAAAAGTTCACCAATTAATTCCTGATACATAGTAATATCAATAAATTCATTTGTAGAGGGAAAAATTTTGTCTCCCCCTTCACAATTGGAGTTTTCACTTTTTTACAATTTTCTAAATTATGTTTGACTAATAATGAATTAATGTAGTCACACTGGGATAAATAAATACCATTTTCACATTTTTCGAATTCCATGCCTAAAAACTTATTAGTTTAGTTTTCAACCACTTCAAATACATTTTTAATCTTACTAACAATATCTTCATACATTTTATCATTGTTACAAAAAATAGCTAAATCATATACATACATACATAATACAAGAACACTTTGATTAACAGATTTAATAAAAACACAATTATCAGAAGCTAATTGTTTTAAACCAAAATTTTCTAATTCCACCCTTTATTTTCATATACCAGTTTCTACCAGATTGTGGCAAACCATAAATTCTCTTTTTCAATTTACAAACTTTATCATCTCCAATTAATTTTTCATAACCAGGAGGGGGTAACACATACACCGTCTCCTCTAAATCACCATATAAGTATGCAGTTTTTACATCAAAGAAATTAACATTTAACTTTAATTTAGCTGCAAGTGCAATTAACAATCGAAAAGATTCAATATTTACAACTGGTGAATACGACTCTGAATAATCTATGATTTTAATTTGATTAAAACCAGCTGCTACAAGCCTTGCTTTGTATTTTATATTTTCCCAGCATCATCTTGTTTTAAGCTATATACCCATTTAGTTTTTATTAATTTTGATTTCGCAGGTTTTTGTACAATTTCCCAAACTTTATGTTTATCTAACGAATCTAATTCATTCTCCATTGCTAATTTCCAATTTTTCCAATCAGCACTATTTTCTGCCTCAAAATAAGAGTTTGGTACATTATTCACCAAATGGACAGACATCAGCTTAGATTTTAGTCTTTCCGATCTTCTAACAGGGATTTGATTTTGCACATCATTCAATTCAAGTACCGGAATTTGGATTCTGCCTGTCCGAGGTGATGACGTGGTCTGAAGGGGAATTGAGTTATCATTCTCAATTTCTCCAGGTCTATTATTTATATCAAAATTATACAACACTCCATTCTCTGTCTTTTGATTAATTTCGTTTCTTTCGGGAGAGACTTCAAAAAACGAGTCAATATCCCATGTTTCATTTTCTATCTCACCTAAATAATTACTACCTTTTAAATATTCATTAAATGTAACTGATCTCTCCTCAATTACTTTTTGATTTTTAATGTCATAAATTCGCGATATCCCCTCCTTTCTCTAGCATATCCTAGCATAATTCCACGTCTTCCTGGAACTTCAAATTTATTTCTCAATACTTTCGGAACGTGAAAATAGGCCACACAGCCAAATTTTTCAGATAATTTAATTTTGGTTTATTACCTGTCCAAATTTCTAATGAGATTTTTCTTTCCCTTTTGTGGTGTAACATTAGATACTTGAGTACTACAATTAATAGCTTCAGCCCAAAATTTTAAAGGAAGTTTACTTTCATATAATAAAGATTTAGCTCTTTCTAGAAGAACACGGTTGGCTCTTTCTGCCTTGCCATTTGATTCACTATTGTATGGAATAGTTTTTCATGAAATATTCCTGAATTAGTCAGGTAAGTATATAGTTGTTCATTTACAAATTCTAACCCATTATCAGTTCTTATCTTTTTAATCATTTTATCAGTTAAATTTTCATATTTGGCTTTAAATTGAGAAAATATATCAAACACTTCATATTTATTTTTTAAGAAATAAGTAAAGTACATGCCAGAAAAATCATCTACAATTACCATAAAATATTTTGCACCACCATGCGATTCGATATTAATTGGACCACACAGGTCAGCATGGAGCAACTCAAGAATTTGTGAGCTTTGATATATATCAATACTATGATGAGTTTTTCTGGTTACCTTACTTATATCACAAGTTTCCCATGTGAAATTATTTACATTATCAATATCAATATAATCTTTCATTTTAAACATATATTTACAATTTAAATGACATAACCTGTTATGCCAAATTTCATAATTATTAGTAGATTGGTCAGAAATAAAACACTCAGAATTATACATAGGTTCTATAATTTAATTTCTAATCTACCATTATTTTTAAATGCTTTAGTTATTAACTTATCATTTTTATCATATATCAGTACACAATTATTTTCTGATTTAATCTTACAACCTTTATCCATTAAACATGTTACAGACAGTAAATTACATCTTAATTAAGGAACATAACTGACATCAGTAATTGTTAGATTAATAGAATTACAATGTTTTGTACTCACAGTTTTAGCTGAAACGTTTCCAGTTCCTTGGCTCATCATTTTAGAATTTTTATCGGCTAAGTAAATGTCCATTACTTCTGGACTAATATTTTTGAACCACACAGATTATTTAGCCATATGACAGGATGCACCACTATCCAGAATCCAGATATTGTCACAAAGTTTTTCTTCTCGATGGGAAGCTGTAAATACGTGTCCATTTCTAGACGAATTGTTTCTTTGTCTTGTACTTGGAGAGTTCTTGTTTCTATAATAACAGTCCTTAGCTAGATGATTTGATTTTCTGCAAATATAACAGTCTCGTTTACTTTTCATTTTTTCTCTTACAATAAAATGCTTCGGAATTAATTCCATGCATGCGAGTTTTAATTGGCAAGTTTAAAGTTGCTTCTTCTTCCCTTAAAATTTCCCATGCTTTTTCCTCTTTGTGTTTTCAGAATATCGCGCACTTTGGAGAATTTTCCATTTAATCCTCTAACGGTATGGTAGACCAATTCCCTCGGCGACACGTCCAGTCCAAGGGAGTGATACTTAGTCGAAATCCCCCGCGCTCTTGCAATATAATCTGCTACAGTTTCTCCATTTTTCATTCTGACGTTTTTGAGTTCATTGCCCGCGTCAATTTTTCGGTCTTCGCCTTCGCCGATGTATGTCGCTCTAATTTTATCCCACAGCACTTTCGCGTTGTCTTCCGCCGCGAACTGTAAGGCTTGCTCATCTGCGAGCGATAACTTAATGTATGCTATTGCATCTGAGTTTTTCGTAATCCAGTCCATTTCATCTTTACGGGTAAGGTCTTCAGGTTTTCGTTTAAGATTAGAGAGTCTAATCTCTTTAAGCTAAGAACAGCTTTCATCTTAAGCTCCCAAATAAAATAGTTCGTTCCGTTTAAATCGGGAATAGTTATCTTATCCATTGTAGGTAGAAAGGTTTAAACGTTCACAAAGTCAACTAACTCATCACACAGATTAACCACGGATACTACCACTTGTTGTTCTTTTTGTGAAATCGCATCCACTACGGTATCTTGGGACATCACATTTATTTATATAAATACGAAAATAATGATCGCGGATACTGCACACAGCAAGTCTGACCCAAAAGCACACAGCGACCGGTCAGCTCGTCAACCCCGTAGAAGGAATGCGTGGGAGTGAAGCGGGAAAAAGAGCGCGTGGGTGGCACTCAGTTATCCTTCCGCCAGAAAAAATAGTTCACTGGCTTCACCCCAACAATATCATTTTCCAATATATTGGAAAGTTCGGGCAAAAAATATCCTCCATACTGAATTTTACGGTTAAGCAGAGTGGATAAAATATTTGCATTCAATTTTGATTTCTCACGAATCACTTCACAAAAATCATTACCAACTGAAAAAAAATATTTCAACTGTTGCATTAGTTCCAGCTCAGCACAACGTAAATTCCACAAGAATAATTACATTTTCACATGCAATGTGTTCATTTTTGAAATGATTTAATTAATTTCACCCATCTTTTACCAATTTCTCAGCATGTTGATTTTCCAATTGTTCTAATTTATTAGAATTGAAATATACATTCAGTCTTCTTTCTACTTCAAACAGACAATCGTCATTGATTCTAATATCAGGAATTTCTTTCGATAAAAATTCAACATAATTTTCTAAATCTACCCCATTTACTTGGGACAAAGACAAAAATTATCATTGAAAACAGTTATTTCCTATGGTATTTGTTTCAGACTATTCTTCGACATTTTGTAAACATGTTTGATTCATCTCTGAAGAGATTAAGGGACTTGGCACCCTAAAAATCACAAACCTATCGTTTTTATTTTCATTTAATCTTATTCTTTGCATTATTATCTTTCGATTGATGTATCACTTGTGCATGTCGGAAAGTTAGAAGTTGAGTAAAACTTCATTTGAAAACAAATTAGGCAATTCAGCCACACCCCCGTTTTAGAAAAAAAAGCTAAAAAATGCGTTATGTTAAAAAAAATCTATTTTATAAATAGAAATAATAACTATAAAAAAGAATGTGTAGTATTAAAAGCAGAATATTTCCGAGGCAATACAATAATGTAATTTTTCTTCCTTGTGAAATGTGTGCATGTAAAATTAAGGCATTTTATATTAATAATTTTATAATTTCAGTTCTTCTTCCTGATATATTTTTCATACAAAAATGTAATACTTTAATATTATGAGAAGAAAAAGAGCTAAAATTTCTGTCGTGACAGAAAAAAATGTTTTTTTTTAAGTTTTTCTTGAGTTTTCTTGTGCTATTAGTACTCTCTAAAAGTTGATCATTTATAAAAATGTTTGGGTTGAAAACATATGAAAATGCAATTATTTTAAAGAAAAACGTATAAGTAATATCTTAAAGTGGTATTTTAAGTTTAATTAAGCTTATAATAATTATTTTTTCAGAATTATAAACTTTAAAGTGATTTTTCTCAGTTTGTGTTTTTCGAAACCTTAGTGCATTAAAAATGCTACTCCTTCGACAATTATTTACCAATCACTTCAATTTTTTCCTGCGTGTTAAAAATAAAGCATGTAATAAAATTAGGGATCCGTTTTACTATAAACTAAATACTTTTTTTAAAAAAATAAAATGTAAGACATGTTGGCTTTTTCGTTGATGATTTTTAGCCTGTATATCAACATTTTATTTTTTCTCGAAAACGAATGAAGTTATTCTAAATTCGATCCCTAAAGTTGTTAAGAACATTCATAAGAATATTATAAAAAATTTCAAGTCAAAAAAATTAATTTTTACAAAAGGAGTAGATTTTAAAATTTTTCCCAATTTTCTTCAAAATATTTAAATTTTTAAAATTGTGTGAATAATATATGAAAATCTTCATCTGGTAGCAATTTCTTGAATAGAAACATTGTATAAAATGTTAAAATATAATTTTTAAATACGTAAATAAAGAAGTTTGCTCAAAGGGTGCCAAGTCCCCGTAACAGATCAGTTTTAAAATATAGGAAAGGAGGACACTTTTCGAAGAAGGACAGAAGCTATAAAAGGAGAACTGTCCTCCATAAATGAGGACGAATGGTCACTTTATGTATAGGCAAAAAAATCACGATCCGGGACGCAGGGAGGAATTTTGCATATGACAGAGGCAAAGCACTAATAACTGAGGTCAACAAAGATTAGAGGAGAAAAGAAGATTTGTGTTTAGATTTCACATGAGTGCCATCAGAAGCAATTACGAATTTCATTTCGAAGACTGGACAATAAAGCCGAAAGTAACATTGCACGAGGGATGTTTGCAATAACACGTTTAAAAGATTCTTTTAAATCAGGCAAAGCTTGCGGATTGCACCATTGCATGTAAATCGGGGGATCATGGAAATCAAGGAAATAGAATACGGTGTCAGATGACGTGGTCGTCAAAATGCTGTTTCAGGACTCTGTGAACTAACATCTCTTCTTTCGGAGGTTCCAAATATCGCCTTAAAATGATGTCATTCAGTGCATTTCGTTTCCATAGCTCTGGTATGACGTAATTCTGCCACGTCTATATAACAAGAACTTGTCACAGAGCATCTTTTAAGCCCTTTTGGCATCGCTTTCTAAAAAAGTTAAAGACCTATAACAATTGAGCCAGCAATGCCGCATCGCGCAGAGACTTTAGGGTCATATAAAGGTACTGGTGCCACAACGTGTGAATTCGTGTCTGTCCAGTGCATACAATATTTCTTGTTGATGTTTTAATGTAATGCGAAATGCGCCTTGTCCGTCTATAATACGCAAAGAGGCCTCTCGTTATCACCATCATATCGTATAAGATATTCATTTACAAAGTCAATGCGTTGTTAATGATCCTCCCAGTATCCAACATCTGAACAAGCTGGCACGAGTATGTAAAAATATGCAGTAACTAGCATATTAGCTTTAGGACTGTCTTTTTTGGTATATCCATCATACAGGCTGTACATCTTCACTACAGGATGCACTTCCGAAACAATGTTTTTAGGAACAGTGGGCGTTCCGGATCGCCGTCTATCACAAGTGCAGCCAGTTTCTTCAAATCACTTTTTTCATTCACGCGGAGATTCCCGAGCACATGGGTCACACATTTGGCAGTTGTGTTGAAAGTAAGCACGGTTTGTCAAAGGTTTTGGTGAAATTCAGGCCATTTTGATTGTACAGTTTCACCTATCCTCACTCACCACGGACTTTCACCGGCATAGTCATTTCATTGTTGAGATCCCGATTACAGAACCAACATTAACACCCTGTTTTTTATTGATTTTCTAAGCTGAATATTTGGCAAACAGATTTCTGTGATTGGAGTTTTGACTTCCAGATGCAAATTTCTCCTGTGAGCCACCGATTATTATTTTTTTTTGCCCTTGCATATCGTGCCCGTTTTTGTGATACCAACGCTCTAAAGGTTTAACGCACGTTCTGATCATCTTGTGATAAAACAAATGAGTGTTGCCAATAGTAATTTTCGAATTTCTGTCACTATAACCGCAACCTTGGGCGCATTTTTATTGCCGTTCACTGAATCGCATAAGGCGTTAGCCAGGTCTCCACTTTTTCAGTGCTTGCACTGAACTGAACTGAACTGAACTTCACTGATCTTTACATAACTTTACCTCAAGTCTCATGTTGATCTGTTGAACGAAACGGCCACTAGAGGTCCATATATCAGCGAAGTTTTCTTATGACCACCCGGTATACAAGTATGCTATCGTTTAAGGTCATTTCAAATGATTATTTTATTATTTTTTATGTTTACATAAATCAGTTGTATACACAGATACACATATTTGTATTGGAAATATTTTGATTCTTTTTAAACATAATTAACCTTACCTTCTGCACTTACTTTCTATTCGTGCATTTGTTTTGGAATATCAAATGTAGTAGATGATCCAAGAAGTAAATCTTGTACAAGTACAGATGTAGTAATTGCGCAGATAAAGGTCTAAAAAAATTCTGTTGCGTAAGTGATTTTACAATGTAAACCTAAATCAATTATTTTTCATACTATTATATATATATCGGAATCAATTACTGTTGATTCGCAAAACACGAAATATGTGTCCTTCTCAAAGGATATTGATCCAAAGAATAGTTCCAGCTTAAAGTAATACTAATCCATTAAACTTTGATCGTGACTGTCAACTGCTTAAGTATTTTATAAAAGCTAGAGAAAAAATGAGATACTAGATTTTGCATCGGCTTCCAAAACGAAAAGAATTATGTTTTCTGTTATTCTTTTCGGGATTTTCTGTTCCGCAGCTTCAGGTAAACAATCACAAATTTCACATTCAAGTTTTT
Organism: Trichonephila clavipes; assembly: GCA_019973935.1. Classification (NCBI taxonomy): domain Eukaryota; kingdom Metazoa; phylum Arthropoda; class Arachnida; order Araneae; family Nephilidae; genus Trichonephila; species Trichonephila clavipes. The sequence continues at coordinate 258,229 of BMAU01021428.1, forward strand.
TTTATTTTTAGACTGTTGTAAAACTTATGTTGTGGAATAATTTAAATTAGAATATTGCTCTTTAGGCTTATATACCTTAATGCGTTTGTTCAATGTTTAAATCTATGCAATCAATAAGTACAAGTGTCCCTCGTTTTTAATGTCTTCTTAGATTAATTTGAATTCAATGGTCAAATATAATTTGAGAAAACGATAAGCGTATTTAATTACTTTTTCAAGAAACTTATGTTTTAATACTTTCATAAAGAAGTATTATTTGCGTATAACACGAATTAGATATTAAATGAAGATTTTGAGATACATTCTTCTTGTCGTATGTCAGCTTATTGTTACTATTGTTATGAAAGGGATCAAATATCCTTTATATTCTAACAGATTTTGACAGCGAATCTAATCACTTTTGTCATCTACTGTTAAAAAGGAAGTAATTCTAACAATTAATGTCAGATATATATACGAGGATTGGGGCACAAGTCATGGCAACTATTTTTTCTTGTAGATATGTGAACGGATTACAAACGTATATGTGTCGTGTGGAAGTTCTGCAGGCGTAGTGTGTATGCAGAACAATAGATGAATGTGTGAGAACTGCTAGTAGCGCAGTGAGGGCTGGGAAATCAGTCAGATGGTGAGTGTCGTGTTAGATGAGATTGAAATAACGCGTGTTGAACACGATTACATCAAAATAGCCGTTCTCCAAGGGAGAAATTAGCCCTGTGACTTAGATGTCATTCCTAAGATTAAAAAACCGGTACGTCGTAGACGGTTTGCAACACGAGAGGAAATTGCTAATGCTGTGCGCCAATAGGTGACCCGATTCACACATGGTGCGGCAAATGCAGAGGCTGATGGTATTCACCGCCTTCCACATCGTTGGAAGCGCGTGGTGAGAGTAGCAGGGGACTACATTGAACATCTTTAAGCCAACGTTTGTCATTGTAAACTTTATGTGTACTGTGTTGTCATTATTTTGCACAGTGAAGGTCATATTGTCATGTATACTACCGTCATAATTTAGTGCGTTATAATATTTCACTGTTATTCATTGTCCTCACATGTAGTTAACACCTTGTCCTTTCGTCTGTATATGTCACATTTTCCAACCGGACTGGTATCTTCAAAAAAATAGTTGCCATGAATTTTTGAATTTTTTTTTTACGTTGCGCAAACATAAAGGGGAACGTTAACTTTTAAAGGGGATTTTATACCGAATTCAATACAAAAAACAAAATTCGAATACTTGCAACGTAAAAACCGTTATACTGTCATAACTGTTGATATACATTAGATACTGATGATAGCAGTGAGTTAGCAAAGCTTAATGAGGTTGCCTTTATTCTTTATTACAGTTTCACATCGATATTTCATTGAGCTGAAAACAAGTTTAAGCTCTTCCTTCGTTATTTCATGATGCCAGGAAACAATTATATCCTCAATTAGCTCGTTTTTATTTCATGGGTACCTCATTCGGACAAGAGTTTTCAAAGAGTGCCACAAGTTTTCGATCAGATAGAGGTAAGGATAGTTTCCCGACCAGGACAACAATTTAAATATCTTAGAATGGTACCAGTCTTTCAATTACTTTACTGTGAGGCAAGGAGCATACCTTGTTGAAAAATAAATGATGCATTGTTGGTAAATAGATCTCAGATGTAAGGCAGAATTTTGGGTTCTAGAAAGGTGTCAATATATTTTATGACATTCAGTGAACCACCGATGATATGAAGGCAACCACACCATCTGTTGATATGCATGACGAAATAATAAAACCTTGTGGGTATTTCACGATTGCCTGGATTCAGTCAGAATGTAGCATTTCTGCTATCTTCTTATATATATTTAGGCTATCACTACCGAATAACGATATTTTAGTTTCGTCCCTCTATATAACTTGTGACCAATAATCATTTGTCCAATTAATGTGTTTTATTGCCCCCTGTAGTCCTTTTTAGCGCTGCTGTAAATTTTGATAGGGCTTTTTTCGTGGAATTCTATCTTTTAGTATTACATGTGTTAATCTACTCCTGGTGTTTTTTAACTTGCAGAAACACCAGCATCACTCAGATAACTTACGATGGCTGTCCAAGAATTTTTTTTATTTCGAAAACAGTATTTTTTTCTGTCATCAACAGATATGGTGTACTTTTTTGGCATTTTTCTGCTTTTTAAAAAAAAAAAAACTTTCTCCTGGCATCTTAAACAAAATTTTCAGTCTCTAGATGTAGTCACGTAACATCTTATTTTTAATGCAATTTTAACATAGAAAACACCATTTTCTCGTCACACATGTGTCCAATATACTCTTTTATTTGATGTCATTTCTTTTTGCCTAAATATCCTTGTTCTTCTGTCCAGGAAATAGTCCTGACCTCAATCCCATCGAAAACGTATGGCATCGTTTGAAAACTCTTGTCCGATTGAGGTACCCATGAAATAAAACGGAACTAATTGAGTACATAATTATTTCCTGGCATCATATAATAACGAAGGAAGAGCTAAAAACTATTTTTCATATCAATAAAACGTCGATGTGAAACTGTAATAAAGAATAAAGGCAATCTCACTAAGCTCTGGTAACTCACTGCTATAATTAGTATCTAATGTATATCGACAGTTATTGCAGCATAATCTTTTTTTGCGTTGCAAATATTTGAAATTTGTACTTTTTATTGAATTCAGTATTAAATTCTCTTTAAAATACTTAGCATTTTGCGCAACGTAAACTTTCTATACGCAAACAAACTTAAAAAAACATAGCAATTTTAAAAAGCCTTCACAATTATGGCCCCTACTGTATATATATATATATATATATATATATATATATATATATATATATATATAGTTTAGTTATATTATACATAAAACAAAAAAAAAAGAGAGAGAAGGGGGCGGAAGAAATGCTCTCTTTTTGTTTTAAGTGGCTTTCATTAAAAGAAGAATTGCGAAGTTTTAATAAATTATTACTAGGTGTGTGAATTTATTATCAGTTTTTTAAATGAAAAGGCATGAGTAAACTATTTACTACTTAATCTATTTAATTACTTATAAATATAAATTGATCATTTTTTGATATGCTATTTAGTGCATAAATTTTATTTTCAGATCAAAATTATTTCGAACTAAATCTCCTTTTACAATAAATAAAAACAAATGGGAAAATTTTTGAGAATCATTAAAAATATTGAAATTTTTTTTACGCATTTGCAGTTTTGTTTTTCTGATTTTTACATTTATTTAGTTGTGGTCTTGTTTGAAAACAGTTAAGTGTATAATTCCACAACTCTATTAATAATTTTAATAAAGCTTATTTTATTTAATGCAGTTTTGTTGCATTTGAGCCACAAATTTTTAACAATATTCTGAATATATAAAATAATGGGTTTGTGAACGTTTGTTGGCAATGTAATGTTAAAACCAAAAGCCAGAAGACTGAAGTTCGGCCCACTGAAATTATAGGTCCTAAAAGTTTGCACCTCAATGAGATTTTTTTGAAATTCGACTTAGGTTTTTAAAAATTTAAATTTGGAATGGGTTCTTCATAGCTTTAGCAATAAGATGCTATAATATTTATCTTTGAATGCGGCAAATTTTTCTTCGTGTATTGTTTCAGTGATTGTAATACAGTTTTCTTAAAATTATGTTTCTTTGTTGTTATATTTATTTTCTCTTAAAAATAGAATTAAAATGGTTTTCAGAATAAATCATCCTCAGGAATTAATCTTTGAACTACTCAATCTTAATAATCACTTTTGGCTACATGATTTGTTTTGACAGTCTTATTTCTGCGCTTAAGTTGTTCGAAGAAAATTAAGCCTGATTTAAATTTTTTTGTAACCTTTCGCCCAAGTTTGGTTTAAATTCATCTGTTTACTTAACTTTGTAAATTTTTTTCCCTTTACCTTTATGTTAAATTGTTGTTCTCAAGTTATTTATTTCAATTCATACTTTGACAAATTTTATGCAAATTTTTAACTACACCATTAGTAACATTTTTCTTCTACGACAGGGGGAGAGTTGAATGACTTAACATTATTTTGGGGGATATTTTGTAACATGATGTTATCATATGTGTTGATACATCTTTTCACTGATTGATTGTAATAGAATTGCGATTTTTTTTCGAATGGAAGTATTTTTTTCAAAATTTAACTGAAAGTTAACCGGAAGATGAAAAAAAATCTATTCTAAATAATTTGATAGGTAAACTGTTCAATGTTGCTGATGATTCAACGCAAGCAATGATTAAAAAATTCTTAAAACTAGCTTGTACTCTTTTTCTGCCACATTATGATTTACTGCAGCTTTTTCATATAATATTTTTTTAATCACCACATAGAAAATTAAGGAACATATATAAAAAATTTACTCAACTTTAAGAAATTTAATCCGTTAGAGCTAATTAATTAATTAAAGCTATTCAACTGTAAAATAAGTATATACACTGTTTACTTATAGTAAATCACAAATTGTTTTCTAAGGAATTCAATAACATACAAAAAATAAGTCATTTACCTTTTGACATTAACTACTTTTTCAGAACAAAAATGACAATCTTCATAACCTGCTGAAAACGCAATTTCTACTATAAAACTATTCCCCCTCTCCGTTAAAATACTCATCATAGAACCCGTGCTGCCACATATCTTGGAATAGTGGATTTAAAAGAATATACCTGCTAAGTATCGGCAGAGTATTCGTAAAATCGCTATTCTATGTAATTTTAAAGTGAGTGGTACTTATAAGTACAGCCGGTAGATAAAGGGTTAAGTGATTGATGTATTTTGCATTTGAAATTCACTCGTACAAAAGATGAACGGGTACTCCAGTTCGTTATAAATATTCGTCAAAATTATTACTTTTTGCAATACTTTTAATTAATATTTAATATTTAAAACTTGTCGCAAACCGGAGGTTTGGTCATTGAATAAGCAGACAGGGTTCCAAAAATAATTACTTTTGATTCAGACTAATCATTTTATGTGATTACTAAAATTTAATACCATTTGGAGCAGTACTAATTAATTTCTTAATCTAACTTATAAGATTATTCAAAGCAGACTTGTGTCTTGATCCGCTTGTAGATCACTTGCCAGTTTTTAACAAAATTGCTACAGATCTTTTCAAATCAGCTTATCTATTATTTCCATTTCTCTGAATGGCCTTTATAGCTCAAATGATAGCTTGAGAACAAACGACTTGCTATCAACGCTTAACGACTAACTATTCACGGTTAACTTTAACACACCCCTTGCTAGGACTTAAATAGCACTTACATCAGCATAAAAGTAAGTCATCTCTACGAAAAGCGGTTTTAAGCTCAAATTACAGTTAAATAGTAATTGCCCCAAGAGTATTAGTTGAAGGACCGCTGGTAGAACCCTTCATAAACTGTGTGATAGATTAAGTATTATAAAGAACAAAAACATATTAGAATATAAAATAAGAAATCATTTAAGAATTATGTATATATACTAGAGGACCCGACATACGTTGTCCTATACACACATCTTCAATTCAAAATAAAAGATTTTTGAATATTCGATACTGCGATCATAGCGCAGTCTGCCGGATCCAATCTAAAACATTCCAAGATCAACAATTTATAAATAAAGAATTAATTAAATAAACATTTCTAAACCGAATTATAAATCTAAACCATTCTCGAGTCCAATGGAACAGACAAAAACTTTCATCAAAATCGGTCCAGCCATTGAGGAGGAGTTCAGTTACATACACACGCACAGAATTACATATATAAAGATTATTTGAAAAGATATTAATTAAAAACGCTAAAAAGCGAGAATCGTGTGCGTTTTCTGAACAATAAAGACCGGGTTTGGCCAGTTTGGTTGAAAATCAATTTTAGACGCCAACTTACATCTTTTTCAATTTCTTCTATTAGCTCACGATCTCTATACATATTTTACTTGTTTGTTTATTTATTTATTTATCTTGGTGGAATTTTCATTCGTTAATAAAATACATTTTAAAGCGCTCAATTGAGCTGAAATGTAACGTACATGATTATTTTGGATGACAATACAATAATTTTTAATTATAATTAATAAAAATTAATTGATTAAAACCAATTATTTAAAAAATTACAAATACAGCTACGTTGGCTACTTAGCGACCCTTTTGGCGACTTATGTCAAAATTTGAAAAAGGTTTTTTTCTCACGTGTTAAAGTATTCAATTGAATGGAAATTTTATATACACGATTGTTTTGGATGACAATACGATACTTTAATGATAATTAATTACCACTTGATGTTGTGATCCTGTCATATGTATATACATATTTATATTAATTGCAACTATTTAATAAAAAGTAGCTAAAATAAATTTTTCTTGGTTGATCTACAGTAGGAATTGATTAAATTTTTTTTTACATTACTTGTGTTTATAACAATAGCGTTGTTACAACAATACAGGTGAGTGTTGAGTTGTATTTTTTGAATGTTTTTAATTAATATCTTTTTAACTAATTGCGATATTGGAGCGATTTGTAAATCTAAACCATTCTCGAATTTACTTGAACCCACACAAAAAATTTCATCGAAATCGGTCCAGCCGTTTAGTAGGAGTTTAGTGACAAACACACGCACAGAAGATTTTTATATATAAAGATATATATGGCTAATGACTTGCAGAATTTTCGTCTCTTATTACATTTTCATATAGCTTACCCTATAAATACGTAGAGATTCGAAATAATATTGCATAATACATTTATATATTTTGAGTTTAAAAAGGTTAGGCACGTCCATAGGAGCCATGTTAAATTACGTAAGTTCATGTACCGTTTTCTCAGAATCTACTTACTTCTCATGGATTAAATTTTTACAGCAGGTTATGTGTACTATCAATAAAACTTCAACGAATGGGTTTTTTTATTTAAAATTAAAATACGTATGAATTTTTCAAAAAATGTCCAATTCCCCCCCTTGAAATTTAGTTTAAAAAAGCCTTTATCTAAAAAAGTTTGCTAGATAAATCTAATTCCCTCCATTAAAATATGTACGCATGTTAAAAGTATGTTCACTGAAAAGTTTAAGTTTGTATAATAAGTAGTTTTTGAGAAAAAGGTACATAAAGTAAAAAATATTACATTTTGAGAAAACAGGCTTTAAAGTAGAAATTTGTCATTTTTGAGCATTTACTTTTTTTAGTACTTTTCAGAAGCATGTGAAGAATTTTCTTCACCCTCTGCTCCTACAAAAGGTCCTTATAATTTATTATTATTATTTTTGACGATTTAGCCTTTTTTGGGGAACTCAAGATGCTTTCGTTGGGCTACGAAAGCATCTTGAGTTTACACGAATCATAGGTGTATCTAATTTTTTGAAGCATGGCACACAGTTGTAACTTGGTTTATTATCACGATGTTTTAAGATCATTAATTTTGCTACATGACTCATGTTGAACTGTGCAATAGCCATATTTACCCTTGATTCCCCATATGTATATTTTGGTATCACTGATCATTATGGTGCTATTAACTGACTCGTTTAAACAAAAGACGTGTACCCATACATTTTTCGACATTCTTAATAACCTCTAATTTTCCCGCTTAAACATCATATAGATTTGCACTCATCTGAAAATTATGCAAGGGAAAACACAGGTGCTCTTAGCAGAGCTCATTGGATGCGTCTAAATGAGTAATTTCATTAAAAAAATGAAAATGTTTATAATATTATCAGATTTTCACATACATCATGTTAAACAGAAATATTTCAACTCTTAGAAAATATAAAATAGTAAAAATCGATAATTTTTCAATAATTCAGGTGCCGGCCCCTCTTAAATGATGAGTATAATACATTTTACTATTTAAATTTTTCCATTTAAACTAAACGTTTTATTTACGACCGAATTGGATTTGTGTCATTTGATTTGTATGGTAAAAATTATGTTTAAACGAGCTAAGTTATGCAATTAAATATACTCAAAACTTGTGTTTTTATTTAAGGTTACGAATTCCATGAAAGCTTTAAGGGAACATTTTATCCTGGAGGTAAGAGACATAGCATTTCTTTTCATCTAATAAAGTTTTCAAAATTGACTAATATTTTTAAATGAAAATTTTCAAGGTCTTTATAAAACTTGTTTTTCTTTTAGGAGGATACAATATAAATGAAAACATTGGACCCTATCAATATCATTACAGTTATCCCAACGGAGGTTGTATTAGTTTTATAAACTTTACATAATTAGTAAGATTATTTTTAAATTCTTATATGAAAATCTAAATTTGGCTTCATAATTGAAAAATACTGTTACGAATTTTGTGTAATTAGTTCTTAAAATAGTGTAAATAATTTATATCTGGATATTTAATACTTTAATATTAATCTCTTTTGTATTTGTTTTATGCTAAAACTGTAATATTCGCAAGCAACGCCGTTCCTTACATTATAATGGCGATTCAACGGAAAACTTGGCGAAATGTTGGCAAATTGACATCACTTTTGGAGATCATTTTGCTGATTTGGGGAACATCGTGATGACTTTGAGTCCATGTTGGGGACTATCTTAGCGACCATGTTGTTGAACATTTTTGGTGCATTGTTGACCATATGGATGTTTCTGGAAATTAGTGGAGAAATTTACATATATCACGATCTATGACGTAAGCGAATCGTTTCTCGAAAGATCCGTGCAGCCTATAAATAAAGTGTCACTCGCCGAAACTCAGTAGTATTGTTTTTATCATTGAACAGTCAGAATTGTCTTGAGCTGTTGAAGAGTTACTTCAATCGAGTGATTACTTGCGAATACATCGCGTATTCGTTTTTCTGGTCCCTGATAGTTGCGTCTGAGTGATTAGGGATTCCTTCACTGATTCTGGATTTATTTTGCAAATTTTACTTTTGTATCCTGCATTCTAAAGAGTGCTTTTCGACTATCAACTTTCATCGCTCCTAAAGAATGGTTCTGCTTTTTGAGACCGATAGTATAAAATCCTCGAACCCGTTCTGCGTTACAATACAATTCGAATATTAGACAATTTAATAAAAGAATGCATACATATTTAAACAAATAATTCGTTTAAATTAAAAACAATCAAAATAAATTAAATAAAAATAAATACAAATTTTCGACACACACACACTAATACTTTTGACAGGAGGGAAAGCTTCAAGCTCATTATACTTGAGTTTAACATACAAATGATAATATACGTATCTCGCTATATATATACAACAAAATCATTACAAAGCATAATCAATGCGAAAAATTTTAAGAATAGTCGGTACCCCCTATACCGACAATGTTAAATTGCGCTTTTTTAGATCCCTGTTTCTGAGAAACTATTAAATATAAAAACTTCAAATTTTGTCTGTATATTATAATTAGGCTTTTTTATTTATACTCTGGTTAAAATGTTGCAAATATATTGTTTACATTTTTCAAAAAATATCATCGTAAAAGTATCCCTTTAAATTTTTTCAAAATTGTCATTTTTTTACGATAACTGCTTTTCAGCAAAATATTTCGGGAAAATCTCCAAAAAAATAGACTTATTTGCTATATTTGCATATTATTTATGTGCAGTAAGAATTTCAAATACAATAATTTAGTACATTCTCTGAAAAGGGTACACGCCGTTTGAAAACAACCATTTTGAGAAAATTGCATTTTTAGTGTAAAAAGGAACTTCCTCAAAAAAATAATGAAATACAACATGTATTTGCTCTATTTTATTAAACATTAGTATCTTTTTAATTTTTTAAGCATAAAATAGGAAACAAAAAGTCTTAAAATGTTCAGAAAATGTTTCAACGAGATTTTTTTTAGCATTTTACATCAATTTTCAAAAATTATGTAACAATCTGTGAAGAATTTTTAACTTTGATGCATTACAAATATCAAATTTGACCTTATAACATCATAAATATAATGTAAACATGTATCAATATCTGAAAGTCATGATTTGGAAATACGTGATTTTACGACGTTGTGAAAAATTTAATTATGAAATTGCATGTTCCCACACACACACACACACATGCAAACACAATTTCTTAAAGTTTCAAAATTCAAAATTTTCTATAAACTGTACAAAACATTTCTAAAAAAGTCAAAAATAAAACTGTTTTTATGTTTTTTAATATGAAATTTGTTTATTTTTATGCATGTAACAAGTTTCTCGCAACGACAAAAAGCATTACACACCTGAGTTGTAATTAGTTACCTATTATTAAAAACTTTTGAATATTAAAGCTTAAAAGCTTGTCTGAACAATAAATAAACATCAATATTTGCAATTAAGTGAAGTATTTTAAGTATATTCTTTAGGTTTTTTCTCAAAAACATGTAAGATAAAAATTTCACTATGAATTTTTAAAAAAAATTGACATATTTTGGGATGATGATGATGATAGTTGATTTTTTTTTTGGCGCAAGAGCCAAGTTTGGCTATACTTCGCCACACATTCGATAGTATATTAAAATTTTAAAAATATATACACACAATATAAATATATAAATGTATTTTAAAACGGAAGAAGAAAAATATAAAATTGAGCAAAGTATTTAAAAGTGCATAAATGTAAAATTTTATAGTTAAATGGTACAATAAAATCCGTATATATAAGAAAATTATATTGCATGTAAAACATGAATTGAGTGTAAAAATGCAAAAGGTTTGAATGGGGAGTTTCCCCAAGCAAATCAGTCAAAGTTAAAAGATTGGTTTTAAAAAAGCTGTTTCTTTTAGATGAATATTTTGGACATTCTACTAAAATGTGTAAAATGGAAAGGTCACATTGACAAAAGTCGCATACTGGGAGACTCTCTCCTAGCAGCAAATGTCTATGCGTTAGACGGTGTGTCCGATATGAAGTCGAGTCAATCGGACATGTCTTCGGACTGGTACTGCTGCCCAATGAGCAGTGGAAGAATGAATGCTATGCAGTTTGTTGATGATCTGTTGATCCCAAGTCTCTTGCCATATATGATAGATATAGTGCTGTATAGAAGTTTTTAAATCCTGGTAAGAAATATTTTGGAAAAGTCCCCCCAAAACCCACGTAAATATATATAGTTACATATCAGTAGCATGAGGGGAAAAAATTTCATGTACATTTAGACTTTATATTCTGAGAAAAAGATGAATGCAGTTTTAAAAACATTTAACACGAATATAAAAATGTCACCAACTCTTGCCACATACAACTCAAGACTTTTTTTCAAACTGAATATTCCATCTCCTAATCTATTGCCATCGGAAGTTCCAGAAATTTCCATATTAAAAATTACAGTTAATTTTTATAAATAAAAGCACGCGTGCGCGCGAGCATTAATATAAAACATTAATAAATGCATTAATATAAAGCACGAGAGAAATAAAGAATTACAATTTTTAACACGCGGGGATGAATGGTTAAATCATTACAATAAATAAATTATAAATATTACCATTTGTTACATTCTCTCCCTCTGGTTCCGACGGCGTCCCGACGAGGAACCAGGAGTCTGTGGGTCCCTTGGTGGACGGCCACGTTTACGAAGAGGAATAAAGGGTTTTACTTTGTCATTATTACAAGGAGTTAAAGCAGAGGTGTGGTAAACACCAAGAGGTTTCCCCGGATTATAAAGACTAGCAATCTCGTAAGATTATGGTGATCTTTGTGTTAAAATCACGTAGGGACCGTCTCTGCGTGGCATTAGTTTCGCACTTTTTCCTTGCGCAGCGTTGCTCAGCGGATGTGATGCTACAAAGACATGTTCTCCAAGTTGATATGTTGGAGCAGTTTTTCTCTTTTTATCTGCGTAAAACTTCCTACTATCCTGTTGCTCTTCAACCACCTCTCTAATCTGAGTGGAAAACTTAGCGAATTTTTTGAGATAGGGAGTTATCTCTGGCACAAAATTATCGTTCTGGATGACGACTCGGATATCATTAACAACTTCACTTGGAGTGCGTAACTCTCTACCAAAATTCAGAAAGGTTGCCGTCTGTCCTGTCGTTTCGCATTTGGCTGTGTTGAGAGCAAAGCGAATGAAGGGTAGCTTCTCTGACCAACAGTCATGCTTGTCTTGGATGAAAATTGCCAGCCGTGGTTTCAGATCCCTATTCTTTCATTCAACTGGGTTAGCTTGTGGATGGTATACAAGGACCAGGGATTGATGGATGTTTAATAGGTAGCATATTTGTTGCATCACTGCTGACACCACCTGGGTTCCATTGTCACTGATAAAGCTGCGAGGAATACCATACCTCAGTAGAACCTCTTCAATGAAGGTAATGGTACATTCTTTAGCTGGGGCATTGGGTAGTGCAAATAGTTCGACCCACTTGGTGGTACAATCCTCAATGATGAGGATCCATCCTTTACCATCTTTACTCTCAGGTAGGGGCCCGAAGAGATCAATGACCAAGGTTTCAAAACGTTAGACTGGCACAGGTGTCTGTAATAGCCCGGAAGGCTTCTGATTTGAAGTTTTGTATTTAATGCAGTCAGGACAGTTCTTTACAGGAGACATTCTGTATGGGGTTACAGAGATAGGAGGGCTATTTCCCGTGTTAATGTGGTGCTCCAAGATATTTGTTGCTTCTCCTCCTGGTTCGAAGACATTTTGGAAGGATTCCAACAGGAGGTTAAGTTTCTCCTTCTGGGCAGAGGTCAGACTTTCACCTTCCTCTTCTCTTAATTGGCAGGTGTTGCTGGACATCTTCTCAACTATGGACGGGGTGTCTAATTCTTCACCAAATGGATACTTGTGGGAGGATTGTCCCAGAAGTACCAACAAGTATTCTTCACATCTAGAGCCAAACCAGCAGAACTAAGGAAATCTGTTCCTAGAAGTGTTCTATTTCCCTTTGCCTTTGGGAGAATTATGAATTTGGTCAAGACTGATCTCTCCTCAATTTCTACCATTACTTGGGTTGTGAGGGCCTCACCTGTGGTCTGGCGACCATCTGCTAAGCTCATTACTAATATGGTTTCCTGGAAAAGAGTCCCTTTTCCTTAAATATCTGGGACGTGTCTGCACATACACGTCCCTTTATTCCACAGAAAGTTATCTCGATTAGGGTCAATCGAGGGCTTCTGGTCTGAGCTGTGTAAGAATTGATGTGATTGGTTGCTAAGTCTGTTCTTTGTGAGGCGTTGAGGTTGCAGGTGGGGCACCTAGATTTTATCACTCCTTGTTTCCCACAGCCATAGCATCTGAGAGGGGATCTGTCATTTGGTACCTGATGGGAATATTCTCTTTTGGGAGGGCGTTCAGGTTTCCTGAATGATACCTGTCTTCCATCATTTACGGTTGCACTTGCCTTCACGTGTCTCCTTGGTTCACTGGGTAGGGAACGTCGGATGTTGTCCAAAGCTTCCAGCTTATCTGCTAACATTTCTGGGGAGATAAGTTCTTCCCAGATATCCAGGTCATGTTCCTTACACTCTGGAGAGCATCTCTTTTTCATTTGATCGGCAATCATCAAATTCTTCAATCCGTCAGATGAATCAATTTTAAGCTCATTGAGCCAACCTTCAAAATATGCTCGGATTTCAAAATAATAATCCTTCCACGTCCCATTTGGGCTTTTTCTGTAACGTGAAAACAGCTCCCGGAATTTTTCTGCGGTTAATTTGAACCGTTGCAGAAGCATTCCTCGAATGTGGGAGTAATCCCTGCATTTCTCCTCAGGTTCACGGGCAATGAGGGAGGTTACATCACTAGGTAAGGGCACCAATGAGATATATATAGGGTACCCACAGGTCTTCACCAAGATCCAATAGCTTCATTTGCCGTTCGAATAAGGTGAGGAACAGGTCCATGTTATCAACTTCAGAATTGAATGTTGGTAGCAATTTTTTTAATTCAATTTTTGTTTGGGGTAGAGTTTGTGGACGTACGACTCTTTGAGTCTCATTTTGCAGTCGTATTTTCTGCAGCTCAAATTCACGCAGTGTTTGCTCTTTTTGTTTGTTTTCCTCGTCTATCCTATTTGATACGATTCCCTCAAAGATACATTTCACAAATTCAGGGTCTTCCTTATAAGCATCATTTGTTAAAATTTTTGTCCTTAATTCAATTATTTTTAGCTCTTACCCATTCGAATCACATTCACCTAACTCAATAGCAGGCTTAATGAGATCAGCCTTTTTCCCTTTTCCCAGAAATGACATGACTGAGAAATTTAAGAGTTGCAAATAAATAAAATAAATAACTAAGGTTCAGGCCTTTTTTTTTATTGTCCACCAAAGCTCTTACAGATATGTGAATAAACTTTAAAATATGGCTAGCTTTAAAATCTTATAAATTATTATGCACTTCAAAATACAATTAAAATAAGTAAATAAATTAATAACATATTCAAAATACCAACAAGGAACATTAATTCAAATAATAAAATAATATAAAGAAAATTTACGAATCATCAGTTGTAATGATGCCAAAATTCAATGCAATGAAAATACTAAACAAAACTAAAATAATCAGGCATGTAATGCTACCTAAATTCAATAGGAAATCAGTAAAATATCAAGCAAAATAGTAATTATTAATGTGAAATTCACAAAATATTAATCAGGAAACGTTATCTCACAAGAAATAAATTAATATACAGCAAAACTAAGAATTATCATTGCATAAGAATACCAAAAGTCAATGAAATAAAATAATAAAATTATCCCTAGCACTAACACACTGTAGCAGAGAGGATTGCTATCACTTGTATATGAAAAGTGCCCAAAACACTACTGCAAAAACTTTTAACATTAAATAGATGTTCTTTTTTTTTCTTTTCTTCAGACAATTGAAGTCAGGATGATTCACCTTGTCTCTCGATTTCCAGGAATTTTCTCTTTCTTTAGAAGGATTGCGACGCAATACCAGTAATTTTTTTCCGGGACAGTAAGGTTTACAGAGCCGGTAAAATTTTCATTTTTCTGCGGCGTTTCGCCACAGCGGCGGTTTCTGCATCTACGGGGTCGTAGTTCTTAGGTCCCACGTTGGGCGCCAGTTTTAACACGAATATAAAAATGTCAACAACTCTTTCCACATACAACTCAAGACTTTTTTTCAAACTGAATATTTCATCTCCTTATCTATTGCCATCGAAAGTTCCAGAACTTTTCATAATTAAAATTACAGCTAATTTTTATAAATAAAAGCACGCGCGCGCACGAGAGCATTAATATAAAGCATTAATAAAATCATTAATATAAAGCACGAGAGAAATAAAGAATTATAATTTTTAACACGCTGGGATGAATGGTTAAATCATTACAATAAATAAATAATAAATATTACCATTTGTTACAAACATAATTTTTGAGAAAATTGAATTTTCACTTTAAAGTGCCACTTTATCACAAAAACAATGAATTACAACATGTATTTGTCCCATTTTATTAAACATTAGCATTTTTGCCATTTTTTCTTTGCATAAAATAGTAAACAAAAAGTCTTAAATTGCCCAGAACAGTATTTTTCAGTTTTTTTAACCAGAAAACATCAAAATTTTCTCAAATTCTGTATCAATTTTTAAGGAATTTGTAGCTTTTATGCATTACAGATTAAAAAAATTTGAACAGAAAACATCATAAATATAATGTGAAAATGTATCAATATGGTTTGGGTGTGAATTTGAGATGGTATTTAAAAATACCTGATTATACGACGTTTCTTAAGTTTTCGTTAGGTTTTCGTAACATTATCATTAGGTTTTGTTGTTGCAGACAGTTTCTAAGTTTTAAAATTCAAAAGTTACTCTAAACTGGACAAATTATTTGTAAAACAGACAAAATAAAACTGTTTTATGTTTTTAAACATGAAATTTATGTATTTGTTTGTATGTAACAAGCTTCTCGCAAAGACAACAAACATCACATTTGATATATCACATCTCATACCTTTTTCTCAGAAACTATTAAACATAAAGACTCAAGATTTTGACTATATGTATTAATTATACATTTATATTTATACTGAAGTGAAATTTTTTAAACATATTAATCAGTTTTATCAAAGACAAACTTTTAGTTCACCGAACATATATTATTCTGAATTTATTAAAAATTGTCATTTTTTTGTTATAACTGCTTTATATTTAAATGTTTTAAGAATATTTCAAAAATATCACTTCAGTATACACAATTGCATTTAAAAAACATACACACAGTAAATTTACACAATTTTAAAAATATAAATTTTAAACATGCATACAGTAAATTTACGCAATTTTAAAAATATAAATTTTAGAAAATAGAAATTTTTATAAAAAAATTCTTACCTTTGTACTAATTTTGAAACCACATTTTTTCTTAAATCACATAATTGCAACTTCAAGTTTTTTAAAATAATTTTTAACTCTTTACTAAGCCTTAGCGAGTTTAAATAATCAGTAATAATTAATTAAAACTAAATTTAAAGTGAAGAACAGACTTATATTTAGGTAAAATCACTAAATATTAAATATAACGTTCAAATTAGAACCACGCTTCCAAATTTGGCTCTAAAATATTTGCATATCTAACGCAGTTAAATTTGCAGTTACTATACAGGTATCTAATGCGTATTAATAAAAATAAATCGAGGCTTTGCAACTTTGCCCCACATTTAAAAAGAGAATGTTTATATTTCTATCTGTCAAATGGATGTGGTTCATAAGCTGATTATTTTTTAAAATTCATTTTAAAGTACTTCTAATTCATGTAATAGAGTGTATGTTATATCAATGGAATAGTCCAGATTTGGAGATTTTAGAAATATCAAAAACTCAAAATCGATTTTTAAATGGTTATTACCCTACTGGCTTATCTTAAATCTCACAAGTATCTTATGAAACCTAAAATTATATTAAAATTAATAAATATACTCTCATGGACCAAAACAATTAGTGCACCAAGAAATAATTGCGGGATCGAAACGAAACTTGCCATGAAGGTACATGTCGGGAAGATATGCAAATGATTAGAAATGCAGAGCTTGACTGCACATCGCTTGTTTTTAGACGCATAGGGTGTTTAATGTCGTTCTCTGTGGTGTATAAAACAGGTAAACAAAGCTTGTTTGAGTGTGCTGAATCGTTTACAATGGAAAAGCTGAGATAAACATGCCCTTACGCCGTTTTCGAAGACAATTGAGCAGCCATCACAGCTTGAGAAGAGAAGAATCATCGGCATGATGGAAGCTGGGTGGTCAGCTACGCAAGTAGCTCGTCAATTAGGCCACTTGAATTGTGTTGTGAGGAGGTGTTGGACCAGTGGATCCGAGAGATGTCATTTACACTAAGACCAGACTCAGGACGCTCTCGACAGACAAATCATCGAGAAGGCTGCAACATCGTAAAAATACACGCGTACAGCCAACTGCTTCCCTTGTCTCCATCCAGGCATAGGAAGCACCTTTACTAAGGGCCCCTGTGTCTTCTCGAACCATACGAAGACGCCTAGCTGAAGGACATTTGGGATCACGGCGCCCATTACGTGCGCTTCCCTTGACACCTACCCATCGACGCCTGCGCTTAGAGTGGTACCACGCGTGAGGAAACTGGACTGCAGCGGAATGGAAACAGGTCTTCTTTAGTGACGAATCCAGATTAAATCACAGCAGTGACGACAATCGTGTTCGTGTGTGGAGACCCCGTGGTGAACGCCTTAATTCTGCCTTTTCTATACAGCGATAAACCGCTGCCACAGCCGGTTGTTATGGTATGGGGTGCCACTGTCTACAATACATGGTCACCCCTAGTATGTTCACAACATCCTGCAAACACACGTGTTGCCGCTTATGCAACGGCTCCCAGGAGTCATTTCTCCACAGGACAGTGGCAGTCTCACACTGCTAGGGTATCACAAGACAGTCTCCGCTCTGTTACTACGCTTCCTCGGCCTGCCCAATTCCTAGATTTGTCTCCGATCGAGCATATCTGGGATAATTTGGGATGGCGAGTTCGGCATCCCACAATTTTGAATAAACTAGAGGCAAGGTTACAGCAAATACGGAACGAAGTATCTTAATACATCATACAGAACTTGTATGCCTCAATACCTAATCTTGTTGCATCGTGCATTCGCTAGAAAGGGTTTAAACAGGAATTAACAGGAATCAAGTGTATCACATTCTATGAAACGCATAAAATCACCTGACGCTTCCCCAATAGACTTTAGTGCTTACGGTCTACTAAAACGAGACTTAGGAAAATGGCATCCAAGAACATAGAACGGACTTTAGAAATCGGATCAAGAGAAATGAAGTAAAGTTGGAATGACAGTACTAAGAGAAAAATTAATTCATAGAACATTCGAGCTAGAGCTATTGTCAAGAATCATGGCTATCAGTTCGAAGCGAATTGCCACAAAAGTACGCTATTTATAGATAAAAAAAAATAAGTAATAAAAAAATTTAAGTCAATTCCTACTTAGATCAACAAAGAAAAATTTTATTTTAGATACTTTGTATTTAATATAGTTACAATTAATATAAATATTTATATACATATGACAGAATCACAATAATAAGTGGCAATTAATTTTTATTAATTTTCATTTAAATATCGTATTGTCATCCAAAACAATCGTGTATATAAAATTTCAGTTCAACTGAATGCTTAAAAACGTGAGGGAAAAAACCTTTTTCAAGTTTTGACACAAGTCGCCAAAAGGGTCATTAAGTCCCCAAAAATGATGCTAACGTGACTGTAATTGTAATTTTTTGAATAGTTAGTTTTAATTAATTAATTTTTATTAATTTTATTAAATTACTGTATTGTCGTCCAAAAAACATGTATATAAAAATTCAGTTCAATCGAGCGTTTTAATATTTATTTCATTAACGATTGAAAATTCCAACAAGATAAATGAATAAATATATAGAGAGAGAGTGTGAGCTAATAGTAGGAATTGAATTAACTATAAAAATCGTTTCCTTAAAGTGCGAACGATATTCGGTATTACATCACAAAAAATGTGTTTCAAAATTTTTCCGAAACCTTTTAATATCCTGAATAGTATTAAAAGGCATGTGGTATAAAGAAAGCCTCTTATAATAATTAGGAAGAATTGGAAGCATTATAATTCTTAATAGTGTAATATAAAAAATATAAAAGTAATAGAGATTTCACTGTAGCTCTCTGCATTTTTAATGTATCTTTTTTTTTCTCAGGTGGAAATTCCTATTACAATAACAATCCAAGTAAGTTTCCACTTTGTTTATAAATTTTGAAACTTCTAATTCAGAAATAATTTTTAAACAGGAAGATGTTAGTTTATTTTGTGAAGACATTATTACTATTTTTTAATTTACAAATAGATATATCAGAGTAAAGTTCCCTGAAAGATTATTGACCTTTGCAGGTCTTTCTAGCAACGGCAAATAAAAATTCTAAATGTGTCAAGTGAAGCCGAAGTTAATTCTCTCTACTATCAGCAAAACATTTTAGAATCCATTTTGGAAGAATCAATTACATCCTTATATGGATAACTTTATAATACATCTTTATTCGAACAAATCCTCTAATCCAGGGATGACGAACCAGTGGCACTCGTGCCATTGATGTCCCGTGACACAATATTTTGCATGCAACCAATCAAAAGTTTTGCACTTCGTTTCAAAATTACAGAGTTCAATATGAACTATTATGAACAAACGCGAGCGATCGGTCGCTGGGAGGGGGGGATCACACTCGTTTGCTATTGTTACGCTAAATTTATCTACGCATAGTAAATATAATTTCGTTGACACAACTGTATTTTAAAGTTTATTTGAGATATTTTTACGATTTTTAACGTTATCTATATATAACATGGCTAATTAAGCAAAAGCACAAAAAGAGCAAGATAGTAAGAGTAAAAGTTAATTTTAAACTTGGTGAAGCGAGGACAAAGAGGCATGAGTTTAATATTCTGGAATATTGGAATGCAGAACATCGTCTGTAAAACGGCATTTTGAAACAAATCATAAATTTTCTTGTAAAAAAAGTGAATCACAGCAAAAGTAATTAAATAGTGAGAAACCATTTGCCAGAGGACTCCAATTAAGCATACATTCTGCTAAAAGTAACATCTTACAAACCTGATATAAATTATTTGCCATCCAATCTACAACAACAGGAGTCACACTACCGTTATTTTATAATTTGATTTACACGTAAAACTAACACATTTATAACTATTCAATGCAAAAGGTAAATAAAGAGTTTTGAGTGGTTAGTATTTAGCTTTTTGTATGATTCGTTTCCCATTAATTGCAAGTCAAAATTGTTTGACGGTACGTCAGTATCTTCTTAAACAACTCGACTTCCATTTATTTAGCAAACAAAGAATCATAAACAGGAATCAAGTGTATCACATTCTATGAAACGCATAAAATAGAGATTTAATAGCATTAATAGAGATTTCACTGTAGCTCTGCATTATTTTAAATGTATCTTTTTTTTCTCAGGTGGAAATTCCTATTACTATAACAATCCAAGTAAGTTTTCACTTTTTTTATAAATTTTGAAACTCCTAATTCAGAAATAATTTTTAAACAGGAAGTTGTAAGTTTATTTTGTGTGTGTGTGAAGAAATTTTTACTATTTTTTAATTTACTAATAGATGTATCAAAGTAATTAAATTGCATATTATAAGTTTAAATTAAATGCTTTTCAATGTATACTTCCCGCCGAAATATATGCGTTTAATTTTTTTTAAACATATATATTTAGTTCTTGCAAGAGTAAGGAAAAGGTTTTCTATTAAAATTAAAAAAATTTATACAACAGGTTTAACTTCTTTTCTGGTGGGTATTCCTATCACAATAAAACAATTTCCACTTTATTATTGGATTATTGTATTTTAAGGTAATTAAAAGAAATTTAAATTTAATAGTATTAAAAAATTTTCTTACTTGCAATTTCTGTGTTCGATTTTGGTGCAGAAAACTCATGTATATTTCTCACAGTAATGATAAAAGTTACTGTTACAATTTAATACAGAATGAATTATATTTCTTTACTTTTCTAAGAATGCATCTTTTTTTCTTCCAGGGGGATATTCTTATTACAATAACTATCCAAGTAAAGTTCCATTTTTTTAAATTTCTTTTGAAATTTTAAGCAAGACTAATTTTTTTAGTAGCAGAAGGAGAATATAATCTATTTCAAAAAAGAAAGTTATTAACAATTTTTATCTTTATAAGTAGAGGTAACCAATTAAATAAAACAGAATTTTAAATCTATAATCGCCCATATAATAGCTATCTATATGGTTTATTTTAAAACAGGATTTTTTTTACATTCGATGTTTGCGTAAATGAACTACAGTAAAGCTTGCTTTTGTTCAGTAGATAGATAAAAAGAAACTGCTCAAAAAATATTCGAAAATTATAATAATTTTATAAATACTTACATATAACAAACAACTTCACCGACATACTACAGAAAAAAAAAATTATATGGTGGAGAGGGACCGCACAAAAAAAGTCAAACTTAGAAAATATGTCAATTATTTACAAAATTTATGAGAAAATACTTCCATAACGAAATAAATAATTAAATTACGCACAGAAACATTTTTAAAACATGTTATTTCTCATGGTATACAGGGAGAAATTTTCAAAATGCACATACACTGCTACTTATCGTAATCCAAAGCGTGCTGTGTGAATTAGTTCAAAATCACTTTCGTCACTTGAAGAAATTGTTTTATTTTTTTAGCACCGTAAAATCAGTAATAAATTTTTCCGACGAAGTTCGGTTTGTCAGTTGCTTGTAAAAGTCACGATTTACCAGATATGCATGATCAAAGCCATTTTGGGAATTTCAAACCCCTTCTGGAATTCACATCTATTTTAAGAACATGTTTTTCCAATTTTCTGGACAGCTGGATTTCTGCATATATTTTATTCGCTCTCAAGGAATCCGCTTCTTCTTGTCCGTCTTCATAATCTATGAAATTATTGATAATGTCACTGTCATTGAAAATTTCGTCTTGAATCAAGCTCTGGCGCGTTGAGAGTAAGCAATCGAACGTGCATTGTTGGGATACTTTATAACAAATGCACAGAGAGTTTTGAAGTGCATATATGTAAATTGATAGAAAACATTACAGTGACGTCAAAGTCTTTTCAAATTCAAATTTATGTTCCTCATAGAAAAGATCGCACAGAAAAAGACCCACAAAACAATTCGCACAAAATTAAAATTGCATTTAAAAAAATCACCACAAAAACAGGTTCTACTCTACAGCTTTTATAATACAAGTATATTTTATTGAATTTCAAATTTCTCTAATAATGGCTCTTTTACTTTCAGATGGAAATTACTATTATAATAATGACCCAAGTAGGTATCTATTTTTTATATGAATATTGAACTTTAAATTAGAAATGATTTTTGTTCTAATATAAATTATTAATTTACTTATCATAAGGAGAAAATGTTTAATGTTCTAAATGATACAAAAAATTCCTATGCTGTTTATATTTTTCCACACATAATTCTAAATGTTCTACTACTTTTTCAATCGTTTCTTGTTTGCTCTTCAGATAAACATGACACTTTTTTTCTAACGAAAAATATGACAGATTAAAGAAACTTTTTTTAAAATTCAAATTTGGTTGAATATAAGTGAATTTACAATTTGTACACTTTGTTACTACATAAAGGCTAATTATGACGGTGATAACTATGACGTTTGAGTCATGATCATGTGACGAGGATGATACCTGAGTTGATACCCCGCTCTCCAAATCTGCATTGCCTGTCAACAAGGATATTCCGCCTTTATAGGTTTAACGTACATCAAATCTTATACACGGCAAACTTTAAACACAAGGTTGACACACTTGCACTAAAATTTTAGAAGTTTGGGCAAAACTGGAAACATTTCTGAAGTGATTAGTTAAGTTTTTAGAAACAAATATAAAACCCAAGGTCACACATAAATATCTTAAATAAGCTAAGTTAAAAGTAACGATTATTAATTATTATGTTACTTTTCTTGGGGGGGAGGAAGAGGAAGAGAATCCTTCATTTTCAAATAGCGTCATCAAAAGTTTTAGTTGAGATTGAATTTTGTGTTCCTTTTTATGATGTTAACAAAAAAGGTAAGACAAAATGGCCTGAAAATGTGGGGAAAATTCACTGTATAATTAGTTTATTATGACATAAGCATCTATATTGCTTTTACAACTCGATAATTGATGGCTTATAATGAAATGACAATCATTTCTCGACCTTCATGTTCACTGGACTTTTTTTAAATATACTTTTGCTTTTTCTTAGAGCAAATAAATAAAAAATTGATGAAAAAATATTTGAAGTAAAAGATGAAGTTATTGAAAAATAGAAATATTTTCAGTTGTATTTAAGAATGCTTTACAGGGAATTTTCGATCGACGTAAAAAAGACGTTAATGAAAAGTAAACCATTTTACGAATTTGATGAAGCTTAAAGACTGCATAATTTTTTTCAATAAATTAAGAACATCAATGAAGTTTTGAATTATTGACTACCTGGGTGGGAATTGATTGAATAGCGGATTATCCGGGATATCACCATCATAAGTTTAGCAAAAAAATAAATAAATAAATAAGATAAAACCGATCCTCTATCTTCAAGTCAAACTAAAAGATGTCTACGAGCTTACATCAGACAAAAGATTTAATACTTTATAAAATGAAATCCGTGACGTTAGCTCACGTGCTAACATTCGAACTTAGGTAATAATAATATTAAAGATTCGAATGACGTATCTCCCGCCTTAAGGTATCCAACTACATTCGGAACCGGGATTTTAAAAAAGAGCATAAATGGATAATTTTCATGATATTTAGTGTCACTCAGATTAGAATACATGCATAAAATTGCTTTAAGGACATTTTGACAAAAAAAATTTATTTAAATATAATATTTTGGCAAAAAATTAACGGAGAATACTTTTTTTCAAAATGTTCTCCTTTTGAGATAAAAGGTTCTATTATAATAATAATATTTTTCTGTATATAGCTTAGACCTCTCTACAGAGGCTCGACTAGAATTTTTCAAAAATTCACATTATTTTCACAGTTACCACCAATTGAAATAATTATTGGCGTTTTTTTTTCTTAAAATTGCTCCCCTCTGTTGACGTAAAATATGAATAAACCCACTTCTAAGTTATGTATTTCAAAAATTTTAGTTGAGCCTCTGAACAGGGATCTGAGCAATGTACCGGCAAAATATTATTCTAATGGAAGCATTTCTCACAAAAGGAGAACATTTGGAAAAAAGATTATTCTAAGTTAATTTCTTGCCAAAATATTGTATTTAAATAATTTTTTTTGTCAAAATGTCCTTAAAACAATTTTATGCATATATTTTAATCTAAGTAACACTAAATATCATGAAAATGATCCATTTATGCGCTTTTGAAAATCACGGTACCGAACGTAGTCGGATACCTTAACTGTTAACCCATTCACTGCCTGATAAATTCATAGCGTTTTGTCCTGGGTACCAATATTTCATTTTAAGGAAAACATAACATTTTACAAAATGTGATATAAAGTTACTGATATAATAATGTAATGGCATTTACGGTAATTTTTGTTGGAAAAAAACTCTACGAGAAAACTCTTAGCTGGCGTCATTAAGTATGATTCCTGTACAGATGCCAATTACGAGTTATCTCGCAGTGGGGGTTTATTTCTCCAATAAAGATATTCATGTACGAAAACTTTCTCTTCATTTTGTTTTATTTTACAAGCTCGTCATCAAATTTCATCTATTAACAGTCAGATGTCTAACATTAAATTAGATTTTCGTAAAGATTTGTAATGAGCCTCACTGGAGAAAGCCTATATAGAAAAGGTAGTTATAAAGAGTTGTGAAGTAATAACAATAGACTGATAAGTAATAAATAACAGACTTAAGTAAAACCAGCCATTGGTACAAGAAAATCACTCTACTCTACTTCGAAATCTTCCTGCAGATTGTGTGCATAGATTTTCTATAACCAAAATAATCAAGAAAATAAAATGATGAGGATGCGTCAATTTAGGAAATCAGTTAATATGCATTTATTTGATGGCGACAGCAGGAATGCAGGAGAAAGCAGCAATTATAATTCAAATACGACTGATTTTCATTACTTAGAAAATCATTCTCCCACAGAAAGAAAAGATGCCTACAAAACCATGTCGAATGAGTACAAAGCAAACAAATCGTAAGGTCACTAGATATTTTTGTCCAGAGTATTTCACCAACCCAGCACTTTAAACCTTGCATCAAAGCTCATCATACACAGCAACAATAGTAAAAATATTTTTTTTAATTTTTGGAATACATTCATATATAAATAATTAGTATGTTATAATTTAATTCTTCACCTAAGGTATAATTTTAATAATGAAAATTGATAGTTAATATGTTTTTTTTGTGTTCTATATAAATTTTTCATTCCTCCTTTCTAATAATTCCTAGCTCAAATGGACATACATAATCAATCTAAAATTTCAGCGCACTCTACGAGATATCTCGCAATCGGCAGTTTTAGAACACTAACTTACTACGAGATATCTCGTAGTAAGTAGCCCGTCTAGTATTCTTTCTGAATAATCGGAATTTTTAATATGAGGGACAGTTTTTGATAAATGAAGTACACTATCTTTAAATGGTCAACTTAATCGGATATTAATTGCAAAAATGCTGCTTATCTTTAGACTATATACTGTAGAATGGGCTCATTATTATTCATTTTAAATATTTAGATACATAAATGGATATAATACTTATTTATATTATTCAAACGTATTCGTAATTTTATGCAGAAGAAAATTATGTGAATCAAAGAAAATTTGTTATAGAGAAATCTCCAAGGTGAAAACAATACAAAAAAATTCCTTTTGTAAATAATAAATACTAAATCCATTTTAAATTAAATAGTTAATAACTTTTTGTGAACAAGAATCGTTATATGAATAAAACATGTATTTATTTTGAATAGTAAAATTTATTTGAGAAATGAAAATATATAGGTACTTTTAAACCTATAAAAAATATACATATAGGTAGACAAATTCATTTTTAAATAAAAACATATTTTGCAATATAAAATATTTTTATATTTAGTTTCCAACAAAAATTTAGGTACTTTATGTTAAATTATTCAGAAATAATTTAAGTATTTGTGTAATAAAATGTTTATTAATCTTAGTTAGTTAATGAACTTTAGGAGGAATAGCCTAAAGAAAATTTAGGAACAATTTTCTTTATTTAAACTCGATTATATAAGAAATTATTGCTCCCTATTACTGAAACATCAATATTTTCGAGTTCATTCTGTTTGTTTTGAAATGCAAGGTCTGTTCATAAAGTAACCGACTTTGAGCCAGAAAAAAATATCTTATAGTTTTTTGCGGGATTAGAATCCTATAACAAAATTCGTTGCACCCTTGCTCCATTACACACTTTTAGCCCAGCATTCCTTCTAATGTCAAAAAGACTTCTAAAAGCCTTCTTTTGGAATGTTTTTCAACTCCTTCGTCTCCTTCTGCATTATCTCACATCACGCAAAAAACGCGCCTCTTTCAATGTATTTTCCTTTTCGGGAGCAGCCAGAAGTCGTAAGGAGTCCGGTTCCGCGTTGATAGCGTGCAATAGGTCAAGTGCAATTGCAAGACGAAGTTCTTTCTGTTCCACCAACAGAAGCATGAGTACGAATTTCACAGCCGTTATGCGCATGATACACACAAAATTGCACATGCATAGAACCTGTACTCACCTGAACTTGTTCTGCAGTCTCTCGTTCATTCAAACAAAGATGTTTCATTATTATATTTTTCTCAATTCCAACACAGCTACATATGGGCGGTTTGGTGCCTCTTAAAACTCTGGTCATTCTACAAACTTGCGGCCATTTTTGAATCGATTAAACCACTCCCCTTAAGGTATCCGACTACGTTCGTAACCGTGATTTTAAAAAAGCGCATAAATGAATGATTATCATGATATTTAGTGTCACTCAGATTAGAATACATGCATAAAATTGTCTTAAAGATATTTTGACAAAAAAAATTTATTTAAATATAATATTTTAGCAAAAAATTAACTTAGAATAATCTTTTTTCCAAATGTCCTCTTTTTGTGAAAAATGCTTCTATTATAATAATATTTTGCCTGTATATAGCTCAAACCTCTCTACAGAGGCTCAACTCGAATTTTTGAAAAATTCACATTATTTCCAGAGTTACCACTAATAGAAATAATTATTTGCGTTTTTTTCTTAAAATTGCTCCCCTCTGTTGTCGTAAAATATGAATAAACCCACTTCTAAGTTATGTATTTCAAAAATTCTAGTTGATCCTCTGTAGAGAGGTCTGAGCTATATACAGGCAGAATATTATAATAGAAGCATTTTTTTACAAAAGGAGAACATTTGGAAAAAAGGTTATTCTAAGTTAATTTTTTGCCAAAATATTATATTTAAATAAATTTTTTTGTCAAAATGTCCTTAAAACAATTTTATGCATGTATTCTAATCTGAGGGACACTAAATATCATGAAAATTATCCATTTATGAGATTTTTTAAAATCACGGTTCCGTACGTTGTCGGATACCGTAACTTAAATGATTCCTATAGCATCATTTCCAAACATTTGCTGAATGCTAAGAATTGTTGATTTTGACAAAATTTGATGTAATATCTTTGCTCAAGTATTTCAGTCATCTTTGGAGAAAAAACTCCAAAGTACACCTATAACATCCCCTCACTTGACTGCTTGTTATAAATGATTGGTACACTGGAATGAAAAACTTAAGTACGTGCCTTAAGCTGTCACCTTCCATTGTACACATTGGTGCCAGATAAGAATCGCTTCAGTGCGCGGAAACTTTAAGGTCGAATACTTTTCAACAGACCTTGCAAATTTGATATATACATGTATTCTTATACGACTATTTTAAAGATGGGTGCATCATCTTTGGTGTTCGATGGTTCAGTTATATTGTGCACTTAATTATTTTAGAGTTTTAACATTTTAATGTTATAATATCTTATAGAATTCGATGGTGAATAGTTTAATTTTTTAAGTATTAACTTTTTAAAATTTTTAGTTTTAAATTTTTGAGAATTGGATATTTCCCGATTATATAACTTACCAAGTTGCAACAGAGGGAAGGTTGGTGCCATCAAACTAGTTTAACCCCACTTATCGGTCCTAAGTCTGAGGTTGCATTTGAATATTTTATAAATTTTTATTTAATAAAATTTTTAATTTTGTTTGAAAACGTTGGCATTTTATTTTCTATATTCGCCATTGATATTTTAAAATGAGATTTAGTATTACAAAATTCATAAAATTTCAATTTTTAATTGATTTATATATATTTAAATATATATATATATATATATATATATATATATATATATATATATATAAATATATATATATATATATATGTATATATATATATATGCATATATATTTATATATGTATATATATATATGTATATATATAAATATATATACATATATATATACATATATAAATATATATATACATATATATATATACATATATATATATATACATATATATATATACATATATATATATATATACATATATATATATACATATATATATATACATATATATATACATATATATATATAGCAGTAAATAAATTAAAAAGATGACTAATAAATCCTAAAAACTTCTGAAGAACAAACCGAAAGAACCAAAAACATGATGCCATCACAAACCAAAAAAGATAAATATAGCTATAGTGGAAAAAACTATTATGCTTTCCCTATTATGGTTACATATGGTATTATGTCACTGGCTTAGGATAGTGAAACTGGGTTAAACAGTGTTTTGCGAGATTTCAACCTTCCCCTTCAGCGGAAAATTTCGACATAATAGCATACGAGATAAACCAAGGCAAAGGCCTCAAAACCCACGTGGGTGAATATAACATCAAAAGAATAGAATTGAAAAATTAAATTACTATAGGAATCCGGACGAAATAGACAAATATAAATATGTATAATCATAAATAATTGCAATAGAGGTTAATAATGATTATGACCAAAAGTAATAACAATGAAAATGTGCGAAAAAACTAAAAACTAACCCGATGTATTCCAATTCTAATAGCATACTAACACCAAGCACAAAAAAACCGCATAACTAAAAATAATGGCGCCATCTATATATATTTTCAGTAACTAAATTTATTATAAGAAAATAAAGAATATTATACTATAAACTGAATGGAACTGAATATATTAAATAAAGCAAAATTAAATATCTATAACTTTGAAGACATATAAATTTATATATAAAATTAGCTGGATAATTATAGTCTAAGCAACTTTGAAAGAACTTTTTATAATTATTAATTTTTAAAACTTCTTCAGATAATAAATCTTTATTTCTTTTTATATAATTTAGAATAATATTTCTAAAAACTGAAATGTGAAGGGAACTATTCCAATATGGCATTTTTATAACATCAAAATCAAAAGAGTCTCTTCTATCAAAAATATTACTTTTTAGCATATTATTTTCAACTTTTAATTGGAAATCTAGGAAATTTGCTGACTCTAAATTGCAATTGGTTTTTATTAAATTCAAGTAGAGTGGATAATACTTTAAACTAGGAGTAAAGTCAACTTTATTGCTGAAACTAATTAAATCATCGATGTATCTGAATATATGTATATATATATATATATATATATATATATATATATATATATATATGGATTTTTTTTTACTGAGAGTGATAACTTTTTTTAAACATGTATAAGTATCCTATTTATAAATTTGCTTTTTTCTTTTGTACATGAGTTGTTGCATTCAATAGCTGTTAATAAAATATAGTCAGTGTAATACGCTTTTTAATATGTCTCTAACAACATTTAAGACTTATTTTCAGCGATATATATTTTTTTAACAAACTATAACTGTAAATATGTCTGAACCTGTGCTTAGGATTTAAAAAAATAGAATACTATTGATGGCACAAAATAATTTTTTATGAAAAAAAGGCGGAAAAGATTTTTAATTTAATTGCTTCTTCTTCTTATTATTTTTATGCATTTTTATTTTCTTGCAGATCATTTTTACTACAGACAAACGTTTCCACTGAACAATGGCAATAGCGTACATGGTAATATATATTGTTTAAAAATTTTATTCAAACAAGCATTAAAATAAATCATAGAATTTTGCTTGAGTTTGAAGTTTGGTGTAATTTTTCTTTCTTTTTTTTAAGGAAATTTAATTGTTTACTAAAACAAAAACGATTTGGTTTGGACTCCAAGTATTTTCGGATTATATACGATATCAGCTGACAAGATGACGAAAACTACTTGTTTAAAGCTCGAACTTTGATTTATAGAAATTACTCAATGTAAATATCTTATCACAATGTATATATAGTTAAAATATTTTTAAAATCGATTTTGCATGTATTAGATATTTGGACACATAAACACTCTAATGCAAAAATTAATGAACTGCAAATAAATTTAAAAGGTTGATAAAATGTCTAATGAAAAATTGAATTATCAAAATTTAATACTAAATTATGCAAGACGTATTGAGTACACAAAATACTGTGAATAGTAGTATTCAGTATGGCGTATGACCACTATTATTCCTAATATAAAATTCCAAACGGCTTGTTAATGAGTAGTACAAATTCTCGAAGTCCTGCAATAGGTTCATCTCCTGCTATTTGATTCTTGAGGTTCCGTTAGATTGCGTAGTACGAGTGGAGTAGTGACTACTCGTCCCTTGACATACCATACATTCTCTATCAACAGCAGTTTTATTGATAGTGCAAGCCGTGGTTACTAGTACGCTGTAGATAAATTCTAGAGAATTTAGTAACATGCAGTCGAGCATTGCCTTGTTGGAAAATTGGTTAAACCTGAGAGTTCCGGAGTGTAAATGCTATTCTTGAACACAGATTTATTTATAGAGCTCGTAACGAAGGGTAAAAGACAGTTCAGCATCATAAGCAACTGTACCTTACACCAAGGCGTGAGTGAGTGAGTGAGTGAGGGAATATTAACGTCGCACTATTAAGCTGCACGAGAGCTTTTGGCGATGGACCTTGCAATTTTGAACCATGGTCAAGTGACGAAGACGACATATGAGCTGGCATCCTCTCTCCTAACTACCACACCCCAGTTGCGGGTAGAAGTTTGAGCTCTTTACCGATTTAACGTGCAGCGTTCCTCAAACATGGTGGTTCTTTAGAGGTACTGGGCTCGAACTCGTGACACGCCAGCCACGATCCGATACCTTGACCACTAGGCTATCGCTGCCACCTTACACCATGGCACCAAATCTTATAGGCATGTGTCTTTGCCCAAAGTGGATCTTTGCTCTGACCAAGAATTACGAAGAATTTAATGTTTCATGAAATCTCCAGCTATTTCAACAATACAAGGAAAAAAAAGAGTATACAATAATGTCAAACTGAGAACTGCTTTTTCCCAGCTTCTATACGATCACCAACAATCTATTAACCTTACCAAGGATGCACGTAGACTAATAGTAGTAGTGTGTTTATTTAGATAAAATAAGTAAAAAAGGGGATAAAATATACGCACTATATGCAGCAAATCAGGCAAATGAAATTAAAAAAAAATGACATTTTAAGATTTTTCACCCTGTAAAGTTGAAACCATTAAAAATTACTTTAATTACTTTAAAATTCAAATGGTTGAATTTTCAAATTAATGAAACATTTTATAGTTTTAGTGAATTTTTATTTTAAATGTACGTATTCGTTCATTTTTTTTTATAAAAGTGGCTAATGCCAAGTTGTAGTGGGCGTTTCATGCGTTTCCCAACCAAGCTCTGCAGAAATTGTTTTTATGGGTTTTTGGATTAATATGAGATTTAAATTTTATGAAGAAACTTTGATGCATGATTAGGATTGCTATTTAAGGAATTTAGGAAACGAGATCGTAGTGGATGTCGAGATAATAATTGTAAGGAGAGGTTATAAGTTTGAAAGAGTAAAGATTGATTTTGACTATTAATTATTAGAATTTTTTAGTTAGTATAAAACTTATGTGATTGGTGCGCTTGGGATTATGTTAGGTTTGAATCCTGTTTGCCTGTAATTAAAACCTATAAATAAAATATCTTTGTTATTATTGGTTAGGGTTCAAGGCTCCTCGTGGTTAGAATTGGGCTCAAACTGAATGCTAATCATTAAGGTATCCGAATACGTTCGGAACCATGATTTTGATGATACATGGATAATATTTATGATATTTAGTGTCACTTAGATTACAAAATGTATATAAAATTATTTTAAGAATAGTATTACAGTAAAAAATTATTTAAGTACAATATTTTGACAAAAAATGAACATAGAATGACTCATTTTAAAAATAGTCTCCTTTTTCCAAAAATGCTTCTATTAAAATAATATTTTGCCTGTATATAGCTCAGATCTATGTACAGAGGCTCAGCTAGAATTTTTGAAATATATAACTTAGAAGTGGGTTTATCCATGTTTTACAACAACAGAAGGGAGATATTTTAAGAAAAAAACGCTGATAATTATTTCAATGGGTTGTAACTCTGAAAATAATGTGAATTTTTCAAAAATCATAGTTGAGTCTCTGTATAGAGGTCTGAGCTATATGCAGGCGAAATGTTATTTTAATAGTAGTATTTTTCACAAAAGGAGAACATTTTGAAAAAAAGGTTATCCTAAGTTAATTTTTTGCCGAAATATTGTATTTAAATAGTTTTTGTGGTCAAAATGTCAACACAAATTTATACATGTATTCTAATCTGATATTGACACTAAATATCATGAAAAGTATCCTTTTATGCGCTTTTTTAAATTCACGGTTCTGAACGTAGTCGGATACCTTAAATTTTATAAGAAGGTATACTTTAAATCAAAATTAAACTTACAAATATTTCATTAGAATTAAAGCTTTGAACTTTAAATTAGTTGCATTTCATTTACTTTGCAACTTTGTAAATTAAAAGTTATTTTTAAAAAAGTAGAAAATCACTTTGGATTTAATAAAATTAAATTGTTTTTTTAGAACGATTTTATTATTCGTATGGAGGACAACCTTATATGGCGCCGCCATCATATGGTGCAGGGCCTATGCCACCACCCGGAGGTAATGTAAACTATTCAATAAATTTCCTTTTTTGTTAACATTATAGCTTTTTTTTAATTGATTTCATATTAGAACAACATAAAGAGTGCTTTTATTATAGTTTAAATATTTTATCGTACGTTAATTTTCAATATGCAAGGGTCCCAAAACTCAACTTCAAGCAGGCACGAAGTAAATGGTGGATATTTTTGGTCATTTCAGTGACATTATTTTCTCACACCCTGACTCAAGCAAGAGCTGAGTTAATTTAAACTAAACGAGCAAAGTTTTTGGTCAAACTTTTGATCGTGATTAATAACACAGTTATATAAGAAGGGATGTCTTAATGCATGGGCCAACTGGGCCCGGACTCAGGGCCCTGGCCACAATTGGAGCCTCTTCTCGTTCTTTACTTAGCCTTAATAAGATCATGATTCGAATAATTTCAATGGACAAATGTTATTCCCAGTTGTATTCTCCGAAAAACTGGGAATTTTCGACCCTATGTCAAATGGCTGCATGTGATGGCTGTTGTCAAGGTATAGGCTTAGGTTTACCACCATGCGCCATCATTACTCATTAAGTTAAAAAGCAGCAGTCGATCGAGCCGGTTTATGCGATTGTAAGTCATATACATTTATTTGTTTCTTGTTATTGTTTGTATGAGTAATTCACAACGTATTCTAAGTACTGTCTACTTTTATGCGTCGTAGTTGGAGCCTACTTTTGCGTTGGCGCCCAGGGCTTACTTTTACGTAGGAGCCCAGGTCTCATAAAGTCTTAAGACGTCCCTGTATGTAAGATAACATTAGAGGGAAAAGCACAGTAAACTTGTAAAATTTGGTGCCACTGTACCTAATGATGTGATAAAGAGGGTGTCAATTTTTCACATTTTCAAAAATATTCTAAGTATCACTTAGCTAAGTGACGTGGAATTTGTTTATACTTTCTCACTTAACTGCTAAGATCTCCGCCCCCCCCCTCTTTTCACCCCGTACATACTTGAAGCTGAGTTTCAGAACAACTTATGAAAAAATTAATTGAAATTAAAATTTGTTGGTATTATTTACTATAGAAAGACTCGTCTCATTTCGGTTTTTGCCAATTTATATAATAGATACCTTTAAATTATTGCTGTATAATATAAAAAATGTAAATATTAACGATACTATTTATACTAAAAATATTTTTTTAGGGAAAAATAACTCCAAAATATTGAAATATTTCTAGTGATAGTTAATTTAGTTGCATCGATTAAGGGTAAATAGATGAAGAAATTATTCATTCCCTGAAAAACCGGTTTTTTGAAATATTCTCTTATTCTTTTCTCTCTTCTATACTTTCAATTATACAATTTAAAATCAGGTATAGCAATAATTTCAACCTATTAGTAATATATATAATTGATAAAATCTGTTTGGTCACTGACAATAACTTGGAAACTAATTGCTTGGAAACTAATTCTAGTTTAATTGCTCATTTCATTTTAAATGGAACTTTTTATGTATTTGAAAAAAATACATCTTACTCTAGAACTATTATCTTAATACAGGAAGTATTATATTCTCAGTTTTTTTTTTGATAACGAATTTGTTAGTTTCATATCTGTCCAAACAATTTGGAATTATATGTTGTTGCATTAAGGGATTTCATAATTTTATTTAATTCATGTAATTTCTGCTTATATATGCCAATGAATGTGTTATATAATGAAAATAAAAAATAAAATTGCTTGAATCTGAGAAAAGTCGAATATAACATTCAAATCACAAAATGAAACATTTGACAAGAAATTTTGTCAGGTTGTTTTTTTAGAAAATGTTATTTAATGTTGTCTTCGCTAAAAGTTCGAGAGCTGTAACTAAATGCGAAGCCCATTTTCAGAAAGAAAAATGCCTCAGTTATTGTGAAAATTAGCGACACTGTAATTCATACACCTCTTTTTATATAATGCAGCTTTTTTTTAATTTCAAAATATTTATAAATAATAATTTTTTATTTTAACATATAAAAGTATATCCCATTTATTATTACGCTATCAGAGAAAAAAGGCTAAACACATATTACACCAGAAAAGATGAGTCAACTTGGATAATAATGAGGAGTATGATGAAATACGCCAATCTATAGGAAAGCGAACCTAGATTACAATGCTAATGTTGGAATACTTTTTTATTCCAAAAACTCTTACAAATCTGGGTCCTATTCTTTAACTTCACACCGAAGACATCCTTAAAGTAATTGAAAACTAATCCATTGATTTTAGCGTCGAGTACCCCACCTTCTAGTACGGAAGCTTCGTCAACTCCAGCTTCTAGCACTGGAGCCTCATCATCTTCAACTTCCAGCACAGGTAATTTACTTCTAGATAGTTATTTTAAATCATACTGGGTTATTAAATAATTCCCTCCAAGGGTTTGGAATGCTGTAGTAGAAATACTAAGACGAATACAGCAAAAAAATACATAGCATGTATATTTATATATTTTAAAAGTGTTAACTTTAAAAATCTTTGGTCACATGGCATACATCAGTTCGATAGTACAGTTTCAGACACATTCTACTCCCCATAATACTATCAATGGTATTGGCAGAACGTGTTATCCGTTCCTTGTTATACGTGTTATCCGAAAACTTGGTATTTTACGCAAGGCCCAAGTTTTTGAACCCCCTTTGCATCATGATGTAACAGAACTACATGAAAGGATAACACGTGTTGTCAATAACGTTGATTGTGTCATACTGAGCAGAGTATGACAGGAACTGGACTATAACATTAATGTATGCCTTATGACCAAGGACTCATATATAGAACACCTATAAAATATGTAACTTGATTGCTTTCTGTATTATTTCATGTATTGTTTTGCTGTATTCGTATTAGTTTTTTTTTTTTGCTACAGCGCTCCAAAATTTCGGAAGGCATTATGAATAATCTTGTATTGCTATTCTATCTCAATTAACTCTGAAATATAAAAGCCATAGTAAAGATTCAACTATACCACAAAAGTAAATTTTCTTTATAAAAGTATTAATTGTCCTGTATGTGTGTATCATTTGTTTCAATATTTATTTTGAAAAGCGTCTTATTGATACTGCAAGAATTCGTACACTACTTTTCTTAAATGAAAAAATGGCATGTTTAATGCTTTTTTAAATATAAAAATAAGTCAGAAAAACATTAGTTTTTATGTTGGGTACAATTTCTATTTACATTTATTCCATATAGGAATATCAGAATTCTTGTATAAAGATGTTCATGTATCATGATTTTTATTGATGACATATTTCTTTCATAAGAAATGTTTGGTACACAAGTCCGTTCTTTAATTTAAAAAAAATATATTGCTTTTATTTTTATACAACTTCAAAATATCAATAATGTTCTGCTTGACAGATATTGAAAAAACTAGTTACGAAGAAGACATTGTCCCTTAATTGCAGAGTTTTCATTAATTACATAACATCGCATACATAGATCCAATACAATTAGCAACTAAAAATTTCAAAACTGTTAGACATTTAAAAAAATCGGATCCAAATTTTTATGATCTCCTTGTGTTGTTTTTCCAATCCCGTTCCATGATCTCAATGAAAGTAAGCACACCGATTCGAACCCGATCTTTTTGAGTTTCGTGATTTGAGGTTGGCAGCAACTGCCATGCAAATCGAGCTAGTATTTAAACTCGGCTCATGTTAGTTTTTAAAAAAGGAAGGAGAAACGGAAATATAAGAAGTATGTGAGTGGTTTACTCTCTTAGAGGGAGAAAAACTGGTTGGCAATGCAACTGCAGGTTGCATCACCATTTTAGATTTGAAAATTAGTTTTACAATATTAGAAGACGGTTCGAATCGGATGTCACTGGTAATGTTGCTTTTGGATTTATTGATTTTATCGCTCCAGTAACGAGCGTAGTGACTTTATGATTGATTATTAAAGGCCAATTTTAAGAAACTGTTTTTCGTCTTCATGCCTCCTCGACACATAAATTTCACTGCTAGCTTTGCAAAATTTAAATTAGTTTACCTATAAGTGTAACAAATTTGGTTATGGGCCCAGTCCATGTACTGTGTCGAGGCAGGCTAAACAGTTGAACCAGGCCATGAACTTTGTCTATTTAAATACTGTTCCAGTCTAGAACTATTTTTTATGAACTCTGTTGCTAGTACGCTAAATCGAGTAACAGATATGGAGTTTAACAACCAGATATCAGTGTTGACTCCAAATAACTGGAACACGTGGAAGCATGATATGCAAGTACTCTTAATACATTATGGTTGCTGGCAGTTTATAGTACAGACCAAGCCAGAGCAACCTGATGAAGAAGCAACATACAAGGAAAAATTAGATTTACAACTTCGTAAGGATAGATGTTATACGTTGATCTATACTAACATCAGTTCAGATTTGAAAAATCTGATAACGGAAACAACTGACGGAGTAGCGGCATGGAAGATATTAAAAGATCACTTCGAACCAGTCACAAGAGCAAGAGTAATTCAACTATTAGATCAATTTTTTGGAACAAAATACCAACCAGGGGAAGATGTTGGAATCTTCATATCTCGTGTAAAGACAGCGGCAACCAGACTACAGGAAGCGGGTCATAAATTGGACGACCTGTACATAGGCTTTCAATTAATAAGGTGGCTTCCTCAGGAATTCCAGTCTACCGTGCAACAAATCTACAGATGGAAAGAAGAGGACTTCAGAGTTGTCAAAATTGAAGCAGAGCTGATATTAGAAGCCAATCGTCTTCAGTTGATGAAACAAGATTTGGAGAAAGCGGAGAATGCTTACTTGAGCGGTTTCACTTCGAAGAAGTCGAAGACGTTACCTGGTGCTACGGCTGCAGCTCATGGAAATCCAAATGGCAAGAATGATTACCAAAAGAAAAGTGGTAAGGTATTTAACTGTAAAACTATTAAAAATGTTAAACAATCTATTAAGACTATAGGTCCGTGTTATGTATGTAATAAGTACGGGCATCTTAAAGTAAACTGTAAAGAGAAAAAGTCTCTACAAAAATCTCCTTCAACTGTAAATGAAACTTTTAACACAGAGTTTAATATAAATTTAAGATTTTGTGAAGCTGAATGTAGTCTTTTAGAACTAGATAAACAACTCGTAACTAGTTGTATCTTATTTGAGGAAACTCTGATAAAGGTGTTTGGGTAATAGATACTGCTGCCACGAGTCATTTTTGTAATGACAAGAGTTTATTTTTAGATCTTAAGCCGATAACTAACATGAAAATGTCGTTAGCAACGGAGGATAAAAGTTGTCCCGTAGAAGGAATCGGTACACTTAGATTTCGGGTAAAATATAAGGGGAGTTTTCATGAAATAACTTTGACTGATGTATTATTTAATCCTAAATTGAGGAGAAATTTATTATCCGGTTCCAGATTAGAAAGTAAAGGTGCGCATTTTGTGGGTACTAAAGGTAAAATTAATGTTTTTAATAAAGACTGGATAAAATTGTTCTCGGCGACACGCCATGAAAATTTGTATTTTTTAAGCCGGATTATTATATTATACCAAAGAGTAAAGAAATTAGTCTTTTAGTGATGTAACCGCTAAAACAAGAAACGGATCAATAGAAATATGGCATCAACGCTTTTGTCATGTTAATAACGATTACTTGGTAAAAACTAGTAAAAATGATAGTGTAAAAGGTCTCCACACTTAACTGATAATGGTAAGACTCATTGTATACCGTGTAAATTAGCAAAGTCCAAGAGAGTGTCATTCAAAAAGACGGGGGCCGTAAGATCAAAACGTCCATTGGAATTGTTGCATATGGACCTCTGTGGTCCAATGCCAACTGAAAGCCAAGGCGGTAATAAATATTTCTTGAGTATAATTGACGATTATTCAAGAAAGGTGACTGTATTTCCCATCCGAAATAAATCTGACGTATTTCATACGTTTATAAGATTTCAGAAACGAGCAGAACGTTTTCTAAGTAGAAAGGTAATAGCAGTTAGAACTGATGGCGGACTAGAATTTTGTAATAAAGATATGGATAATTTCTTGACAGAACTGGGTATAAAGCATGAGGTAACAAATTCATATACGCCAGAAATGAATGGGGTCGCGGAGAGATTCAATTTAACCGCTCTAGATGGCATCAAAACATTGCTTAAATCTAGTGAAGTTCCCCATAAGTTTTGGGGAGAAGCATTACATTGTTTCACTTATGCGTGGAATCGAATTTGTCACAAAGACAGTAACAAAACGCCTTTCGAAAAATATTCAGGTAGAAAACCATCGGTATTGCCTCTAAAACCTTTTGGATGTTTGGCATATGCTGGTGTGCCAAAACAAATTAGAAAAAATTCGATATGCGTGCGAAAATGGGAATTATGATGGGATACGCACAACGTACTAAGGGTTATAGAATATGGTTGATAGATGAAAATAAATTAGTCGAGACTATTAATGTAAGATTCGATGAAAATAAGAGGGGAATTAATTTTAGACAAAAAGTTAATAGTAACCTTGGATATAATTTAAACCTTCCTGATTATTATGATGATGAAGATGATTTTGATAGAGTAAAAGATTCATTAACGAGTCGTTTAGTTTCAAAGACAAGTACGGAAACGCCCTCAACATCTGAAAACCCAGATGTATCTTCCGATAATCATAGCTTGATCCCATGTACAGAGGTTAAGTGGATTCGAAATATAGGTAGGAAAGTAACTGGATCTAACGTATATTATAGTATAGAAGGGGAAGCGACCCGATTGAAATCTTTTAACGAAATAGAGAGATACTGTAAGAGGCGTAATATTGAGTATGATCCTAGTTTATTTAATTTTAGAAAAGATAATACCGAATCCCAGGGATTTTCAGATTTGTCAGAGCAACAAGAAGCTCTTATGGTTGAAGTAACTATTCCCAATTGTTACAAACAGGCGATAATATCCAGAGACGCATCTAAATGGCATGATGCAATGGATAAAGAAATTAACGTAATGAAGGAACGTAAAGTTTGGGATTTAGTTGATCATCCGGATAATATAAAAATTTTAGAAAACCGTTGGGTTTATACCATTAAATATGATGAAAATAATAAAATTGTTAGATACAAGGCCCGCTTAGTTGCGCGAGGTAACACACAATTACGAGGTGAGTCATTTGACGAGGTATTTCAAGAATACCAATTAGAACTTTAAAAAGTTAAATCATTAAAGCTAAGATGTTATTCAGACTCGGATTTTGCTACAAATAGGGATGATCGAGTGTCGATGGGAGGGTTCATAACTTTTATAGATGAAACTCCAATTTCATGGCGAACCTTCAAGCAAAAATCCGTTAGTCTGTCGACCATGGAAGCTGAGTATGTTAGTTTAACAGAAGCAGCTAAGGAATTCATTTGGCTAAAGAATGTAATTGATAATAAAAGTTTAAATTTGGAATTAAGTCAAAATGTAATGTTTTGTGATAATCAAGCTGCTATAGGTTTTTCAAAGTCACCGGTAGAAAATTGTAGAACAAAACATATCGATGTTCGTTATCATTTTCTAAGGAATTTGATATACGACAAGGTTTTCCAAATTAAATATATAGGTACCAAAAATAATTTGGCGGACATTTTTACCAAACCCATGTTAAAGGAAAAATTGTTAGAATTTTGTAGAAAATTATTTCTTTTTAGAGAATAAGACTTTGTTTCTTTAAGATTAAAATATTAGTTTGTTTATTACAATAAAGATTTGAATAAAATGTATTTTTTTGTGTTAAATTGTATAACATGTGATTATAGATTAAAATTTTACTGATTTGTAAGAGATGATGGTGCGAGATTGGAAAAAGGGGGCCGATTGTTAGACATTTAAAAAAATCGGATCCAAATTTTTATGATCTCCTTGTGTTGTTTTTCCAATCCCGTTCCATGATCTCAATGAAAGTAAGCACACCGATTCGAACCCGATCTTTTTGAGTTTCGTGATTTGAGGTTGGCAGCAACTGCCATGCAAATCGAGCTAGTATTTAAACTCGGCTCATGTTAGTTTTTAAAAAAGGAAGGAGAAACGGAAATATAAGAAGTATGTGAGTGGTTTACTCTCTTAGAGGGAGAAAAACTGGTTGGCAATGCAACTGCAGGTTGCATCACCATTTTAGATTTGAAAATTAGTTTTACAATATTAGAAGACGGTTCGAATCGGATGTCACTGGTAATGTTGCTTTTGGATTTATTGATTTTATCGCTCCAGTAACGAGCGTAGTGACTTTATGATTGATTATTAAAGGCCAATTTTAAGAAACTGTTTTTCGTCTTCATGCCTCCTCGACACATAAATTTCACTGCTAGCTTTGCAAAATTTAAATTAGTTTACCTATAAGTGTAACAAAAACATTAATTAAACCTTTAAAATATCATAAATGTTAAAATAATGCTACCAGAGAATAGCGAAAAATGGAATACTTAAGTTTGAAAAATATACAGATCAAAAGACAAGTTCGTTGGAATCCTTTCACGATATAAGTAGTATAGCTTTCAAGTAAGACACAAAAAATGATAAAAGTATTTCATTTTTGAGTTTTAATTATTGTAGTAAGTATTATCAAAAGAAGACATGTGTGAATTAGGATGAATGTTAAGGAGAAAAGTAACTACTTCAACTTCAGCGAAATTTAACAAGATTAAAAAAAATGTTAGAAATTCAAATGTAGCAGGATCTTTGCACAATTTTCCACAGTTTACTCATATTTGAAGAAGATGTATCAGATAATAAAACATTTATCTTCAATTCTGAATGTGCTTGACAACTTTGAGTTCATGTGACCTAAATTGAAAAGATGGCAAATTTATATCTGTTGAGTGCTTATTGAACCATTCGAAACAAGGCAGGAATTATTGCACCATCTCTTGAAGAAGTTATGTAGCTCAGTGCTTCTCAAACTTTCAATATTTGTGACCCGATTTTCAATCCTAATTTTCATTGCTCCCCATCCATATAATAATAATATATTGAATTAAATACTAGTGTACTTGGACACTAAAACTACAATACTACTTTACACATAATCCATACAAATTTTCAAGAAAATTATTAAATTTTGCATGTAATTTTATGACGTGCCCATAGAGTCACTGGTAATTATTAAACTTGTTCTTAACTTTGTATTGTTAAATTAATTATCAAATACAAAGTACTGATGCTTTTATAAGTGCCCAGTATTGATACTTTTATAAGTGTATTATATCAGTGTAAATGTTTTTTATTATGTCAGAATGTATTTTGTTTTACT
The DNA here is from genome assembly GCA_019973935.1 of Trichonephila clavipes. NCBI lineage: Eukaryota > Metazoa > Arthropoda > Arachnida > Araneae > Nephilidae > Trichonephila > Trichonephila clavipes. The sequence continues at coordinate 300,572 of BMAU01021428.1, forward strand.
TTCTTTCAGTAAATTAATAATTTTTTAAATAATCTTTTATTTTTGACCTTTTCATATGATCTCTGTCCCAGTGTGTGGCTATCACGCCCCCGTATTAATTCTGATAAAATGAAGAATCATGTGAAATAGACTACGAATGATGTCTTATTAAATAAGCCGACAACGCTAATAATTTAAGACGCTGTTCATTACAAAATTCCATGCGGCCAATTTTATGATAATTTAGTTGATAACTCTGTTATAACTCTGTTATAACTCTAAATTTAAGCTAATGTTTTTGACGCGAATAACTATATTAAACATACAAACATAAGTTCATCTAACATACAAACAAAAAATCTAATTTAGGTAAGTAAAATTAACTCGGAAAGTGCTTTCGAATATGGGATGAGTATAATTGAGTCTAAAAGTGTTATCAGTGGATAGAGTTGCTTCATTTGAGGGAATTCTTAAGAGTTTCTTCGCACTTAAAATCAGCAGATTTCAAAATTTTTACGTGATAAGGTATAGAAGTTGCAAGTTCGTATCATCAATCTCAATTTCATGCTTGTCAATTGACATAATGATTAAAGATTATAAAGAGTAGACAGTTGTTCATAGTATATCTATGATACATATTTCTTGCAAATAGGTGGATCTTCGATCACAACCTCAGGCACTGGAGGATCATCCACAGCAGCTTCTAGCACAGGAGGATCTTCAACTCCAGCGTCTAGTACCGAAGGCTCAACAACAGCAGCACCGAGTACAGGAGGATCATCCACAGCAGCTTCTAGCACAGGAGGATCTTCAACTCCAGCATCAAGTACCGGAGGTTCAACAACAGCAGCATCGAGTACAGGAGGTTCATCCACAGCAGCTTCTAGCACAGAAGGATCTTCAACTCCAGCGTCTAGTACCGAAGGCTCAACAACAGCAGCACCGAGTACAGGAGGATCATCCACAGCAGCTTCTAGCACAGGAGGATCTTCAACTCCAGCATCAAGTACCGGAGGTTCAACAACAGCAGCATCGAGTACAGGGGGTTCATCCACAGCAGCTTCTAGCACAGAAGGATCTTCAACTCCAGCGTCAAGTACCGGAGGCTCAACAACAGCAGCATCGAGTACAGGAGGCTCATCCACAGCAGCTTCTAGCACAGGAGGATCTTCAACTCCAGCGTCAAGTACCGGAGGCTCAACAACAGCAGCACCGAGTACAGGAGGATCCTCCACAACAGCTTCCAGCACAGGAGGATCTTCTACAGCAGCTTCTAGCACAGGTGGATCTTCAACTCCAGCGTCAAGTACCGGAGGCTCAACAACAGCAGCTTCCAGCACAGGAGGATCTTCTACAGCAGCTTCTAGCACAGGTGGATCTTCAACTCCAGCGTCAAGTACCGGAGGCTCAACAGCAGCAGCTTCCAGCACAGGAGGATCTTCTACTGCAGCTTCTAGCACAGGTGGATCTTCAACTCCAGCGTCAAGTACCGGAGGCTCAACAGCAGCAGCTTCCAGCACAGGAGGATCTTCTACAGCAGCTTCTAGCACAGGTGGATCTTCAACTCCAGCGTCAAGTACCGGAGGCTCAACAGCAGCAGCATCGAGCACAGGAGGATCTTCCACTGCAGCTTCCAGCACAGGAGGATCTTCCACAGCAGCTTCTAGCACAGGTGGATCTACCACAGCAGCTTCTAGCACAGGTGGATCTTCCACAGCAGCTTCTAGTACGGGTGGATCAACAACACCAGCATCGAAACACAGGAGGCATCGACACAGGAGGCGTCGACACAGGAGACATCACACCTCAACACCGGCAAGTACAGGTAAAGTAACAGAGACCTTTGATATCTACTAAATTTAGTGTAAAGTATAACTTCGCAAGAAGTTTTATCTTAATTTTAAGTGGTATCTAATAAACTAATTACTTACCTCAGAGCTGATTTGACATTAAACCTTTGTAACAGATAGAAATATTTAAATGGTTAAGATAATTAACTGTATTGAAATGAATTAAATCCCACCTATCATCTATAATTATTGATTGAGTTTTTGTTGAAGGTGTAATCGAATAAAATGCAAGACATACCTTTTTTATATTATCTTTATACATACATATATATACTGAATTTTCGGTTATTTAATACTAATTATATTGATTAGCATAAGATGTTTTTAATATAGTATATGGTACTGCAAAACTAAAATCTTTTATCATAGCTTCGTTGCAATTTTTATAAGTAAACAGTGCAGATATTTTCATTTCTCGGATTATTTACAGTCTAAAACTGATATTGCTACAAATTTTAAACTTTCCTGGCTCCTTTTTTAAAAAAAATATAAGACGCGTATGGAATTTCAAACAAATGCAGAATAATCCATTGCTCGTTGAAAATAATCCAGAATTGATAAGATCTTTTTATCTTCTTGAAAAGTTTAGTTAGATAAGTAACTGCTCTTCAGGTTTGGACTGCCTGTTCACTTGTTGTCTATGATTGATATTAACTTGTGTCATCGGATATTGGCTGTTTATTTGATGAGCTTTAGGGATACTTTGCGATACATAAAGTTACCGAGAAAAGCCACATCCCTCGTTTAATAACAAGAATATTACTCAAAAGATTATTTATTTATTCTGGAGCATCAAAATCACCCATAATTCTTAGAGATACCAAGATCTTTCGAGAAAAAGAAAGAAATTGGAAACAATATATAAATCAATGCAAAAAAAAAACATCTGAGAGAGCAAAATGTCAATTGACAAAACGAATTCAGTAAAAAGGTAACAAAATGAGCCACTCAGTAAAATTTTAGGAGTGAGGAGACAAAACTTACATCAGTGCAGACAGGCTTCTATTTATGACACCACATGCTGTTCGGAAAACAGTTAATTTTACATTTTTCATTACAGATAAAAATAAATGGTAAAACAATTTGAAAAAAAGAAAATGTTTTTGAAAGCACTGAATTTTATTTATTGAATCTCTTTCAGAAATAAACTGGTTTTAATATCTGGTTTTTGAAACGAATTGTTATAAGAAAAAAAACTACTTTTTCAGAGACATTTGATATACCTTAATAATAAACATTTCCAGTGCTTTCAATTTTAAAAGCTATGCTGTTGCTTTTGAAGTCCCCCCCCTTTCATTTTCTGAAAATTTGTGTAAAGAATCAAATAGGGTGACTGAAATAATTAAAATTATTAGTTTTCTTAAAACATTTCTTCAATACATTACTGTTCATCAAAGTAGACTTACAAAAAAGCCATTAGATATCTAAACAATATTCATTTTAAAAATTATTTCTAGTATAAGGATGAAGTGGTTACAATTTCCAGTGGAGTGGCCGTACAAAACTGCCACAGATAAGTTAAGTTTAACCATCATAAACAGCAATAACTATCACTACACGCTTGGATATAGACAGATAACATTTTGAATGTCAGTTTGAAGTATCACGGTTTACAATGTGGTTTCGATTCTTTAACAGACTTCATGCAATTTGAGCCCTAAGATCTTCTATGTAAGCAAATATGAGCCCAGTATGGAATCTGGCCATCTGATCTTCGTTCATGTACTGCTCCAAGAATTGCTCTTGGCCCATGTCATGCGTAGTTGTGATGAGCTGCTAATCATCCTTATGTTCTATCATGCTCTATGTTCATGCAACTTCAAGGTCGATTTGATGCTTTCAACTGGTGTTCCTATTTTAGTGTCCAGTAGCGTAAAGATCTTTTTTCAGTTAATTAGATTAGCTTTTTCTTCAGCACCATTCAAGGTTTTAATGTATAGTATTAAGAACCCAAGCTATTTAACCCATGATAATTTTCATTGCAGTATTGGAATGCATTTTTCATTATTATATTTAAATCCATTGAAAATATTAAAAAAAACATTTATATAGTCTATAATTTATTTTTATAGCATTTTATAAAATATCAATCTTCAGGTAGGCCATCATCGTGAAATCAAATTTTAAAAAGGCATCTAAGCTAAAGAGTGTTGAAACGGTTTTTTCAGTGAAATAAATTAAAAGCAAAAAAACTCTTTAAAAAACAAGCTTTTATTTAAATGCTCTAAAAAGAATAAAATAAATTTTTCTTTCAAAACTTTTTTTGTTATCAACTTATGGCGTCATTACACATTTTATGATATAAAAGCTTGTCGCGAGTACTCGTATTTACTTAGTTTGAAAATTTTAAAAATTAAAATCAATCAGATCAAGTTATTTAATTTGCTTGTTTATCTGCGCAGGTAAATCTCACGACAAGCTTTTATATCATAAATTGTGTAATGACGTTATAAGTTGATGACAAAAAAGTTTTAAAAGAAAAGTTTATTTTATTCTTTTTAGAGCATTTAAACAAAAGCTTGTTTTTAAAAAAGTTCTTTTTTTTTACTTTTAATTTATTTTTAACTTTTTAGTCATCGCTGGACAGGTTTTTCAGTCTATTCATCTCATTCAACGCATCATTGTTGCAATGTCGTTTGCGGTTAATTTTGAACAGGCTAGCTCAGAGGTACTAAATCTTTTTTCCCACCAGGCCACGTACATATGATAGATATTTCACTCGAGCCGCAACAAGAGGATAATGGGGGACGGGGATAAACACTGTAAGACCAAAACAACATTTGAAAAAGCAAAATTAATCAAAATATTAAAGCTCATTTTTTTGCTTTTACTATAATACTACATTAAAAACGAAAAACACACAAAAAAATTTAATTTTAAACCAATTTTTTAAATCTTTGTGCAGAATTTCGATAATACTATTCTACAAACAAAAAAAATGTTGTTTCGTGCTATTTTTTAAATGTTTTATTAAAAATTTGAGTATTCTTTTGAGAAATCGTAAAAATAAGTTTTATTTTTTAAATAACTGATTCTAAAAGAGAAAAGCTTGAACTTTTTTAGTGCAGAATATCGATTCAATAACACAAAAAAAATTCATATGGAACTATTTAGAAATCATTTTCATGAAAATGCATCGATTTTGACTCATTTTAGAAAAAATCGTAAGAAATAGAAAATATCATAATTTTTTGTAAAGAATTACACCGTATTGTGGTGAAATAAATGATTTCCGATTATGTAATTATTTTTTTTGTCTCAGTTTGATAGAAAGAATAAGATGGGTTTTTAAAAAGTTCGAAAAATCAGAACTTCTTTATGCTCAATCCGATAAGATGCTCGGCAGAATAAAAAGCTGAGAGGGGCAAAGGTTTTTTAATTAATATATTTTTAACTAATTGTGATATCGGAATATAAAATGTCAAAACATGCATTGTCATTCAAACTAAACGTGTACACAAAATTCCAGCTCAATCCGTTGAAGACATCAGCTCTCTCTCTCTCTCTTCAAAATTGAGTTGCAAGATTTCTACCTAACAAATTGCTTTCATTAATATATTTTTAAATAATTATGATATCGTAATATAAATGGTCAAAACATGCTTGGTCATCCAAACTAAACGTGTATACAAAATTTCAGCTCAATCGGAAACCGGGTAGTGGAACAAATTTAACTTGCAAGATTTGATTACAGATCGACAGACAACGGGACAGGTGAAACTAAATAAAAGCTTGTAAAAATAAACTGATTTTATATGCAGGTGATACATACTTGAATTTCTTTAATTCAAGTATTACTTTCTACACACAATGAACATTTTCATTTCATTTTGTCTTTTACGAGTAAGCATTTAATTTTAATGTTTGTGTGGTGTTTTTAAAAAGCTTTAATTATGAAGTAAACTAGTTTTATTTCAGTAACAAACTGTATACAAATTTTAACAGGTGGCTCAACAGCAGGTTCTACTGGAGGATCTACAGGAGGTTCCACTGGAGGATCTACAGGAGGTTCCACTGGAGGATCTACAGGAGGTTCAACAACAGGTTCTACTGGAGGATCTACAGATGGTTCTTCAACAGCTTCAACTGGAGGGTCATAAACATCGAATCTATTCTTTCAACCTCAAATTGAATTGCACATAAAACATAAAGAACAAAAATAAATTCAAAAATTTTTTATCGTAAAAGTTTAAAATGTATAAATCAGAATCTTGCATAATTTTATCGAGTACAGTTAAACGTATCTGCATATTTATTTTCAGTAATGCATTTTGAAGCCGATGAAGTTATTTTGAAATATAAAGTACAAATTTTAACAAAAAGTGCCTTTTGTATTTCATTTATATGTTTTCACTTCAAATTTTGTTTTATTTAGAATAAAATATTTTATTTAAGCATATGTTTTTCTTACATGTTTATCGTAACTAAACATTTCATTTTAAATATTCGACATATAATCTCAATTCGAAAGCAAATTTCAATTTTCTTTTTGACTAATTTTTGAGGTAGAAAAAAAAATATACATTCCGGCAACTTAATGTGAGCTGTGTAAAAAAAATGAATTTTGTCATCCCTTACAAATATATTATGCTTCTAATAAATATTCCATATTGATGATTTTATTTACATGGTACTTAAGATGAATGATACGGAATCTTAAAAAAATGAGAAACATTTACAAAACATATTGAGCCTTTTACATAATTCAATAATGTAAAGTAAAAAGCTCTAGTAAAACCAGCAGTATAACTATATTTATAGGAAACAAGTAAATTGTTGAGCATTTTCAAAATAAATTTTGATAACTCAAAAATAAATTAAAATTAGAACCCATTTTAACAGTTTATGAGAGTAATTTGGTTTAGGCACTCTATTGTGTTCCTGGGGAATGAATTCCTTCAATTTTTTTAAATATTTTCTTTGAATGAGCGTATTTAAATATTACGAATTCATCTTCTTGGAAATGGAAGGCAAAAGAAAATAATGATAGTTGTACAACTGTTTTCTACCATACAAATTTCAGAATTCAAAGATTTATGAATGTTAAATGCAGGCTTAAATAAGATTATGATAAGATTAATGATAAAAATAAGTTAATGTTCTGATAAAAATAACTTAAAGTTTCTGGTAAGAAATAAATTAAATTTACTGATATGTATAGGTAAAAAGTAAGAGGGAATGTATTTAAAACCAGAAATAGTATAGAATACAGGATTATTCATAATTCCCTTCAAAGTTTTGGAGGGTGCACTGTGCTAATTTAAACTAAGACAAATTTAGCAATAACAAGTAATATAAGAAATTTTTTTGAAGCCAGTTCCTGTTTAGGTTAACAAAGAAAAATTTTATTGCAGTTACTTTTTATTAAATAGTTACAATTAACATAAATATGTATATATATATGACAGAATCACAATATTAAGTTACAAAGCAGAAAGCGATTTTCATTGCAATTTTTATAATTTCCTTTCTGTAAATGGTGTTGAGCAATTTTTTGTTTGCTTGTTACTATTTAGTATAAATTAAATTTAATTATTCAAATAAAATAGCATAGTAAAAAAGAAATCCCATTCTCAGAAACTAGACCATTGTAATTCAGGACCTTTGGACTATATGTCCAATTCGCTATCTATTGCACTACATGGACATAACGAATAATTTTCTTTTCTATATATACTGTTAGACTATTATTTTTGTATGTTACTATTTATTCATTTTTTAATTCAATTAAAAAATTAATATTTTAAAAAATTACATTAGCATCAAGTGCCATCAACTACAAGTTTTAAAAAATGTATTTGAACTTGTTGTGGATGAATAGAAAGTATTTTATAAAAGATTGAAAATGTGAACAATATATAGAGAGAGAAAGTGTGGACTAACAGTAGAAATTAAAAAAAAATATATGAAATAATTTATTCATATACTTTACAGGTGGTGTTCTATATGAAAACTATTGGTCTAATGGCTTATATTAATGCGATAGTTCAGCTCCTGACTCACTCTAGTCAATATGATACTATCAACGTTATTGACAGCACGTGTTATCCTTTAGTACAGTTCTATTGCCTAACCTGACAAAGACATATGAAAACTTGAGTCTAATCTAAAAGAATAAGTTTTAGGATAAAAAGAAAGACAACTCTTGTTAATAGCGTTGATAGTACCATGTTGAGTAAAGTGGCAGGAACAGGTTTATCGTATTGATAATGACCAAGAGTTCTCATATGGAACACCTGTAAAATACATAAATGAACCTGACATTTTTCTGTATACTATCATATGCTCGTTTTCGGTGCACTCTTCTTAGTTTTTTTTTACTACGGGGGGGGAATTCAATTCGGGGGATTTTGAATGACTATGTATATGATATTAATTAGAATTGCATGTTGATTTAAAATTAATTACATCATCCTATGTTTCATTTTAGGAAGGGTATTCGGTAACTTAACAGTAAATCGAAAAAGAATGTTTTGTCTATGGAATATATCAAGTCCGCACACACATTCGCATATTAAAATTTATTTTATTTTCGATAGCCGAACACACATGTAGCGATTCTCTTTTTAATCAGTTTTCTAGACCAGGTCATGTGTTTGATTTATTTTTATTCGTTCATCTTCAATTTTTTGCAAACATTCAAGAAGTAAAATGAAGCGAAATAAAATAAAATAAAATAGAAAATAAAAAAACCACTGAAAAAAAATCACTATACTGCATTCCGTTGTTCAAGGTTTTTAAATAGTATTATATCATTTCTTTCAGATTTCAAAGGTTTATTTTCAAAAATACCATCTAGTTATTGAAACTAATTTTGTGCAGATATATACAAACATTAACATCTATTTTCTAATATGTTTTCAAACTAGACTAACGGTAATACAGATAAAACATACTTGTTTGTTGTATAAACAAATTATAGTAAAACGCTGTAAAACAAATCTATCGCAACATGAATTAAGGCTGAATTTTGTTTTAATTAGTAAAAATATTTTAAGAAAATAACAGACAATGAAATTCAAAAAAGTATGTTTTTATTAAAAAATGCCAAGTAATTATATTTGTAGAAAAAATAAGCCTTTTTTAATTGATTTTTAGCAGTTGTCCAGATACATATGCTGAGCCGAAGAGTACTGTAATATTATTTTTCCTAACGCTGATATTATCATTAATATTTGAGGTGCATAGAAAAAATAACACATATATAACACCTAACATTCTCCCATCTTCCTAAATTGGTAGTTTTACTAACATTTAAATGAAAAAAAAATTTAATCTATATATATATATATATATATATATATATATATGTAAAAAGACATATATATATATATATATATATATATATATATATATATAAAAGACATATATATATATAAAAGACATATATATATATATAAAATATATATATATATATATATATATATAAAGACACAGTTTTGAATTACCATTACATACATTAAAACTAACAGATAAAGATAGTAAAGTGCTTTGTTATTTCTTAAAAATACAATATTTTCCTTTGGATGGATTTTACTTCTTTATATCGGACTAAGGTTTTCAGTAATAATCTAAGGAGTTGAATCTCAGTTATAGATTTTTCTTTAAGTATCCGCTCTTTCACCTTAACTCAGCGTTTCTCAAACTGTAGGGCACCCTCCCCCCCTAGGGAGGCGTGATAACTCTACGAAGGGGGTTCGAGCACATTGAAAAGTTGAAAACAAAAGATTAATTAAAAAATTATTAATTTACTGAAAATAAGCAAACGAAAAATACATTCTGACAAAATAAATATTAAAGTACACATCAACATTGGTATAATGCACTTTGAAATGTATCAGTACAGTACAATGTATTTTACAATTATTTTAACAGTACTAAGTGTTAAGAACAACTTTAAAAATTACCATTGACTCCAGTGCCGATTCAAACTCTTTTCGAGCCCTAGACGCAGAAGATATACATACCCCTTAGCACTGGTGCATCGAAATTTATGACCAGAAAATTTGGTGAAGTCCAGCTCATATCGGCCCTTCCAGGCCCCTGGGGTACCCAACCCAAACACCCAATTGATAAACCAGCACTGAGTGACCCCATGGGCTTGTAAAACAATATATACAAATATGAACACTTGTCCTGATAATGTGTACTGTTTATAATTAATCGCTTAACTGTCGATTACAAGTTACATTATCCGCTCCTCAGTGGTACTGTTTTCCACGAGTGTATGAGATGTATTGAGGGGGGGACGAATAAATAAGCAAATCTCTCGCAAACATCCTTTTTACTGCATTCCAAAGACTTCGGAATAATTTTATGGATAGCAGTGCACTGAAAAGATCATACTTTGGAAAGACGTATATATATACGTCCCGGACAATTAATACTTTGGCTGAGTGAAACATTTATATTCTCACAAGTGCAACTTAAGAGGCTGAAGTCCTATTGCAGTTTAGCGTCAAAGTACAGTACTATTGAATTCAATTTATTGTTATTATATGGATGGGACAGGGGTGCGATGAAAATTATGATTGAATACTGGGTCGAAATTTTTGAAAGTTTGAGAAACACTTCCCCAACTAAATGATTGATATTATTGATTTGAAGGATTATTTCAATAACCTTTGCAAGTGTTTAACCTAATCCTTTCTTATCATTACTGACCAAAACAATATTCTCATTTTTAATTGCTTTAGTACGGCGAGTCTTAGGCATTTACCATACTTCAAGATTTTCTCGTTTTAAAAACATTTTTAGTTTCTAAGTAATTGAACATAATTTAGGATATTCATCAATTTGTTCAAAATTGATCCAAAATGCCTTACTTTTTTAACAAAAATGGTCTATAAAAATTTAGAAGTTTTTAAGACAGTAATCTCATTTGATTTTTTGGCTTAGAAAATTAACAGAAGGTTATTCATTATGGATTAATATTCCCTAAAAAATTCTTAATTAAGAGTTAAGTTCTTAATTTAAGAGCCTTGTCTGAGCTTTTATCTTAACAGGACTACCAAAATTCTAACTAAATGCTTCTGAAAATCACTCTACCATGCTTAGTGGATTTAAATCGTACGATATGTTAAGCAAATTGTTTAGAGTGCAATACTGTTGCTTTAGAGCTGCATTAACACCAGTTAAAAAACCAGTTTTTTTACATGGCTCCATTTTTAAACTTCACAATAAATTTTTATGCGTTAAATTTTAAGAGTGAAAGGGAACATTGAATCTCTCTCTCTCAGATTAAATTGATTTAATAATTAGTTTTAATTGTTTAATTTTACGAGGGCGTAGTTTAGTTTGATGGTTTTAATATACACCCGTTTCCCGCTGTAAGCGACTTGGAATTATGAGTAAAATTTAATTCTTTAAATGATTATTTTTAATTAATTATATTAATTATGATTAAATTGTCATCAAAAATAATTGAGTAAAGGAAATTGCAGATCAATTGAGTGCTTTATAATGTGAGAAAATAGCTTTTAAAGTTTTCATCCTGACCTAGTTATATGAATAGAAGGAATTCCATTAATAAAAATAAGTGTCATTTTTGGAATAAATAACAGATATTATTCCACTTCGAAAAATGAATCAAGGAGTAGCTTGAAAAAAGGCGTCACCACTAAAAGAGTTGAAAAATATTTAACTTTCTTGACACCATAGGTAATAATGTCAATCCAACATTTTCCACTATGTTCAAGATAGAGATGTCCAACAAACTCAGCTTGAATTAATTGACAAGTGCAAGAAATATTCATATCATCTTTCGGGGGAGCAGGAAAAAAAATTGGAGTTTTTTTTCTTTTACAAACAATGCGTAGACGGATAATAAAGGGTGTTTTTTTAGAGGTATAGAATTTTAAATTGCAATAAAACAACGATGTATTATTCGATTGACATGAATGTTTTTTTATTCGAAAGATAATCTTGTGGCATTACATTTTAAATATGATTTCTGGCGTAGGACTGCCACGGCTGGCTCGGATGTACTCCAATCTGGACGTCCAATTTTCGATGACTTTTTCCAACATTTGTAGCCGTATATCGGCAATAACACGGCGAATGTTGTCTTCCAAATGGTCAAGCGTTTGTGGCTTATCCGCATAGACCAATGACTTTACATAGCCTCACAGAAAATAGTCTAGCGGTGTTAAATCCCAAGATCTTGGAGACCAATTCACAGGTCCAAAACGTGAAATTAGGCGGTCACCAAACGTGTCTTTCAATAAATCGATTGTGGCACGAGCCGTGTGACATGTTGCGCCGTCTTTTTGGAACCACAGCTCCTGGACATCATGATTGTTCAATTCAGGAATGAAAAAGTTAGTAATCATGGTTCTATACCGATCCCCATTGACTGTAACGTTGTGGCCTTCATCGTTTTTGAAGAAGGATTCCACCAGCCCATAAAGCGCACCAAACAGTCAGTTTTTCTGGATGTAACGGTGTTTCGACATACACTTGTGGATTAGCTTCACTCCAAATGCGGCAGTTTTGTTTGTTGACGTAGCCATTCGACCAAAAGTGCGCTTCATGTCTAAACAAAATTCGCTTATGAAAATCGGGAACAACGGCAATCTCGTTTTGGGCCCATTTGACGAATCTACGCCTTGCTTGATGATCGTTTTGATGAATTGCCAAACCAAACTGAGAATAAATCACTTGACAGCTGTTAAATCGGTAGCCATCTTGGAAAGTAATGCCAACTTAAACTTCTATACCTGGAAAAAAAACACTCTTTACATCCCATAGTTTTCTTGCTCTTAGAATTCTAAAACTTCCTTGGGGATTTTGAAAGGTGTTAACGTGCTAGAAACTTGAAAAAGGAAGATGCTATAACTTTACTACCCTTCCTACCTAGGGTGCCTTAAGGCATGGGGCCAAATAGGCCTTGGCCTAGCACCTCAGCCCCTGAGGGGGACTCATCTCGTTTTCAGCCTCAATAAGGTTAAAAACTCAATAATTGTAATCGCCAAATGTTATCTCTCGACATATTCTTCTAAATACTGGGAGTTTTGAATTATATGCCAACTGGCAACAGTGGCAAGACTGGCTTCTTCTGTTACATCCGTATTCCGGTAGGCTTAGATAAGCCGGCTGGGAGCCCTAAGAATACCACCATACACCATTATTACTCATTTAGTTTAAGGATCAGTCATTAAGTCAAAAGGTTTGTGTTTAGATTTGTGAGATTGTGAGTCAGGCACATTTAATTGTTATGTGTTACTGTTTGTACAAGTATCTTACAGCGCATGCGCTATGTACTATCTGCTAAAAGGTCACAAGATGGGCGAGGAGACTATTTCATAAAGGTTCAGAGCTTCACTACGTCGCTGCTTCTCGATGGATAAATATAAGTTGTATCGTACTAATGATTTGAAACACCAATAGAATTCCCTCAAAGTCTATGTAGACTTGCAGATCTTCACCTTTTCCTTTTAAAACTTCTTCATTAAAACAATCTCTTTGAGTTAATTAAAAAAGTATTTTCTTTTGATCTCTGTCGAATTCTTTACAACTCAAGAGTGGATTCTTTCATTTATCAAGAGAAACAAAGAAAAAGAATACTTTTGTATTTATACATATATGTGTACATAAACATATACGAAGCATGACCGGAAACTATGTACCGTTTTAGAAAAATTTGCATAAAAAACTTTTTATCAAAATAAAATTCATTTGTATATGAAAGAAACTGATGGAAACTACATTTTTACATATTAACTACCATTGTTCAAACATTTTTCATACCGGGAAACCAATTTGTCTCGACAGTGAAGAAAGCCATTGCTGAACAACTCTTTGTGAAAACTTATCATAAAGCAATCTTATTATGAACCGTTTATTTACACGAATTTTCTTATTCACTTTTCAGGCAAAATGTCACTGACAACAGAAGGCTGCCCACCCCGTGCTTTGTCGTAAACATTGGTGCGTCCATCATTGAATTATTGAATCCACTTTCTCACTGTTTCATCACTCATTACTTTTTTACCAAAAATCTCTAAAAGTTGACGATGAATTTCAACTGATTTAACATTACTTGCATTCAAAAAACGGATTACAGAACTCATCTCACAGTCAGCGGGATCAGCAATCATCTTAAAAAAATTTTGTGCGATCATTGACACAACACAATATTGATTAACCCGGAATTACTCGAGTGAAAAAAAGAACGGAATTTGACGCGCTGGGTATCTCATACCCAAAGGTGTTTATATTCTATATTTTCAATAAAATCTGTATACTAAGGTTATAAAAGAAGAAAAATGAGAAATACAATATGTTTATTACACTTTTCACTCGTAAATTTAGTCTTTCTGTTCTTTCTATTAAGGCACGCGATACATCGTTTATACATTCCCTTAACCTTTGTCGCGAGTGACTGTAACGAAGGCTAGAATCGTAAAGAAACTTTCTTTATCCAAAAATACTGTAGAACTATGTCTATAAAATACTGTATCAATCTAATTTTTTAAATGTCCTGTTTCTTCATCATAACTAAAATAATACGCCATAGCATCAGAAAGATTTTAAAGTTTGCTTGTGTATTCAGAAAACTGCATTAGCAATTCACGTGCAAGAGGCCCAGAAAAGGCGGTTTTCAAAGATGTATGTTCAGAACCCGCCTACAAGTAAGACCCTTCAAAGAATAGGAACTGAAAGTGAGCTAGACGAGGAACTATTTATTTTCCAAAAAAAGCTTAGATAGAGCATTTAAAAAAGTTAGACGGTGGGTATGGCATACCCTGCGCGTGAAGAGCTGGGTTAATGGATTCTCTTAACTTAAAATCAAACACAGACACGTGTGCTCAAGTGTTGAACTCCGATACTACAGCTGTGATTGCAGTAGAACGAAACGGTACTTAGTTTCTGGACCCACTTTATATATATAATATTATAGCAATTTACATTAAAAATCCACCTTAAAGCAAAGTAATTAGCAAAATAATATAGAAAAAAATAAAATAATTGCAAGTATATATGTAAGAACAAACTCTCAGGCCCAGAGCTAGGATTACAGGAATTAAAAGAATTTCTAGGCTTCATCTTCTTCTCTTTTATTTTCTTACTAAACACTACCAGCCTGCTTTGTTGGGTATGTTATAGTGTTGTATGACTATATATTGTTTTGAAATTATTGATATCTAAGTTCGATTTAAAGTATGGTTCCGATGAAATTAAAAACATTCTTATAGCTCTAATCACTTGGTTTAAAATGGAAAAAACTTGAATTTCAAAAACGGAAATATACTTATTATTTTTTGCCCCCGTAATCCTCTCCGCCTTGTTCCACAATTTAAACATATTCCGTTCTCAGCAATTCACTGCATAACCAAAGAAACATGCTTGTCAAATTTAAAATATGTAGTTTTTATTGTTCTAAAACGGAAATGTTTATGTATAGTGCCCCTGCAAACCGTACATGTGTCCTTGGGAGTCGATTTTCACAAAATTCACTACTAGCTAATAAAAAGACACATCTTATCAACTCAGTGTTGCAACAGCTCATGAAGACCAAGTCCTACTGTGCTTAACTCAGTATAAAAAAAAGACACATGCCTCCCAAATTTCAAACCAGTAGGTCTAAAAATTCGAAAACAGAATTTTTTTAATATTATTCCCCCCACACACACTTCCCCGCCTGTGAACTCCTTCCCAACTTTGGAATTCGATTTCTCTCAAACCTCTTTTTAGAGAATCTCTACTTAACAAAAGAAACATACCTGTCAGATTTCAATTCATAGATCCAAGAGTTCAAAACTGGGAATTTTTTCTTTATAATACTACCACAATTCTTCACCATGTCTTTGAATTCTGAAAACCCGATAGAGGTATTCTCTTATTAACCAAAGGAACATGCCTGGCAAATTTCAAAGGTGTAAGTCTAATATTTCCGGAGACACTATAACTATATATAAGGGGTGAACCAAAAGTTCGTTCAAACTTTAAAAATTCAAAAAAAAAGAAAGAAATGAGGACAAAGAAGTACATTGTACCAGAAAAACTCACAAAGACATCACATTCTACAGCAGCAAAATTGTTTTCGTCCTTAAATCAAAGCATCACCGCATTAAATCAAAGCGGTGCGTTATTTGGTTTTGTTTTTTCTTATCCCAAATGGTGTAGCTCAGCTACACCATCTCCATAAAGCCAAAACTCTCCAAGAGATCCAGAAATGAAATAGGATTTCTTAAGACCTAATCAAAAGTAAAACACAAACAATTAAGAATATGAATGGGGGAGGCATGAACAGAGCCTCGTACCTATGACACTCTGGAAAGTCTTTCTGGACCTGTTCGAAAGTAAGAGATTTGATGTGGCCCCTAAAAAAGTGTGATAGAGCCGTCTGCTAATCCCTAGGACAGTGTTCCTCAAACTGTGGGGCACGCCCCCTGGGGGGCGCGAGCATATCGAAAATAAAAGATTAAAAAAAATTATTTAGTGGAATGAAGTAAAACAAAATACTTTCTGACATAATAAAAAAATACACATTTACACTGATATAATTTATATATATCATCTGCGATATTACGTCATGAAAAATGAAAGCTTCTAATTCAAAACCTCATTATATATCTTTTTTTTTGATACTATAACCAAATAAAACACATTTTATTTGATTTGCTGTAATCCCATGATGAGAGATTTTTTTATTGCGTGAGAAAAAACAAAACCCAGACCCATAATCAAAAAAAATTTTAATGTATTTATTGTGGTTTGACCGTCGAACTTACTTGTACAGTTAGTTACGTCCCTGCTCTTATGTATTTATTTTTTTTTCATTTAGAGAAGTTGTAAATAAACTATTTCTGTTGCGCTTTTTTCCTTGTAAAATATTTTTATGATAACGAAAAACGTTTTACATATTTTTTTAGAACATCCATGTTGTAATAAATACACTTTTAATTCGGGAGCGGTCACGCTGAGCACAGAGTGCACGAAATCGGTAATTCTGCCCGAACTGTTTAATTGTTACCAATGGCCCTGATACTATCCTCCTGTTTGACAGTCTTAACGTGAACTAAAATATATTTGCCACATATCTCCCTCTTTTTTGGGAGTGACAAACGTTTTTTTTTACAGTCTTAGTTTTTTTACAGTTACTTGTTTTGAATGAGTTCCCGGTGTGATAACTTTTTTTCCGAAATATTTTCTGTGTCCTTGAAAGTAGATAAGTATATTTTCTCTTTATTAAATTGTTCACTGGAATTACGATTTTTATTGTGTACTATAAAAATAATTATAAAAAAAAAAAGATTGGGGCGACTCATTAACCCCACTCGACCATTAGTATAGAGTGCGTGCCTGCTCCAGGGTTAAAACATGTTGAAGTCTTTTCGCTTTAAATATTAAAAATAATACAATTATTCTTTATCAGAATTTCTTTTATTGTTCATTATTCAACATCAATTCTAAATGCTAATTCTATGAGGCTTAAAATTACAGTTCGCTTAAAACTAATTATAATCTGAGCAATCATTTAAAAAAATCATTTTACATTTTTGTAAACATTGCCGCGCACTTAGCTTTACTCTCCTTACAATTCAGCGATTATATCAATAATGTTTTATTTTCTTATAAATGAAGTGCAAAGAGTGGCTACTTCAGCCGGTATACTTTTAATGCAGTGCTTCTCAAACTTTCAATACTGGCGCCCCCCCTTTTCGATCACAATTTTTTTCTCGCCCCCTTATACATTAATAATGTACTGAATGCAATAATAATGCATTTTGACGCTAAAGTTACAATAGGCGATCATAATTATAAGCCATACAAATTAGTAACATAAGTATTAAATTTTGTATACTACTTTTAAGCAAAATAAATAAATAAATAAAATAATAGGATAATTATTGTTATTTTTCCTTTCTCTAATTTTTAAATTGAACATATTACAAAATGCGGTAGCTGCTTAGAAGACAAAATATAGATATCTGCTAAATATAGAAAAAGAACTCAGAGGGTCAATTTCTAATCATAAGCAATCCTTACAAAAACTTTGCTTTCCAAGACAAGCTCATGGACGTCATTAATACTTATTCAACTTGTTCTTAATTTAGTATTAATTAATTAGTTATAAAATATTCTGTGCAGCACTGATACATTAAAAGTATACCGGCTGAAGTGCCCGCTCTTTGCTCGAGTTCATTTATAAGAAAATAAAACATTATTGATATAATAGCTGAATTGTAAGGGAAGCGCGCGCGCAAAACCAAGTGCTCGACAATGTTTACAAAAACGTAAAATGATTTTTTTTAAAACCGTTGCTCAAATTATAATTAGTTTTAAGCGAATTGTAATTTTAAGCCTCACAGAATTAGCATTTAGAATTGATGTTAAATAGAAGCGCACACAGGAATTTTTCAAGGGGGGTCCGGGGTCGAAAGTTCACCAATCTTGTATCAGGTTCCTTTTGATTTTGTCGATTTTCGGGAACAAAACACAGTAAAAAACTAATTCTTGAATAAATAATTAGCATTGACTAATAAAATTAATCATTAATAACAAATACTTAACTAAATTTTACGTACTATAAACTTAGAATTATAATCAATCGGAAAAAAATCAAGGGCTTTGGGGGGCTCCGGACCCCCCTTGTGTGCGCCACTGATGTTAAATAATGATCAATAATATAAAATATCGATGAAGAATAATTGTATTATTTTTAATATTTAAAGTGAAAAGACTTCAACATGTTTTAACCCGGGAGCAGGCGCGCACTGGGTACGGTCGGGGTTATTGAGTCACCCCAATCCTTTTTTTTTATATAATTATTTTATTGTACACGATACAAATCATGATTCCAGTGAATAATTTAGCTAAGAGAAAGTTTACTTACCTACTTTCAAGGACGTGTGTGTGTGCTCTCTGTGGTTTTCCAAATATCATAAAACTCTTTTGCATGAAAAAAAGCGCAACAGAGAACACGTAGGAGAGGGGTCATAACTAACCGTATTAATAATTTAGAAAGTCAAACAGATTACAGCTGTAATGTGCGGTATTTCAAAAATAATGACAGTGATGAATTTTTTATGTCCCTAAAGTTTTTCGATTCTGGGTCCGGGATCTGGTTTTTCTCTGAAAGGTTAGGTTAAAAAAAAAGCGTAATAAAAAAATCTCTCATCACGCAATGACAGCAAATCAAATAAAAGTTTTTTTATTTGGTTATAGGATCAAAGATAGCTAATTAGGTATTGAAGAAGTTTTTGTTTTTGATGGCTTAATATCGCCTATAAATTATATCAGAGTAAAAGTGCATTTTTTATTATGTCTGAAAGTATTTTGTTTTAATTCATTCCAGTAAACTAATTATTTTTTAAATCTTTTATTTTCGAAATGCTCGCGACCCCCTCGTAAGGTTACCGCGCCCCCAGGGGGGCGCCCCACAGTTTGAGAAGCACTGCTTTTAATGTATGAATGCTTCACAGATTATTTTATAACTAATTAATTAATACTAAATTAAGAACAAGTTTAATAAGTATTAGCAACTTCCATGGGCTTGTCTTGTAGAGCAAAGTTTTTCAAAGGAATGCTTATGATTGGAAATTGACCCTCTGAGTTCTTTTTCTATATTTAGCTTATATCTATATTTTTTCTTCTAAGCAACCACTGAATTTTGCAATATGTTCCAATTTAAAAATTAGAGAAAGGAAAAATAACATAATAATTATACTATTACTTTTTTTTTTTTTTTTGCTTAAAAGTAACATATACAAAATTTAATACTTATGTCATGAATTTGTACGGTTTATAATAAAAATTGTTGCTTTAGCGTCAAAGGGCATTATTATTGCATTCAGTATATTATTAATGTGTAAGGGGGCGCGATAAAAATCGTGATTAAAAAGGGGGGCGCCAGTATTAGAAGTTTGAGAAGCACTGCTCTAGGAATATTAAGTTGGTGACACCAACGAGGATTTTTCCCAAAATAGCAAGAGTGAGCAGGGGATATTCTCCAAAGTGCATTTAATTTTATCCTTTTAACAGAGGAGAGTTCTGCGAAAGTTACACAAATGTCACTCGGCAAGGTGTCAGCAGTAGCAGACTAGGCCAAACACACTGTCAGCTATCTCGTTACTATTCCATCCAATATGGGATTCGACCCATTGAAAGTATATGGAGTATCTAGAAGAAAGTCGAGCCACAATATCCAAAATATTTAGGCTTATCATATCCCAAATAGTTGTCAAAAGAGAAAGGTGATGACTGTCACGATTGTCAGTTAAAATCCAAAAGTCCCTGAAGACAAGGTCAAAAGCAGTGTCAATAAATTACAATCCCTTATAAATTTCAATACGTTCAGACCTAAAGAATCTGTAATAAGCCTCATGCAAAATGGCGCAACTTTATACTATACAATTCCAGTAAAACGATTTCTATTAGTACATTTTTGTTGAGGACAAAGTGATTGGTTAAAGATGCAAGATCACATGGCTACCATGGTCAGTTGACCTCACTCCGGTTGAATTCTGGTTGTGGGGCTATTTAAAATATCTTGTATACTCTTTATCCCCATCAACATTGATCGAGAGAGAACTCACAAAAAGATTCTATCTCTCTGTCGTCAGGTTTTTGAAATTCATTCCGATGTGCTGCATTCAACTGTAAAGGGTTTTGCTGGTGACCTTACTTGTGCCGAACAATGTTCTGGAGGTCATGTTGAACATTTGTTATTGAAAGAATAAATTAATAGAGCACTCTGTAGTACTGCACACTGTGTGTTTCAGATTATCAGCGCCCTTTACCAGTGATATTTTTAAAAATGGTTTTGAAGGTGAAAAAATCTGACTTTCCAGTGCACCGTTTCTTTCAAACCGCACTACTTTATCATCTTGTTTTCCTTTTTCTGAATTTTTAAAATATGAATAATCCGGCTAACAATTTATAGTAACTTTACAATAGAATTTACAGCTAAAAATATCGCTAAAAGTGGTGTGTCCAAGAGTAATTTACTTAATTCAAAAATGTAACAAATTTACAAATACTAATTTTTTTATATATATAAAAAAATTTAAATGATAACCAAGAGTATCAAGAAGAAATCTGCGTACTTACATTTTCTACTTGATCAATTTTTGGAAACAAAATACTTTAAAAACTCTTAAACAATACAATGCTTTTTAAATACTTTTTTAAATGAAGTTCTACAATTATTCGATATTAAATTCCTTATCAACTTTATTGCAATTAGTTTAATGAAAGCATTTAATTTCAGATATTTAGAGTTTCTCTAACTAAATAATAATCAATTTGAATGACAAAATAAATAAGGTGTTCTTCAAACATGCTTTTTGGAGACTTGTGTGAATCACATTCTCAACAAGATCTAGAGCACACTCATACGTTTTTTTATATTTTTAAAAATTAGACAGACAATTTAAAAACTAGTATTTTATAACATGTTCTTTGTACTCAAATTTTGATCTGAAATCTTCTCATTCAAGAAAAAGTTTTCGAATTTATCCCAGATTTCTGAGAGAATTTTTAGATGTTTGGAACGATTTGAAATTTGCTTTTTGTTTCATTTTTCAAAATAAAAGTAATAATAATAAAACATCTAGATTTTTTTTCCGTACCTATATTATTAAATGCATGAAAGATTTTTTTGTTCCTAATGAGCTTAATTTTGGAGCTAAGCATTTGAAGATACAGCAAATTGTCCCTAAGTGTGAGAGTCATTTCTTTGATGGCACCATCTAGCGGTGGCTACCGTTACCAAATTTTTGTTGCTTGAATTCATTCAATTCAAATTCTCATCCGATGTTAAATATTGCCATTATTTAATTTATCCAAGAGTACCAGAGTCAAATCAATATTCAAGTTATCTTTTCATGTCATATATAATAATGAAAGATATTATTTCTCAACTTTTTATTCGCGTTTGTATCATAGTACTTTACAATGAACAATTAAAAAAACTTTTCAAATTATTTAACAGAAGAAAGTTTCGGGTAATTATAAAAAAATATAGTTGAATCTTAAATGGACATGCTTTCCACAGGTAAAAAAATTCTAAGAATTATTTATTAACTTTTTAAAATCGTTCTGCTTTCCGTAAATAATTATTTATTTTGGTAAATTTTGGAAAATAGATTAAATTGTGTACTATTTTAACTTATAAATTTACTCTAATCGCTTTCAGATAAGATGCTACGGCAAATTAAATAATTAGAAATTAGATACATGAATCGTAATTATTTAATATAAATTCAAGTTGTAATAACTTCTTATTTAATTAATTTGTCCAATTGAAAATTGATATATTCCAGTTAAAATTCGATACGACCGGTTAGAGTAGCAAACAATTGATACTGCTTTTATTCAAATTTGTTATATATATATAAGAATTATATCACTCAAATGTTTCAAAGTAAGCTTTTATCAATTTTTCATCTTTACGTAAATCGGATATATGCACAGATGTTGATATTTGTATTAGAAAAAAATTGATTACTTTTCAAACATAATTATCCATATTCTTCTACACATACTTTTTATTCGTGAATTTCTTCTGAACTATCAGATGCAGTAGTTGTTCTAAGAAGTATATCTGGTCGATATGGGAGTGATTGTACAGATAAAATCTAAAAAGTATTCTCTCTAACGTAAAGGCATTTACTATGTAAACCTTCACGAATGGTTTCTCATACTTTAATATATTGAAATCAATTACAGTTGATTCGCAAAACACGAAATCTATGTTCGTATAAAAGGATATAGATCCAAAGACAATTTCCAACTAAAGTAATAGACATCCTTTGAATTTTGATCGTGACTGTCAACCGCATAAGCATTTTATAAAAGGTAGAAACCAAATGAAACTCTAGATTTTTTTCATCGGCTTCCAAAATGAAAAGAATGATGTTTTCAGTTATTCTTTTAGGAATTCTCTGCTCCGCAGTTTCAGGTAAATAATCACAAATTTCAATTCAATTTTAAGTTTTTCTTATTATAATTTTTAAAGGGTTCCGGCACCTCCATAGGAAACCATGTTAAATTGTGTAAGTTTATGTAGGTTTTTCTCAGAAACTACATAAATACTTCCCATAAATAAAATTTTTACACTAGGTATGCGTATAATCGACAAAACCGTAAAGATAGGTTTTCATGTTTTGTTAAAGACTAAAGTAATTATGAATTCTTAAATAAATATCCATTTTTTTCCTAAAATTTAGTTTAAAGAAGTCTTATCTAAAACAGTTTGTCAGATATGTCTAATTCCTTCCATGAAAATGTGTAAAGGTGTGTTATGTATGCTCATTGAAAATTTAAGGAAAATAATATAAGTAGTTTTTGAGGAAAATGGACTTAAAGTAAAAAATGCTACATTTTGAGAAAACAGGCTTTAAAGTAGAAAGTTGTATATTGTTGAGTATTTACTTTTTTTTTGGTACTTTCCAGAAATATATGAAGCACATTCCTTACCCTCTGCGCCTACAAAAGAGAAGAGAGAGAGAGACTCTCTTCTAATTTTCTTTTTTTTTTCATTACTTTTAACAATTTTGCCTTTTGGGGGGATCTCAAGCTGCTTTCGTTGGGCTACACGAATTCTAGGTGCATCTAATATTTGAAACATGACAAAGTTATAACTTGGTACAATATCACAATGTTTTAAGATAATTAATTATGCTACATGACTCACATGTAACGGTGCAATAATCATATTTATGCCTAACTTTAGAGTTTTTAACTCCACAAATGTTGATCTTGGAATCACTGACTATATGGTGTCATCAACACCATACCGTGTAAAACACTTTTAGAAAACCTAATGCACTTTAGTTTGTCCACTTGAACATCATATGGATTCGCGCTCATCAGAAACTTATTCATGGGAAAATACAGGTGCTTCTAGCAGAGCTCATTTGATGAGCGTCAAGGTGTGTAGCTCCTCCCTCTCTCATTTAAAAGATAAATAAAAAAATACTTCTAATTATATCGTATTTTCTCATATCACACGTATCATTTTAAATAGAAATATTTGAACTTTTAGAAAATATAAAAAAAATGTATGAAAATCAATAATTTGTCAAAAAATCATGTGCCAGATCCTTTTTAAAATTTACAGGGGAGGAATTCACATTAACATTTCTAACTTTATGTGCTTTGCTTTATTTGTTCAATGTTTAAATCTAAACAATCAATAAATATTTATTGATGTACCAAAAGCAATGCATTATATTTAGTTATATAAATAAAATAATCTTTCTTTGTTTTAAATGACTTAATCTAAAGTAAAACTGATTAGTTTTACAGATTTTTACTAAATATTCTAAATATTCATATTTACTTATAAGTAAAATAAGATTAAAATTTTTGCTACTTGTGTGCATTCTTTTAAATTATCTACATTTTTAAGTTATCAATTGTAAATGTATTATTTATGACATTGAAATATGTGTAGATTTTGCGTTCACAGAAAAATAATTTGAATGTACTCCTATTTCAATAAATAAAATCATGTACGAAAAATTCCTTCAAGTTGTTAAAGGTATTGAAATTTTGTACAGTGAGGTTCATATTTTCTCCTTTATTAACATTTAATTTGCTGTGGGTTTGTTTCAAAATAGTTAAGGGATAAATTTAGTCTTCCTGAATTATATATAATTATATATAAATCCTGAATTATACTCAGGAACATTGAAAACAGTGACCCAAGAAGGAAGCTAAGTACAATCGCGAAACCTTGCAAATAAGTACAGTGTAATGTGATATGCAAATGATCCAAGTTTTGTGCCGATACGCATGCTCATAAACGCCGAGGTGGCGCTACAATCAGGAAGAGGGTGCTATATAAGCCAGCGCAAATTCGAAGATTCATAAACGTGACAATTAGCCGCCGATTTTAGGAAGACTTTGGTAAGGGAAACATGCCAGGTAAATGTGCTAGAAGACATTTCTCACAGTTAAGCGAGTTTGAGAGAGGCTTGGTCATCGGGATAAAAACTGCAGGATGGTCGACGCGCCGTGTTGCTGGCCAGGGGGATCGTTCGGAGTGTGTCGTTAGAAATTGTTGGGAGCAATGGACACGAGAAAGTACCCACGCGCGGAAAACCGGGTCTGGAGTGACCAGGAAGACCACGAGGAGAGAGGATCGAAGGATCGTGCGGCAAGCACTTGTGGACCCCACAGTGACTCGTTCGACGATACGAGCAGACGTAGGCGTAGAAATTGTTCCACAAACAATTTCCAGACAAATCTTAAATCCAAGCGCCCTTTCCGTGCACTCCCTTTAACACCAGAAATTCGGCAACTGCATCTACAGTGGTGTCAAGCCGGATCAATGTGAAATGTCACAGATTGGAAAAAGGTTTTGTTCAGTGATGAATCCCGGTTTGTTTTGGGGACAGATGATAACCGTGTACGGGTCTGGAGGCACCCTGGTGAGCGGTACAATTCCCCCCACACTGTTTACGTCACACTGCCCGCACAGCTGGTGTAATGGTCTGGGGGGCAATAGCCTATGATAGCCGGTCCACTTTAATTGTGATGCGTGGAACCTTAACGGGCCAACGTTAAGTTGATGATATTATTCGACCACATGCAGAACCTTTCCTAAATGGTCTCCCAGGGGCAATTTTCCACCAAGATAATGCTCGTCCGCATACAGCATGAGTTGCTCAAGACTTCCTATGTCATTTTCAGACTGTTCCATGGCCGGCCCTCTCCCCCGATTTGTCCCCTGTAGAGCACGTGTAGGATCAGCTAAAACGGCAGATGCCATCGCGTCACTCTGTACATGCTTTAGAATTTGCTGTTCAAGATTTGTGTGCCCATCTGCCTCAGGACAACATAAGGTATCTAATCAACTCAATGCCGGACCTTGTGGCGGCATGTATTGCAGCTGGAGGTGGTCCAACGCGCTAATGAAGTTGCCCAGTATTTGTGTCGTTGCACACCCTGTATTAGTTTAGTTGTCTTGTTTTTGAGATCAAGTGAATCTCTCAGCTGTGTTATTAGGCGTATCAAATTTCATTTCAATCCGATGCTTTCTTCTTGGGTCGCTATTTTCAATGTTCCTGAGTGTATATAGATTTATTTATTTTTTTAGGCAATTTTTATAAACATATGCACTAGAATTTTTTCATCAATATTCATTATAATAAATACTCCTCAAAACGCGTACTTTATGAAATACTGTAAATTAATCCTAAAATTTTACTTAATTAAGCATTATAACTAGCAACTAACATTACTGAATCACAAAGGGAAGATTTAGAGCGAATTAAGGCGATTGACTACTTTTAAAACCATGATTTTGAAAAGGAATAAAAATAGACTATTTTTATTGATATTTATTATCAGTTATATTACAATATGCATGTAAAACTATTTTAAGTATATTATTTCAAGAAAAATAATTGGTACTTTTCCGTTCATTTTTTGGCGCCAATCTCGCCAAGCAGGCCTTATTGGCAACAGTGCACATTCCCCCCTTAAAAAAAATATTATAAGTGTTAGATCTCATTGATTGTTCATCTTTTTGTATGAATCATGTAAAAGAAGTTACTGATAAGGAAGGACCACGACCTGTTTTGAAATAAGTTAGAAAAAAGGTTACCGTGGGAATATTCTGTTTAGCGTTTGTTGTATCATTTTGGCAACTTTAATGCTTGTGCCGTCGAAGCGTAGAAGTTATAAAAAAAACTATTTAAATGTACTTGTTCCTTAAAAATATGTCCTTCCTTTTTTTTAATTTTTTTTCTTTTCAAAAAACTACATTTAAATAATTTAAAATAAAATATAATACAATAAAGAAAGAATGACATACTTCCAAAATATTCTATTTTAATAGTTTTTTCTTCTTTTAATTATGTTTGTAAAACAACTTCACAAGAATATTCTAATTCAACTGACAATAACTATTAAAAAATTTATCCACATATAAGCTTTTTTAAAATCACGATTTCGAACATATTTACTCACTTTCAAGTTAACTGATGAAGAAAGTTTTCCTTTTCTTATTATATTTTCATATAATTTACACCATAAATGCATAGTTCATTGTAAAAACTAACACACACACATACATTTTTTTCATACAATATAATTCAAATAATTAATAATGCATTATGCAGTAAGTTCATTACATTTATATTTAATATTTTATTTAATATTGGCTGAAATGCATTTTTTTGCATTCGGTTTGCATTGTAAGAGCTCGCCTCTCTTGCAGGCACCTAGATGTGAGGAGGGAAGGGGAGAAACACTCAACACATGATCCAACTAATCTATTTATTTTCACACACAAAGGACAGACACAATTTCAACGAATAATAGTAAGAGAATGTTTCAACGTTAACTGTAAAAGTGGAACAACGACAGTGAAACGGGAGTGATTATGAAACTAACAAACTTGATCATTATCTTAATTAAGGTCCTAACCTATCATTTGATTTAATTTAATCTTAATTCAATCTTAGTGAACAATCGTCACTTTAAAGTTTCCTCCTAATGAGAATCAAACCACTATATTTCTAAAATTATACCTTCAATTAACAATCTCACCTGGCTCGAGTATATTTTCTCTCCGTCTCTCCTCACAAGCTAGAAAACCTCGCCTATTTACAGTAAGTTAATTTATATATCACGACTCTTTTCTTCCGAAGGGTTGGTTGTGAATATCGCGAATTAATAGCCCAAAGATTTCTCCAGAGGATTCGTTGGAAAAACGCGTGTAGATCCGTCACATGTTTAGATGGGCTAAATTATAAAATTCTATTTACTCAAAACTTTTGGTTTTCTTTTAAGGTTTCGAAATATCGGAAAGCCTTGAAGGAACATTTTTTCCTGGAGGTAAGAGAAATAACATTTAGATTCCTCTAATTAAATTAAAGGAAACTAAACAATATTTTTAAATGAGCCATTAGGTCGACAAAAATTCGTTTCCCTTTTTCTTCTAGGGGGATACCAAATAACAGAAAACATTGGACCCAATTAATATTTTTTCAGTAACATCAACGGAGGTAGTATTTCTTTTTATAAAAGTTGCATGCTTATTTTTCACATGTAACTCTTAAATTCATATGTTACTTTTACTATGAATTAAAAATTAGTTCCATTAATTAAAAATATGCATTCATTAAAAGAACGGTGCTAGTTCGATATCACGGGGCACACGCGAACTTGTTTATGTTCCCCAAGATGGGCGATAACATTACAATATGGTTACCTTGATATTTTCATCGTTTGGCTATGTGGTTGCTATGAGGATAATGCATATTAGAAATAACTTTCAATAGTTTTTTTCCCGCAGTAACTCTATTAATTTCAGACGATTTTAATTCGATTTCTTTAAATGTAACAATTTTCAGTGCAATTGTTCTATTATTTCAGTCTTCTGTTTTGTTTTGTGCTATTTTCAAATACGGATATTTCTAATATCATGGGTGGGTACTAGGATATTTCTTTTAAAGAATGAGTGTGGAACCTTTAATTATTGCTATAAATCCTTTATTTTCACTTTATTTTACATTTTAAAAATGCTTCTTTTTTTTTAACGTTCCTTGCTCGATGAAACTCGTTGACGAAACAACTTGCAGTTTTTGGACTATTGCAAGTTTTCAGTACTTTGTGTAGTTGATATTTATTATTAGTTTTAATATATATTACGTAATTATTTTTATAATATAATATAAAAATACAATTATTATAGGTAATAATCATATAATATTCGTTTTATTTATAATGATTGTTTTTTTATATTTTTTTATAAATATTATTACATATTATGTTACTTATTCATAATTATTACGTTATTTATTTATAATTAATATGTTATTTATTTATAACTATTATGTGATATGAGTGTTCTTATGCATTATTTTTATTTTATAAAAATACGATGATTATTATTGCTTATAATTACTATTAAATTATATATAATTATTATTCAATCATACTATATGAATATTATATATAATTACTATTGTGGGGTCTCAGGGGGTGTTAAATTTCTCTACAGGTCGGAAAATATAAACAATTTTCAAACAAGTATACTTCTTTTAAATTTAAATTAAATAATTCGAATCTTTTACACGTTATTTATAAAGAAATGGGGCTTCAAAAAAGTATAAATTATTTAAAATATAATCATAATTTAAAAAATTATAAGCATATGAAAATAAGAAACATTCCTATAAGAAATATTTATTAAGTTTTACGTCGCGTATGCTACTTTCTAAAATATTAGCTGTAATTACTAGCTATAAGTTGATTCATAAAGTTAAATGTATATTCTTATTACACTATAGTTATTTTTTATATAAATAGAATAATAGCTTACATATTTTAATAAATAAAAAAATACATTTTTAAAAAATATTTAAAAAATTGCAATATTTTACAAATACTTTGAAATACAAAAGATATATAATACTAAAATTAGGTAGGGCTTAAAGAGTATGATGCATTTTATAATTCTATAAAATTTTATACATCAGAGGCTACTATTTTAAAAAATAGCGTGCGCAACGCAAAATATACTTAATATTTATTATAGAATTTTCATATGCTTATGATTTTTAAAATTATTATTATATTTTAAACATTTTATACTTTTCTGAAACCCCATTCTTTTATAAATAAAGTGTATAAGATTCAAATCATTCAGTATAAATTTAAAATAATTGTATCTGTTTGAAAATTGTTTATATTTTCAGACCTCTAGAGAAATTTAACACCCATAAGACCCCTTAAATTACAATATAAGAGATTATTATATATGTGCTGCATATAATACTATTATTTGCACATACGTGTCTGTGTTACTTTTTATTATATTATTTTTTTATTGCGAACATTTATAAGCTCGTGTACCACAATGTATCACAAGGAGGCTTACATATAAGTAAGCGTGAAGTACACATCACACAAAAAAGAGAAGAACTACAACACAAACATCCATGCCTTACCCAGGATTCCAACCCAGACCCTACAGCACCGCAGTCAGCATTACTGACCACTATACCGGATGGGTGGCTTTTATATTATATGGATATCCATTTTTAACTGATTGATCTGGGTTATTCTCAATCTCTACCTATGTCCTTCATTTAAAATATATTTCAATGTATTTCAAAATAATTTTGTAAAATTGCTGTGTATTATTAAATTACCGCTAGGTCACCATCTTGTATTCCATTCCATTGACAACAAGGGCTGCTTGGTGAGATTCCTTTATCTCGCAAAGCAGTGCTTGGCGCCTTGCCCCGTGTTATCAAACTTGACCAAATTAAAAACTAAACTTAACTTAAGAAGACTTGAAACTCTAAAAATGACCGAGAGAGAGAGAGAGCTATTGTTTTTTAAATTTTTTTATTTATCTTATTCTTTGCATTATTATCTTTCGATTGATACATCACTTTTGCTTGTTGGAAAGTTAGAAGTTGGATAAAACTTTATTTGAAAAATGTAAATTAACAAATTAGGCAATTCAATCACGATAAAAAAAACCGTAAAAAAGCGGTTTGATAAAAAATATACATATATTTTAAAAAGTAAAATATAAACTATAAGAAAAGAAGGTGTAATATGTAAAGCAGGATATTACCAAGGCACTGCAATAATGTAATTTCTTTTTCTCTGTGAAATATGCACCTGCAAAATTTTTGAATTAAATTTTAATTCCAAAATTATTATGATGAAGTCGTATTGTAGCTTCAGGGTCAAAGTACAGTCTTCTTGAATTAAATACATTTTTATTGTATGGGGGGGCGAGGAAAATCATGATTGAATATTGGGTCGCAGATATTGAAAGTTTGGAAAGCACTGGCATTCTGAGGAACTACTGTCGGAAATTGCCCGAGCCTTAAATGTTAACTGCTCAATCATCAACTGCTTGAGGAATCACTATCAAAATAAACATACGTATACTGTCACGAAGACTTGGTAATAGATGTCCTAGAGTTACTACCTGTGAGAGGTTATCACCTCTCACTTAGTCACCTATATATGTGGGAGGTAGGGAAGAAACACTCTTCATGATGAAATCAACCTATTTATTTATCACACAATAAAACGACACAAATTCAATTAATAATATTAAGAGAATGTCTCAAAACAAACCGGGAAAGTGGAACAACGACGGTGATACACTAAAGATTAGGAGACTATCAAACTTGATCCTTACTTAATATAGGATCTAATCTATCATCCGGTTTAATCTAATATCAATTTAGTTTCCGTGAACAATCGTCACTTTAAAGCTTCCTCCTAATAAGCCTTTAAACACAATAATTCAAATATGATACATGTCAGTAACAATCTCACTTGTGTGATTCGGGTTTATCTTCTCTCCTACCCTATCTTCAAGCTAGAAAATTTCGAATATATATATATAGTAAGTTAATGTGAATATCACGATTTTCTTCTTCCAAAGGGTTGACTGTGAATAACGCGAATTGATAGCCCAAAGATTTCCCAAAATGTTTGTTTGAAGGATCGCGGATAAATCCGTCACAAAACATCTGCGAGAACCATTATCTGATACTGCAAATTTTGGCGTTATCGGACACGTTATGATGTCTCAGGAATAGTAAATAAATTACATGAAAGTCATCTGTATTGCAGACAACAATCAGTTTAAGTGCCATTGACATCGCCTCACAAAAAAGCGCCGTTACAGTAGGCTCTGAATCACATCCGTGGGACATGACATTAATGGACTAATGCATAGGTTACCCATGAGTCCTGATTCTTTATAAACAACGATTCCCGGCGGATATTTGGAGAATACCAGGAACTCTTTCTGAAGCTCACAATATCACTGTAAAACACAGGTACATTAGAGTTGATTAGGAATTGCAATATCGGACCAAAAGTTCAATACCGGTATTTGGTATTTTTCATATCTTAATACAGGGATACCGGTTTTAAAACCGTTAGTAGAAATTTTAGAAAAAGAAGTAAAACACATGCGTTTCTTTTTTTCATTTGCCATTTTTATTAGAGAGTGTAAATATTACAAGAAATAATTTGTAACTTATAAATTAAAACATTATATAAAGAGTCCCAAAAAGTAAAAAAGAACATATTATTTATTTAAATCACAAAAAAGTATAAATATTACTATTCAATCGTACTATTGCAAATTTTACAAACCGTAGTATTATCAACTCATTTTTATGTTCTTTAAAGTTATACTTGTTCATTATTATGGGTTATTATTTATGAATACATATTTAATGAATATGAAAAATTTTTGAACTCTAAAGTATGATAAGCAAATACAGTGTGAATTACAAACTCACCAATTTAAAAAAAACTTAGAAACATTGTGCACTTTCTTCACAACTATAACCTTGTTTTCCCAGATACGAATATCAGGCTACGAATTCTGCGTGTGCGCAGTATCGATCTGAGCTGTAATAGAATAGTTTTAGCCAGTCTCCTAGGATGATTCACCTATTTTATCGATTGTACGATGCAACTTTCTATTCACAGCTTAAGGTATCCGACTACGTTCGGAACCATGATTTTAAAAAAAACGCATAAATGGATAATTTTCATGATATTTAGTGTCACTTAGATTAGAAAATGTATGTTAAATTGTTTTAAGGATATTTTGACAAAAAAAATTATTTAAATATAATATTTTAGCAAAAAATTAACTTAGAATAATCTTGATACCAAAAGTTCTCCTTTTGTGAAAAATTGTTCTATTATAATAATCTTTTGCCTGCATATAGCTCAGACCTCTGTACAGAGGCTCAACTAGAAGTTTTGAAAAATTCACATTATTTTCAGAGTTACTACCAATAGAAATAATTATCGGCATTTTTTGCTTAAAATTGCTCGACTCTGTTGTCGTAAAATGTGAATATATATAAACCCACTTCTAAGTTATTTATTTCAAAAATTCTAGTTGGGCCTCTGTAGAGAGATCTGAGCTATATACAGGCAAAATATTATTATAATAGAAGCATTTTTACAGAAGGAGAACATTTGGAGAAAGATTATTATAAGTATAAGTTAATTTTTTACCGAAATATTGTATTTAAATAAATTGTTTTGTCAAAATGTCCTTAAAACAATTTTATGCATATATTCTAATCTAAGTGACACTAAATATCCTGAAAATTATCCATTTATGCGCTTTTGCAAAATCACGGTTACGAACGTAGTCGGATAGCTTAATTAATTTCGCCCTTTGGGGAGACATAAGGGGGGTGCCAGCTCAGGTGTCGTCCACGTCACTTGACCATGGTTCAAAATTGCGTGGTCCGTCGCCAAAAGCCCTCGTGTAGCTGAATAGTGCGACGTTAATATTCAATCAATCAATCAATCAATTGGGGAGACATAAAAACAAAAAAGCATCCTATTTTGTTATGTTGGCGATTCCTGAATATACAGTGGAGTCAATTTCAAAATGTTTCTAACAAATACCGAAAAAACGGTATTTAAACTTGTAAATACCGGTATTACAAAATTGTACAAATAGATCAAAATACCGGTATTCGGTATCCCGGTATACCGATAATGCAACCCCTAGTGCTGATTTTATGGTTTGTGCAAGGATATCAGTCGGCGGCTAAACTGATATTTATGTCTTTCTTACTGGTTTATTCAAAACAATTATTTAACTGGATATAATTCTCAAACCATATATTAATCCCTATCTGTCAGATATGGGTTCCGATGCCCTGTGTATGGACGATAACGCAAGAGAAGATCGAGCTCGCGTTATTAACTAATTCGTGGATTGTGAAACACTGCTTCGAAAAGAATAGTCAGCACGTTCGCTCGACTTTTACCCAGTAGGGTGTGTCTAGGACATGCTCAAAAGACGTCTTTTTGTTCTGTGCAATCTTCCTGAAAACAGTAATGACTTGTGTGAAAACGTATCTTCTTCAATAATAGGCGTAGCTCCCACAAACTGTAATTGATGACCTGCTCAGAGGTATTATGGAGACTTCCTCCATGGTAAACACTAAAGGGAGTTTTGTATGAACCTTCCCTAAATGATTTAGAATTCAACCAGTCCGTAAAGCGCTTTGGTCGATTGAGGAGCCCTGATATCAGTAGTGCATCTATCCACAAAATAGAATTTTTAAATTAATATTAAATGTTGTCCGTATTCGTGTCGCAATAATAAATTTTTCAAAACTCAAAAATAACTGATACTTTATTCCTTGAATAAGCAACTAATTCATCCTTCGGCCTAGATACATGTAAGGAAATACCTATGCTGAAAGTTCTAATGACATTTTAGAGTCAAAATACTGTCTTGTTTAAATTAAATTTTCCTAGAACTTTTTGGTGGATTTAATTATTATTACAGTTTTCTCCTTGACAGCCGTATTTCATATGGTATTTTATATGGCTTCCTAAAAAAGTAGCATAAACATGTTTTCTCAAATTATTTAATATTATTCTGTTCCTTCAATGGTTTTTTTGAAAGAACATTACGAGTTTGAAGGCTGATCATATATATATATATATATATATATATATATTGGGCTGAAATCTGATTTGCTATCAGAAAATTTTCCAGTTTTAAGGAAATCTGCAACAATTACTCAGATGCAAATCAGCTTATAAAAGAAATTTAAAAATTGTTTCAATCAATATTCCAAAGCCTCACTATCTAAGTCTGTATTTATAATCCTGCCATCCAAACTTTTTTTTTATTAAGAAACACTTTACAGCTAATAATGATATAATGTTTAAAATATTTAGTAACTACACTGGTGTGCAAAACTTAAGCAACAGGTGGGTTTATTGCCATAACTTCACGAAAAAACATCTGAGAGACATGATATTCAGAAATGAGGGAGAGTATTATGTACGTACAGGATGACGAAAGCATCGGCTCTAAAAAAGAAATACAATGCATACGGTATGGAATCAAACAAAAACAAGCTTTATTGAACACATGGTATCGTGACTCATGATTGCCCATCCAACAGGAAGAACAACAAGCAGATGTTCCTTAATATGGTATATGCCCTCCCCTCACTGCAATAGTTGCTTCGCACCGTCTCCGCATACTCAGAACCAGCTGGTGCAACATTTATTCGGTAGGAGTGCTCATTCATTAATCAGCATCTGTTTGAGTTGTTGGGTATTCTCCGGAAGATGTAAGCGTGCTGCAAAACGTCTCCCCAAAGCATCCCACAGATGTTCGATGGGATTTAAATCTGGGAAGTACGCTGGCCAATCCATTAGAGTGATATCTTCACTTTCCAGCAGCTCCTGAACAGCAAGAGTTTGATGTGGCCAGGCATTGTCATCCATAAAAATGAAGTCTAGGCCAATGACACCTCGGAACAGACGCACATGGGGAAGAAGTACCTCCTCACAATAGCGATCCCTGATTACAGACCATCTGTCGAAAATATGGAGCTCAGTTCACCCGTTCAGCATAATGCCTCTACAGGCAAGGACTCCTGGACCACCGTAACAGTGTCTTTCCTTGATGTTACTGGAATAAAACCGCGTCTCGATCTCTCTCCAAATCAAAACGCGTTGAGAATCGCTTCTGGTACTGAACCAACTCTCATCCGTAAAGAGAACACGACTCCATTGATCAGTTGTCCAGTTGTTGTGCTCTCTGCACCACTGTAAACGGTGGCTTCAGTGGGCGACTTTCAATGGGAGGCAGCGTTCAGGACGGTGGGCGAATAGGCCCCCTTTTTTAAAGCGTCTGAACAGAGTAAACCGTGACACTTGTCGCCGCGTTGCTGTACAGGGTTGCTGAGCAATGGTGCTTGCTGACTGTTGTTGACCTCTTTTCACCTTCAAGATGATACATCGGTCATCCCCTGCATTCGTCGTCCTCGGGCGGCCCCTACCAATCTTTCTAACAGCTGTACCTGTGGTTTGGAACGCTTTCAAAGCACGCGAAACGACACTTTTTTTGATTCCGAACTTTGCAGCTACACTGGTGACAGTACGCCCCTCCTCCAGCTTTCCGATTATTCTTCCACGTGTGAAGTCGTCCAGGTGATTTCTTCTAGCCATATTTCATGAACTGACTCACTGGCACTTGCAGCGAATATGTTGAATTGCGTCTCCGTCCTTCATTTTGTTCTACTGTTGAGCAGCGCGCGCTGACATCACGCGTTTTGCGTACGTTCACGTCGCCTCTGACGTTTCGTTCCTGATATTTGCATACGCATGACGTTTCTACTGACTTAGGTGTTCACTGTACTGATCTCCAAGCCTCCTTTTCTGCAATTTCATGGCTATTTGCTAAATTTTTCATTGTTGCTTAAGTTTTGCACACTAGTGTAATTGAGTGTTAATAATTTTTGGAAATTAATATTAAATGATTTAGAGACATATTTTAAATTGTACAACATTACGTAATCAATTTTAAGAAATTAAATCTACACTTTATAACAAAAAAAAACTACGGACCAAGAAATAGTTACCCGGTTGTAATGTAATTTCGTTTACAAAGACATTTGTACTGAACATGCGAATGATTAAAATTTGGTGTCCAATGAATGAATAGCGGGAGCTACAGCGCATCGTAACTGCGCACTTAGCAGGTGTCTATCAGAAGCGATTCTTAATCTGATGGTCCAAATTTCTGTTGCATTGCGATTTAGGATACCTTTCAACGACTGAAAAAATGCCTCGCCTCAGAATTCAAGCTCATTACGTACATCTATTAGAGTCTGAAGAGGTCGTATCATTGGATTGAAAGTGGCAGGTTGGGCAAATCGGAGAATCATTTGTCATATGGGTCGATTTGATGCGGCCATTAGAAGAAGCTGGCAAGAAGGGGTTGAAAATGGCAAATTCCATCGTCATGCTCGTAGTGATTGACTTAGGGCCACAGCCGATAGGGAGGACAGATTGGTTGTCAGATCAGCTGTCACAGAGCCTGATTCATTGTTATCAACCATCAGAAGAACGATGCGCACACGAGTGTCTACCATGACCATTCACAGACTGCTGATAGAGCAAAATTTACACTCGTATCGACCACTACGCCACCCGCCATTCATGCCAGTACACTGTCGAGCCAGATTGCAGTGGTATTTGGCTCTATTAGGTTGGAATCCTGCTGACTGGAGACGTATAGTGCTTAATGAAGAATCCCCCTTCCAACTGTGTCTTGACGATTATCGAAGACGTGTCTGGAGACACCCAGGGCAGCGTGCCGATCATGCTTTCACTATTGCACTCCACACAGGCCCTCAACCTCATTTTACAGAAAGATAATGCAAGACCACATATAACACGTGTTCCCATGAATTGTCTTATAGCTTGTTAAATCTTTCTTTGGCCAGCCAAATTGCAAAATCTCTCTCCAATCGAGCATGTCTAGGATATGATGGCAAGGCGACTGCATCTACTAGGGAATGTTGAGGACCTGCCCCGACAATTGGAGCACATTTAGCAAAAAATACCGCAGGAGACCATCAGGGTGCTTTATCACTTTTTGCCACGTAGTATGGCAGCTTGCAACGAGGATAGAAGTGGATCAACACCATATTGAGTTTGTTGCTTTGTAACTATGTAGCTCTAAATAAATCGTAAAATTTCATATGAAATTTTAATCATTTTCCATTCGGTACATAATCTTTCTACTCACGAGTTTTTGTCTCTATGGGGCAGCTCGTTCTTGGTGCGTCTTTTCTTTTTGTTATCGAATGTATATTATACAGGAAACATGAAAGTAAAAAATGAGAAATGTGAGTTATTCTTTTAAACAGTCATGCATATGGTTTAAAAAAATAGATCAATCTAACTACTAATGAAATCATTAAAAATAAGCTCACTTTTCAAATTGTATTACAATGAATATTTTCTTTTTTTTTCAGAGTCGACTACACCAAGTTCTATCACTGGTGATTCTTCTGCACCTGCTATAAATGCAGGAGATTTATTGACACCTGGTTCAATTACAGGAGGTTCTTTAGCACCAGATTCTGGCACTGGCGTACCTTCGACACCTGGTTCGGCAACGGGAGATTCTTCCACACCTGGTTTAGCAACAGGAGGTTCTTCAGGACCAGATTCTGGCACTGGTGGACCTTCAACACCTGGTTTGGCAGCAGGAGATTCTTCCACACCTGGTTCGGCTACAGGAGATTCTGCAACACCTGGCTTGGCAACAGGAGATTCTTCCACCCCTGGTTCGGCCACAGGAGGTCCTTCAGCAGCTGATTCTATTACAGGTAAGTATACTTCAACACATTAACAGTTTTAAGTACTGCTGAAATTATTCTGTATGAAATACTTTTATTTTATTTTAATTTTGTTCTTTAATACAATGATTTACGTATTTCAACCGCAGCATTTTATTTTAGAAAACAGTTGGTTAATTAACTCTTATTCAACAAAAAATGTATATAGGAAGATGGGGTGTGATGACGATGAAGATAAGGTAAATGATGTTTCTCACGAAAGCTATGCTAGGTGAAAAACCCACTCATGTTCCATCATAAATTCCGAGTAACCAACTATCGTAGCTCTGACAAAAAAAAGCTGCTATTCTCTCAAATGGGCGATTCACAATACATTAAATATGTTTTTTTGTAATCCCCGTGTAATTTTGGGCTGTAATATTTCTAATGACTATTATTTACATTGTAAGTATTTTTTATTTATACGCATATTAGGAAAGAACTGATAAAAACGTGTTAAATTATGTAAAAACTTTTTTATTGTTATTATCTGGTAGAATTACATTCTTTAACATTTTTTCTACAAGATGAAAATGGCTATGTCAGGTAAAAGGACGAATTTCCTTTTACTAGTTCATACGTTCATAATCTCATTCTATCATCCACTTCTGATTTTCTTTATTTATTCGTGAAACATTTATTACATAAATACTGTTAGAAAAGACATTTTTTGAAACTTTTATTCTACGTCAGGAATCTACTAAAACGTACTCCCAGCTTACTAATGATATGATTGCTATTAAGGCAGTGTTTCTCAAACTGTGGGGCGCGCCCCCCTGGGGGGCGCGATAAACATACAAGGGGGGCGCGAGCATATCGAAAATAAAAGATTAAAAAAATTTATTTACTGGAATGAGAAGTAAAACAAAATACTTTCTGACATAATAAAAAAATACACATTTACACTGATATAATTTATATATCTGCGATATTACGTCATAAAAAATTAAAGCTTCTACTTTTATTACGGTTTCTTTTCAAACCAAAATGAGAAAAAACAAAACCCAGACCCATAATCGAAAAAAAATTTTAGGAAGATAAAATATTCATCACTGTTATATTATTGTCATCAGCTGTAGGCAGCAGAATGTAGTTGTTGCGGTTTGACCTTCGAACTTACTTGTACGGTTAGTTACATCCCTGCTCTTATGTGTGTGTGTGTATTTGTTTTTTTCATTTAGGGAAGTTGCAAATAAACTATTTCTGCTGCGATTTTTCCTTGTAAAATATTTTTATGATTTTGAAAAGCACAGAGAGCTCTTTGAAAGATTACTTGGCCAAGATTTATTTCTATGAGTTATTCCCAAACATATAAAAAAGCATAATGAAAAACGTTTTACATAATTTTTTTGAACATCCATATTGTAATGAATACCCTTTTATTCCGGAGCTGTCACGCCGATCACAGAGTGCACGAAATCGGTAATTCTGGCAAAACTGTTTAATTGTTACCAATGGCTCTGACACACTATCCTCCTGTTTGACAGTCTTAACGTGTGAACTAAAATATATTTGTCACATATCTCCCTTTTTTTTGGGAGTGACAAACGTTTTTTTTACAATCTTAAGGTACTTGTTTTGACTGAGTTCCCGGTGTGATAACTTTTTTCCGAAATATTTTCTGTGTTCTTGAAAGTAGGTGAGTATATTTAAATTAATTAAATTATTCACTGGAATTACGTTTTTAATTGTGTACTATAAAAATAATTATTAAAAAAAGATTGGGGTGGCTCAATAACCCCACTCGACCATTAATATCGAGTGCGTTCCTGCTCCAGGTTTAAAACATGTTGAAGTCTTTTCACTTTAAATATTAAAAATAATACAATTATTTTTCATCGGAATTTTGTATTATTGTTCATTATTCAACATCAATTCTAAATGCTAATTCTGTGAGGCTTAAAATTACAGTTCACTTAAAACTAATTATAATTTGAGCAACGATTTTAAAAAATCATTTTACATTTTTGTAAACATTGTTGCGCATTTGGCTTTACTCTCCTTAAAATTCAGCGATTATATCAATAATGTTTTATTTTCTTTTAAATGAACTCGTGCAAAGAGCGGGTACTTCAGCCGATATACTTTTAATGTATCAGTGCTGCACAGAGTATTTTATAACTAATTAATTAATGCTAAATTAAGAACAAGTTTAATAAGTATTAGCGACTTCCATGGGCTTGTCTTACACAGCAAATTTTTCAAAGGAATGCTTATGATTAGAAATTGACCCACTGAGTTCTTTCTAAAAAAAGCTGATATCTATATTTTGTCTTCTAAGCAGCCACCGCATTTTGCAATATGTTCCAATTTAAAAATTAGAGAAAGGAAAAATAACATAATTATCCTATTACTTAATATTTTTTTGCTTAAAAGCAACATATACAAAATTTAATACTTATGTCATGAATTTGTACGGTATATAATTAAGATTATTGCTTTAGCGTAAAAAAAAGTGCATTATTATTGCATTCAGTACATTATTAATGTATAAGGGGGGCGCGATAAAAATTGTGATTGATAAGGGGGCGCCAGTATTGAAAGTTTGAGAAGCACTGTATTAAGGCATTCAGCAATTACAATGCTTTCCATCCCAATCAAAAGGATTTCGTCATTTTCAATACCTTATGATGATGATGAATCTGAAATCCACTTATTTAATAATAACAATGATGAGATATATCCTTCTTCTTATGATATTCTAAGACCATATCTAAAGTTTGGAATTGCTTAATTTCGGAAAAATGCAAAATGTTTTAGTGTAGTATTTTTTTTCGGTTAAGTGTTTTTCTGCAAATATATATTCTAAGTTAACTCTATCGAGTTTTTTAGAATAGTTGGAAATGTTTTTTATTATTTTGAAGTTTCTCATAATAGTTTCTATTAAATATGCGAAAAACAGTGGCTGAGTAATAGTGTCCGTACCCTAAGTCCGGGGTTCAATCCCCGGGTTGGGCAAGGTTGACTCAATCTTTGTGAGTCTGAATCATCTCTTCTGTGAGTCTATAAATAAGCACCAGGCTTGCTTGGGGACTAAAACTGGGGGTTTCCCGTCAAACTGAAGATCTGATTGGAACATCTGCTCATGCACCTCAGCGTACGAGATCACAAATACTGAGATGGGCACAAAAGGTCTTGGCCCTCATGGGCGGTTGCGCCACTGAGTTTAGCTTTAGTACGAAATACGTAGAAATTATTAGAAAGATGTGAGATAATCATAGGGGAATGAATAAGATCTTTTAAAATAATTTCAGTGTCATTTGATATAGTTTAAAAATTGCATAGCGGCGTAATGAGTTATGCGAGTTTGCATGCAACATCACAATTATTTTTTTTAATCTCTTAAAAATATTATAAACAAGCATTTATTAAAATGTATAATTTATTTCCGTGACATTTTAAACTACCATTCCTTAGATACGCCATTATTTAAAAAATGTACAGATTTTTGTATTTCTTAAGAATAAATATTGAAAGGAAATCTGAATTAAGAAATACAGCCAACTTTTTCTTCCTTAAACCTCTTCATGCGCAAGTAAAGATACGTATTTGAATCCTTTTAAATTATTAAATATTGCTTTTTATGCACAACTACAACTTTCATTTAAAATTGTCATTAAGAAGCTGGCATTTTACTTAGTATTTTAAATTTAAAAAGTTTTAATTTTGAAGTAAA
This sequence comes from Trichonephila clavipes, assembly GCA_019973935.1. NCBI lineage: Eukaryota > Metazoa > Arthropoda > Arachnida > Araneae > Nephilidae > Trichonephila > Trichonephila clavipes. The sequence goes on from BMAU01021428.1 coordinate 342,220, forward strand.
CTGTTTTTGTTTCAATAAAAAACTGTACATAAATTTTAACAGGTGGATCAGCAACTGGTACAACTGCAGGATCAATGACTGGATCTACAGGTGATTCAGCAACAGCAACTACTGGTGGAGCATCAACATAGAATCTATTTTCTAACCTGAAATTTAATTTCTCCTAAAATATGAAGGTCAAAAAGTAAATTTGAAATAAATTTTAACTATGTGTGATACAGATATACCAAAATATTCTAAAACATTATGTATGAAATATATGTGTTAAATATAGCATTTAGATACTTCTTTTTCAGTAATTCATTTCGAAGCCGATGATTTTATTTGGAAATATAAAATACAAATTTAAACAAAAAATAGTTCTTTTGTATTTTATTCACGTTTTTCACAAGTATTTTATATTATTCCTAATAAATTATTAGATTTAAGAATGTGTTGTTCTTACACTTTTGTCATTGTTAAATATTTCATTTGAAAAATACTCGGCATTGTGTTTTGTCTGTCAAAAATCAAACTCCAATTTGCGTTTAGATTAATTTTAGAGGAGAAAAAATGAAATTAGTTTAGCGACTTAAGCCGAAAAAGTGTAGACTGACCAATTGAAAATATGCCATCCATGCTTCTAATACGCTTTCTGAAGTAATACGTTATCAATTTTGATTCTCTACACTCTACTTTTTCCTAAAATAATAGCCCCTAAATCCTCAAAACACCAATCCTTCACCAAATCATTGTTATCCTATCCGATGGTCTTGTTTTTAAGTAGTGGTGGATTTTACTTTCCGATTTTTCAAATATTTAGTCTACAAAACATTCATGCATTTACTGAAAATAAATGCTACTAAAATTACAGTAATAATTGTTCCTTTGCTCTCTTCAAGCTCGAGAAACAATATTGTAGATAAAACAATGTTATATGACACCATATAATCAAATTTTCTTAGCATTTAATAAGTCTGGAAAATTATTGAAGTCGATTGGAAATTATTGAAATAAATTATTTATTGTTTCAAAAATTTCTTTTTGTATGATTATTCACTTCTTCATGAAAAACTGTTATAAATAATCAATTAATTATACATAGAACGCTTAGATTAAGGTATCCGACTGCTTGCGACAACTTTTCTTTTAAAAAAAAAGATGGATACACATGGGGATTTTTTTTTGTGGTTTTTAGATTTATTTAGTACTTTTTAAGAAAAACATATTAAAATTAAGAATAGAAAAAAATTATTATTACTAAAATGGGAAAAAAACTGGAAAAAATTTACAAAAAGTGCATAAGGGGGCTCCACTGTTAGCAAAAAGTTTATTTACAAATTTTCAATTTTTATGTGTTGCGTTGCTATTCATTTTTGAAATGACCTTCAGGATGAGAGATATTTTAATTTTTACAAAAACTAGAGCACTTTATATCTTAGTTATTATATGAAATTGCATAAAAAAAAGTGATTATATTCACATAAAGGACTGTAAATTTATTAGTAAAACAGTGATTGATAAATCTGAATGTTTAAACACTTCTACTATTATACAGGATATATACAAAAAATTTCCGTTAATTATTTTCAAAACTTTTTGAGCAATCTCTGCCCCCGTTTGAGCATTTTCAAAAAAAAAACACATCTCGAGTAAAAGGCATTTTAAAATATGACATCTTACTGTAATTAGTTGCATCTTCTTACACTGAAACACTTATAATTCTTGTTCTAGTCAAAGGAAAATAATAAACTTGGTATTTTTATGAAACTATGATAGCATATAAAATAAAATCATAAAAAAAATTTCAATTTGGAGCAAAATTCAATTTCACGGTAGTCAAACTGTTGCCAAACATGTAATATGTGGGAGGAATATTAGCTTTAACTACTTAGTCAATAACAGGAGATCAAAATATGACTTGTCTTTTTAGTCCATAATTGTAGAAGCAAATGTGTCGTGTAAAATTAAATTAATACTAAACATATCGATTTAACTGTCGTTTCTTAATCGTCATCACTGTCTTATATTCGTGCAACCAATTACAGCCATTTATTCATGCTTGTTTCATAATCCTTATTTGCTATCAATGTCTGCAAATACCGATTTGAGTAAAAAAGACTTGTAATTAAGATTGCACAGTACCCGATAATTTGATAAAGACTGATTTTTTTTGCATTTTTTCGCGACTTATATTATTGGGATGCTAGCCACCAAATTTCAGATCTGCTAACAAATTAGTTTTTAAGATATTTGAAATTTTCAGAGCTTAGAGTTTTTGGTTTCGGTTTAATTTTAAAGAATTTAACCCCTATTACATTGATATGATTCAAAATATTATTGAGCAAAAGCAACTTTTTCAGTGTGAATTGTGTGATTATTATTTTCAAATTTTATTACTAAAATCATTTCTGCTTGATTATGTTTTGAGTATTTTTTTAAATCTCACAATCTCTTAATTAAGCTTTATTTCAAGACCAATTTTTCTTTTAAAAATAGTTTATATAGCTTAGATGCTTTTTCATCAATTTTTTTTCTGTTGAAGAAATGCCATGGCCAAACCTTTCTCAGGTTGCTTTGAGAAACAATATTTGGAAGAGACAAAATACTACTAAAAATGATATATCTAAAAATCAGCCCTTCACTGATACTGCAATAAGACTTCTGAATACAAGTATTCTAATTACAAGCATTGCAGATAAAACTGAATATTTCCGTGATATGCGAAACTACATTATAAGAAACATATATTATTACTATTATGGTTTTTAAATTCTTGTTGGGTGACTTTAAACAAACTATATAAAGTTCTCCAATTTAAAACTAAAAAAATTAAATTTCAAGTATAAACCTGGTTATTTGTAGCTTAATTTAGTACCATTATCATATTGTACATAAATGCTTTGTGTTTCAAAGCTTTAGGGGAAATATTTTATTAAGATTGGGCTGAATAACCTGTCATTGTAACGAACACTATCAATATTATACAAAAATATTGTTGAATTAAAAAAAAGGTTCAGTCATAATTAATTCAAATAGTGTTTTGATATAGAATATAAGTTGGAAAGTAACATATTAAAGAATTAGAGCTTTACACGCATAATTAATTTTTTTATGCATTTACAGAGTTAAAATGCATTTTTCTGGGACTTTTAATTCTGAGCATGTAGGTGTTTTCTAATCTCCCTAAAGCTTCTTTTTTTTCTTTCAAGATAGAGTCTTGTATTTTTTGTATATACTCCCAAACTCTAAGAGTTAGTATGAAGTTAGGTCTAAGATCTCTAGTTTTTTTTTAAATGCTGAAGTTAATACACTGCTGGACAATTGCTAAGGACGGATAACACTATCATTCATAGCAACCACAAAATGAAAGGAAGCAAAATGTGGAAAATTAGAATAAGTGCGGGATATTAGTAAGAAGAAGTATGAGTATGCAAATTTTTTTCCACGCCTTTTCATCACGTGATAGCGTTCATAAGAGCTTTAAAGGTTTTGACGCGTGTGGACAGTTGTTGTTTCAAGTCAAAGTTTTACAGGAAAGATTTAATAGACGAACTTAAAATTATTGGCATGTCTTCCCGACATCACATAGATGATTTTATGCGTGGCCGAATTATTGGAAAGATCGAAGAAGGGCGAAAAATAACAGATGTTGCCAGGGAGTTCGACATCGCTCACAGCGTTGTTTCACGGCAGTGGAAATCATTTAAAACTACTGGAATGTGTAGTAGACGGAACGGGGGAGGTCGTGTTAGAAGTACGACGCCTGCAGAAGACATATATCGTCCTATCAGCAAAAAGGAACAGGCGCACCACAGCTCAGCAGGTGGCAAATCAGTTTCTTGCTGCCTCAGGAAAGCAGATCTCCCGAAAAACTGTTGCCAGACGTTTGAGGGGAGGAGGACTATACGCACGCAGACCTGTTGTGTGTGTCCCATTGACCAGACAGCACCGTACTGCCCGTTTGCAATGGTGTCGTGAGCATCACAATTGGACTGAACAGGACTGGGAATGCGTACTATTCTCAGATAAGAGTAGGTTCAGTCTGTCATCGGATTGTAGACGTCAACTGATCTGGCACGAGAATGGTACTGCTTATCGTCCAGGAAATATCCAGGAAAAGGACCGATATCCGACATGCAGTATCATGGTGTGGGCCGGCATCATGATCAATGGCCGCACGCGCCTACATGTGGTTGCGAATGGGACTATGACGGGCCAACGATACATTGATGAAGTTCTACTTCCTCATGTTCGTCTTTTCCGTGGTGCTGTCGGTGATAAATTTGTTTTTATGGACGACAACGCAACATGTCATCGAACACTCACTGTTAAGTATTGTCTAGACAGCGAGGGTATTTAACGTCTCGTATGGCCAGCGTGTTCTCCAGATCTAAACCCCATTGAAAATGTGTGGGATGCTTTGGGGAGGCAAGTTGTTGGTCGAAACTATCCTCCGACAAACAAGAACACCCTCATCCATGCACTCACAGAGGAATGGGATAAATTGCCTCAACAGCTGCTGGATAATGTTGTGCAAAGTATGGTACGACGTGTGGAATGTTGCATCACACTCCACGGTGGACATATCCCGTACTGATACCTTTCTTTAAGGTGCCTGCTGACTTTTAGATGCATTGTTCCATTTCTCCGTACGCAAATCAAATGAACATTTTTTTTCTTTCAGATGTTTCACAGATTTTGTACTTTCCAGAACAATAAATATTCTTTATTCTAATGTCTGAACAGTGTGGCAACTATATTTTATCCTAATAGGCCTCATGTCTCGCTTAATGTTATGCTACATAGCAATTTGTGATTCGTCCTTAGCAATTGTCCAGCAGTGTATTTGAAAAACTTTCGTGTTTTTTTTCAGGTCTAGCTAGCAAGTAATTATTAAAAATCAACAAGGGAACAGATTTTTAAATCCATACTAACTTTTGATTGCAATAATCTAAGAAACATAAATAACTTGAAAAGACTTAAAATTTGAAAAAAATTGAGCATTTTATAATATTTTGAAATACTTTAAAAGTTCTTTTTTTTAATTATAAAATAATGACTGATATAACTGGCTTTTTGCTTTGCTTTCAGAATCAATTTAATAATGTAATATGAATATAAAACATGATTTATTTTTCCTGTTAGTATCTCCAAATTTTTTTTAAAAAAAGGTTCTGTATGTAGCCTTGAAGTATATTTACATTTTTAGATAAGAAAATGTATCTGCATTTACTTTGATTAAAAAGTATTCGGAATACTTACATTAAAATTATGTACATTAGATATCTGTAAACTTCTATCACAACATTTTATGATTTTCAAGTATTTTTAATAAGTGGCAACACACACACCCAAGATTTCATTTATCCGAAAATGAATTTTTTAAATAGATATATTCCTCATCACACACACACACATTAATTTCCTCAAATATCGATTTTAACTGAACAAAGAACATACAACAATTTTTTTCTACAATGGAATTTATGCAACAACTAAATATTTTCTACAATGGAATTAATTCAACAACTAAATACGTTTTAGTTGTTGCAAAAACATTTGAAAAACAAATGCTTATATGAAACTCCCCCCGAAATAGAGATCATATAGAATATTTTTATAATGATACCAAATTTCATCATTTATCTAATTTTGGCATGGCAGACATTAAAAATTACTTTGTGTGTGAATATTTTCTACAATTTATGTGAAGTGATTTGTGGGAAAATATTGTTACTTCTCACCACAATTTAGGTTGGATATTGTTTTAGCTTTTATATCATTACTAGCTGGTACACCCGCTCTTCGCACGGATGAATTGAAAAAGTAAACAATACAGATTGAAGGATAAAGAAGTTTTTAATGAGTTAATTTTACATGAATTACAAATTAGACAAAAAAAGCATTTTGCATATCTCTGCACAACAAAATATATATATTTGTTAAATTTTAAGTCTGTATGTTGATCTAATAGCTGAAAAAGAGGATTTTTTTTTATTCATAAAGCCCGTAACTCTCTTGTGGGTCAATTTTTGAAAACGCCTTCCTACGCTGATATCTGTTTAGCAAAAGTAACACATTGTTACAAATTTTTTGTAATGAACGCTTAAAATAGTGTAAATAATTTATATCTGGAAGTGTAACACGTTAATATTACTTTCTACTGTATTTATTTTATGTTAAAAGTGCAATATTTGTAAGCAACGCTGTTCCTTACATTATAATGGCTATTCAATGAAAACATAGCGAAATGTTGGTGACAGAGCAAAGTTGGCATCACATTTTTGGCAACCATGTTGGCAACACGGAGATTGATTGAAAGTCGCCGAAGTTGATCTGCTGTAGCGCCACCTGGTGGGGAGCTACAACAAAGAAGATAGCGCAAAAGCCTTCTCCCCCCCAAAAAAAATACATATACATATCAATTTTCAAAGTGGTTGGTTGAGCGGTGTTGGAGTGAAGCGCGGTAATATATATACAGAAATCAATATATATATATATATATATATATATATATATATATAATGTGCCTCCTCGTAACTCCTCTATAGTTTGAAAATTTTGGTTAAAGCATTCAACTAATATAACCCCACACACTTCGCATTCACGTGATATGGCACTTTATTCCCGTTTCTACGGAAGATATTGCCTCTTGACGCTCTCGATTTTTGATTTTGTCATGCAGTAAAAGAAAAATAGAGGAATTTCACAAAAACTTCTTTAAGATGCTTTTGGGGGATTGGCAAAAACAATGGTAGAAGTGCATTAAAATTGGAGATTACTTTCAACAAGACAGATTAAATTTCGACCAATAAATTTATACGAATATCTATTATCTTAGCACTTCATCCATGCTAAATGAAATAAGTGGTTAATTTCAATGGGTTCTATTCATGCAGTCACATGATAAAGATAAATATTGTTTAAAAAATTTCTTCAAAAAGATTTTAAAAATTAAAAAAAATTATTTTATACGCTAAATAAAATGAATTTTGTGTGCCTATGTGCATTATTATTGTTGACAAATATGCACTTTGTAAGGGGCCCGACACGTCCATAAGAACCCATGTTAAATTGCGTAAGCTTTTACAAGCTTCAAACTCATGCCTCCCTAAATACTGTACATGGTCTCTTTCTCCAATCGACTTCCAGATTCATTCCGAACCTCTCACGCTTACTGTGACCTATCAAGGCACACACCTACAATTAATTCAATATCGTCCCAAAGCAGTCTTTCAAAACGAGTGATTCGTCCCTAACAGCGACTTCAACAACGCTGCCTCTTACAGTACCATAGCAGTGGTCAGAGTCCTGCTTCATAGTAACATTATAAAATTAATCTTTACTTTGATATAAGTCTAATTTTTTAGAATTCATTGGGCAAAAATCAAGTGGAGTCGAATTTTCATATTACGAACCTCTATATCAGGGGTACTCAACCTTTTTTTTCTGCCGGGCAGCACACATATGTTAGCTATTTCACGTTGGCCCCATACATATGATGGTTATTTTACGCGGGCCGCAACATGAGGATTGATGGAGAAGGGGGGAAGAAAAAAGCTTTAAGAGGACTTGGTACCCTAAAAATCACAAACCTATCGTTTTTGTCTTCCATTTAATCTTATTCTTTGCATTATTATCTTTTGATTGATATATCACTTGTGCATGTCGGAAAGTTAGAAGTTGACTAAAACTTCATTTGAAAACAAATTAGGCAATTCAGCCACACCCTCTTTTTAGAAAAAAAAAAGCTAAAAAATGCGTTATGATAAAAAAAATCTATTTTATAAATAGAAATAATAACTATAAAAAAGAATGTGTAGTATTAAAAGCAGAATATTTCCGAGGCAATACAATAATGTAATTTTTCTTCCTTGTGAAATGTGTGCATGTAAAATTTTTAAATTAAGGCATTTTATATTAATAATTTTATAATTTCAGTTCTTCTTCCTGATATATTTTTAATACACATGTATTACTTTAATATTATAAGAAGAAAAACAGCTAAAATTTCTGTCGTGATAGAAAAAATATTTTTTTAACATTTTTCTTGAATTTTCATGGGCAATTAGTACTCTCTAAAAGTTGATCATTTATAAAAATGTAGTACTCTCTAAAAGTTGATCATTTATAAAAATGTGTGGGTTGAAAAAATATGAAAATGCAATTATTTAAAGAAAAACGTGTAACTAATATCTTAAAGCGGTATTTTAAGTTTAATTAAGCTTATAATAATTATTTTTTCAGAATTATAAACTTTAAACCTGTTTTTCTCAGTTTGTGTTTTTCGAAATCTTAGTGCATTCAAAATGCTACTCCTTCGACAATTTATTACCAATCACTTCCATTTTTTTCTTGCGTATTGAAAATAAAGCATGTAATAAAATTAGTGATCCGTTTTGCTATAAACTGAATACTTTTTTTAAAAAAAAATAAAATGTAAGACATGTTGGCTTTTTCGTTGATTTTTAGCCTGTATATCAACATTTTATTTTTTTTCTCGAAAACGAATAAAGTTATTCTATAAAATCGATCCCTAAAGTTGTTTAGATCATCCATAAGAGTATTATAAAAAAATTTCAGGTCAAAAAATTAATTTTTACACAAGGAGTAGGATTTTAAAATTTTCCCAATTTTCTTCAAAAAATTAAAATTTTTAAAATTGTGTGAATAATATATGAAAATTTTCATCTGGTAACATTTTCTTGAATAGAAACATTGTATAAAATGCTAAAATATAATTTTTAAATACGTAAATAAAGAAGTTTGCTCAAAGGGTGCCAAGTCCCCTTAAGACCAAGATAACCTAGAAAATTTAAAATGTGGAAAATATTGATCAAGATATTATAACACCTGTTTTGCTTTTTTAATTCTTATTTTTTTTATATTTTTGTCACTAAGGCTATATTAGAAGCATTTAAGAAACACTCCTGCCCAAATTTTGCATAAGTAAACGGTTTGACACAATTACATCAATAATATAACAAATTTCAAAGGGTGCCTTTGCTACCGCCGAGACAGTACCGCAGACGAAACTCTTTTTTTTTTTGTTTTTTGCTGTTGTAAAGATTATTCAAGAAAGATTATGTATCACCTATTGAAAGAGATCTTCGAGGAAAAGTATCATAGAACGATTCCTGCTTATTGGTACTTTTTAAATACAACACTTTCGTGACAAATCCAACAATTACTGACCCATGCTTGTTTTTCACTACAAAATAGTCAAATTGCCAATCGTCTTGAAACAACCTATTTTCTTCGAATATTTTTCGCTTGCAGGATATGAAAGATAGCTAAAAATTAGTTCCATTCATAAAATGGTTGCTACTCCAATGTAGTCTATTATCATTCATCAGAAAAAAAATCTATTCACACCCATATGGCATCCACAGATGAAAGCAAAATTAATTTATTTGATTTCTTTACAAAGAATTTCCCCCGCCCCACTTTTATAAATAAATTAATTTCTCAGATTAATGGGCCATGACCGGGCCCCTTTAAACGGTCCGGTGGGCCGCATGCAGCCCGCGAACCGCAGGTTGAGTATCGCTGCTCCATACTGTGAACTTTTCTACATAGCAAACTTTTCACTGGAACCAAGAACATTACACAATTTTCTTCGTAAAATAACCTCCCAATGGAGAAGTGCATCTTCTATATAACGAACTTTTTACTGGAACCAAGAACATTTCACAATTTTCTTCGTAAAATGACCTCCCAATGGAGAAGTGCATTTTCTATATAACAAACTTTTTCCTGGAACCAAGAACATTTCACATCTTTCTTCGCAAAATGATCTCCCAATGGAGAAGTGCATTTTCTATATAACGAACTTTTTCCTGGAACCAAGAACATTTCACAACTTTCTTCGCAAAATGACCTCCCAATGGAGAAGTGCATTTTCTATATAACGAACTTTTTCCTGGAACCAAGAACATTTCACAATTTTCTTCGCAAAATGACCTCCCAATGGAGAAGTGCATCTTCTATATAACGAACTTTTTCCTGGAACCAAGAACATTACACAATTTTCTTCGTAAAATGACCTCCCAATGGAGAAGTGCATCTTCTATATAACGAACTTTTTCCTGGAACCAAGAACATTTCACAATTTTCTTCGCAAAATGACCTCCCAATGGAGAAGTGCATTTTCTATATAACGAACTTTTTCCTGGAACCAAGAACATTTCACATTTTTCTTCGAAGAATGACCTCCCAATGAAGAAGTGAATTTTCTATGTAACGAACTTTTCTCTTGTGAATCAATTTTTTCTCCCTTTTTTTTAAGGAGGTCCAGCACACACACACATCCATATGAGTCCATGTTAAATTGCGTAATTTTATGTACTTTTTCCTTAGAAATACTTACTTCTCATGAATAAACTTTTTATAGTAGGTTATGTGTGTGCTATCAATAACACTTTAACTAGGATGGTTTTGTCTTTTTATTAAAAATTAAACTAATTATGAATTTTTTAAAAAAAATTTCAATTTTTTCCCAAAAATTTAGTTTAAAAAAGTCGTATCTAAAACAGTTTGCTACATATATCTAATGCCTTTCATTAAAAGGTGTAAACATGATAAAAGTTTCCTCACTGAAAGTTTGAGGATTATTTCATAAGTTTTTTTTGAGGAAAAGGTACATTAAGTGAAAAATATTACATTTTGAGAAAATAGGCTTTAAAGTAAAAACTTGTAATTTTCTGAGCATTTACTTTTTTTAGTATTTTCCAGAAGAATATGAAGCATTTCTTTTTACTTTATGTTCCTACAAAAGAGACTTCTAATTTACTTTTTGCATTATTTTTAATAATTTTTCCCTTTTTGGGGGGGGGGACTTCAAGATACTTTCATTGGGTCACACGAATCCTACGTGTACCTAGTTTTTTGAAGCATTATAACTTAGTTTAATATCACAATGTTTTATAATCCTTAATTTTGCTACATGACTCATATTGTGAAGTGTACAATATCCATATTTACCCCTAATTTTAGATTTGTTTAGTTCCAAAAATGTAGTACTTTGAATCACTGACTGTATGGTGTTTTTAACTGACTCATTTGGGTTCTGGGTCTTTTCTGGTAAATATTTCTGGGTAAACATTTTCTTAATAACATAGGATAATCTAAATCTCTAAACATTGGCTTCATTTAATTCGTTATGATGTATGAGCTTATGATCATAGTGCCATTCGTTACATTCAGCTTGTTTTTTTTAAACTTCCAGCAGGCTGGGCATAGTGCATGTTGAGGGCTCTTGTTTGAAGATAGAAGACGAAAATGGACAGCCCAAATAGCAGTTTTCATTCTGTGTAGATCATTGATATGATTTCTAATAGCCATACTATAATATCTTTGAAATTTGATATTAAAGTGTCGGTGAATCGGTTACGGCCTCGGGCTTTTTCTGTCACTTAGAATTTTTTCTTTGTTTCGATTTTAAGAACCAAAAGACGTGTACTCATACACATTTGGATTCTCCCAACACACTCTAATTTTTCCACTTGAACATCATATGGATTTGCGCTCATCAGATACTTATGCAAAAGAAAACACAGGGGCAGCAGAACTCAGTTGATGCCCGACAAGGAATAACTTCATTTAAAAAATAAACAAAAACACTTCTAATAGTCGTATTTTCTCATGTCCCCTTTTAGACATAATTATTTCCACTTTTAAAAAATATAAAAAAGGGACTATGACGTCTCATGAGTTTTTAATTGTTTGGCTAGCAAATCGTAATTGTCATTAACATGCAATTATGACAACACATAAATTAAGCCCGTTATGTTTTTTTCTTTAAAACTTTTATGGAATTTGATTAAAGTTATTAAAAAAGAATTTAATTAAAATTAAAAGTATCAGAAACATTAATCAATTTTAGGAATAATTGAAAAATTCTATACCATTCAATATTATTAATATAAAAAGAAATATTTGATTATTGGAATATATATAAATAGTGTGTGTGTGTATGTGTATTACTATTAACATACAAACTTACAAAGGGTGATCTTAGGTTTCATATTTTTAGATGCAAGTTATTTATTCTGTTCTTCTACCCATCATAAGCCATATCTTCAAAAATTTTCAGAAAAATATATCCGACAAGAAAGTTGTTTTAACTCGTAAAAAAAAACACACATTTAATAAATACTTTGTATTTTACGATATATTCCAAGAATCAATTACATCCTAAATTTCAAAAGCTTATTCTTATTTTTGTAATTTACCGGAATCCTCTTAATGCAAAGTTACACAAGGATTAGTACCTAATTGATAGACTGACTATGTAGAGGTAAGAGCAAAATAATAGGAACATCTATAAAAAATGAAAAAACATTTATCTGTCACGATCTGGACCTCCCTTGGTCTTTATAACAGCTTGCATTATACATGGGATTGACAAACAAAAATCTTGAGCAGAGTTCATTGAAATTTGCACCCGTTCCTCGTGCAGAGCCGTCTCGAGTTCAGATACTGTGCGCGGAGGAGGAAACAGAGCACTTATTTTGTACTCTAAAAACCTCACAAACCCTTAATGATGTCATATAAGGTGGCTAGGGATCCCACGTTAGATGTTCCACTTCATCTTCATATTCATACAACCATGTTTCAACATAGTGGGATATGTGAACAAGGGCGTTGTCATCTTGTAACACAGAACGTTCTACCGGAAAGAGAGTCTGACTCATGGGGTAAAGATGATCTGCAAGAATGCTTCGATAATGATTATCTGCGATAATCCCCCTCAAGACTACTATAGGCTCCAATCCATAGTAAGATATTACCCCACGTCATCACAAAAACCCCTCCATGTTTCACATTTGGAACCAAGCAGTCAACATAAAATGCTTCTGTTGGTATTTTCCAGACAAACACACGTCCGGTGGTCTGGAAAAATGTAAATGAGGACTCATTAGACCACATGACATGTTCCTATTACAGTTCTGTCTAGCTTAGATGATCTCGGCACTACTGTAATTTCTTCAAAGCATTCCACGCCGAAACTAACGGTTTATGAAGAGTTACTCTGCCATGAATGTTCGTAGCATGAAGCTCCTGTTGAATAGTTTTTAAGGATACGGGATTCTGAAGGTGGGTATTCATCTCGGACGTTATCTGCCGCTATATGGTTTTGGGATTTCTGGAGGCTATTCTTTCAACACCCATCTATCACAGTCCTTCAACTTCGACTTTCACCCACTGTTGTGCTTCGCAGTAGGAACCTTACCCATGTTAGTGTATGCTGTCATAACCAGTGACACAGTGGTCCTGTTCGAGGTTAAATGTTCTGGACACGGGCACTCTAACAAAGCAAGCTCCAATTATCATGCCTATTTTCACGTTGGAGAGGTTGGAAATAATCACGCATTTCTCTCTAGGAACAGAATTTTCTCATGCAACTCTTACACTGCCAAATGCTTAACTGATACCTCCCCTTTCGCCTCCAATAGGTGGTACACTTTTGTGATACGTAGTGGCCCTTTATTATACGGTCTAAGGACAACACATTTTTGAACGGATGTTTCTATTAGTTTACCGCCTTATTGGGGATAAACATGCCTTTATCTTCCACAAAACTTAAAACTTAGCATTTATAAAATAGGATGTTGTGATGTTGTATTTCCAGCTTGTAAAAGCATTCACAGAAAATCATATGATTTGAAAAGCTTCCAGTTGACCACCACTATAATTACCTGAGATTTTGGGAGCGAAAAAAAGAATGTTTTTGTGAATCTCCTGTTGTCCTGTTTTTTGTGTGTTGCTTGTCTTATGATTGTCTAAAATAAATGTGGATTGTTAATTACCAAGAAGTTTCCTCCTCAATTGTCCAACAGAAACCACCAGAAATAATAGTTTCATAACACAAAGGGCTTTAAATCAAATACTAATCTATATACATACGAGAGAAAGTCAAAAAGTAAATGGACTTTTGCAATTTTTTTTCAAAGATTTGGTATCCAGCACTGAATGAGGGACAGTCAGCAGCAATTATATACAACGTGTCATTCGTCATTCATCTCTGTCGTTGATGTGTAGCAAATCGTTTTATATGGAAGCTCCATTATGGATCTTCACCAAGGAGGGAAGGTGGACAGTGATTCACTTTTTGTTGGTGGAAGGCTTGAAAACTGTAGAAATTATGTGTCGGTGCATGCGTGATATGCTGACATCTGTTTTTTGAAAAGCAAGATCTACGAATGGATAGACCGTTTCAAATAGGGAAGAACTTTTTTATGTGATGATGAAAGATCGAACAGTTCATTGCCGTCAACCACTGCGGACAATTTGTAAGTAGTTCAGGGTATAATGCTGGAAGGGTACATGTATGGAAAGTATGGCTAGTATCGACGGCAGGTATCGCATCTTCGACAGACAAAAAGCGAATCACTGCCCTACTTTCCTCTTTGGTGTAGGTCGACAATGGAGCTGCCATGTCAAACGATTTGCTACACCCCAACGACAGCAATGAAATACGAGTGACACTTTGTAAAGACGTGTTGCCAACTATACCTCATTCAACGCTAGATACTAACAAGTTTTCCAAGGCTTGAATAGATAAACTGCAAAAGTCCCTTTATTTTTTAATCTTCTCTCGAATATATAACAAATCTAGGAGAAGCCTTCAAGAAATCATGTATGTTCCACTGCCATAATTAAGAGTTATAAGGAAATTGTTGAAGGTACATGAAACATAAAATAAATTATTTTGTTTTTAATTTAGATTATAGAGATCTGTTTAATTTCACAATTATTAAAGACTTGATTAAATTAGTGCTACAGTTCTATCAAATTAAAAACTTACTTAAAAATATTATTAACTACGATAATTTTTATTCCTTCATTAGGTTAACCTAAATTACTTGTATTACAATAGTAATTACTATCAGCAGATTAAGTGTTTGCCACAGGGTTCATAATTTAGATTTCATTTTACTTTTTTTGTTGTATAGATGACATTATATTATTTGGTAAGTCTATAAATTTTTAACCAAATATATTAACTTTTATCCTAATTGCCTTTATATGATTCATACTAACAATAACAACTATTAAGCAAATTTTCTAGGTTTTTAAATACAATTAAAAGATAAAACATATAGTATTATATTATGAGAAAAGAGAACATAAGTATAACATAAGTATTATATTATGAGAAAAGAGAGGTGAAGTGAATTTACCTTGAAGATTCTTAAAATGCCTCACTGGAAAATAATAATATTTACCAATATATTCTGAAACATTAATATAAATAGCAAACACTAGATATTATAAAAGTCAATAAAAAATGGGATTTTAAATTGTTAAAGGAATTTTTTATTTGCATTAATTGAAAGAAAAACAGCTACTTTATGTGAATTCATATTTTTACTGAACAAACCTGCAAATACCGATGAAATTTAAAAACAAAAGCCACAGAAATAAATATTTAGATCTTTGGGAATATTTTCTATTCAGCTATGAAAGGAACTTCAAATTTAAGGAATGAAACAGTTCTGAATATTTGTCAATTAAAGATTGCTGAATTCAATGGCAAGAACGTAACATAAAGTAAAATGAAATAATTTTATGGTAGCATATCATATATCTCAAATCTAGCTTTCCTTGAGTCAATAATAATATGAACCAGAGGTCGGCAGCCTATGGCACGCGTACCACATTATCACGTGGTACAATTCTAAGTGGCACTCTGCACTACAAATTTGTCAATTTTGTTTTTCATAAATTTGTAATGGGCTTTATTTGACAAACAACTTCAGAGTTATGGACATTTATGGAATTATGAAAAAAATCTGAAAGATAACTTTAAAGATAAATATACTTCTATGTTTAGTAAATAATTAAATATTAGTGCTGGAGAGATTTAATTGTTTGAAGAGAGAAATTGTATGTAATTTGCTTTTCCCTTTTATTCAAGCTTTTCTGCTTTTGTACACTTATCTATGTAAAAAACATTTTCTCATATGAAAAATATGTCGAGTCCGCAATGAAATTGCTTAGCAACTGAATATTGAAAATCGTGTCAAATTCAAAGTCACACATTATACCACTGATTTTGTGTTATAAAAGTAAAGTGCTGCAAATACTAAGTTCGCTTTAAATTTTTATTTATCCTTCTATATTAACTATAATGAAGGGAAATACTTATATTTTATGTTGTGCATTTCTTGTTTTAATAAATGTGTTTAAAAATACATATCTGTACAACTTCAATTTTTTTAAATAAATATTTATATTTTATGCTGTTTATATGTTTAAATGATTCAAAATATATACATGATAAAACTATAAATCTATATAATTGACTTCTGTTCATTGCATGTATTATAGCGGGAATTAGATTGTTTCAAAAATGTCCTACGCGTGGAACTCTTAAACATATTGGTAGATTGGTTTTGCACGCCACAGTTGAAAGGTTGCCGTCTCCTGATATGAACTATAAAAAAATTGAGAAACAAATGTTACCCAAAGCGTTAAAAAGCTGAAAAAGCTCGATCTTTTCAATTGTTCCAAATAATAGGCAAATAGCAAATATCATAAATGTATATTTAGTGTATCAAACATTCATATTTGTACTAAGCACAGTAAGATCTCAAGCTTTCTAAAAGAAATCGAGGAAATATTTCAAGAATTCGATACAACAGAGAGCTATTTGGAACATTAAAAAATGAATAAGAATTTAGAATGGAAGTATAGCATAAAATGTATCCAGGGTCTTAATACTCACATATGATGGAATCTATACTCAAAATATAAAAGTATGTGCTAAATTTTAAGTCAAAGCAAACCAGGTACCAGCAATTGTTGATTGTAAAATAGTTAATAATTAGTATTTAATTATTATTTTTTGATATTTTTAAAGATTGAAATTTTTTTTTGTGAAATTTATTGGTTCTTTTGGTTTTGTTAAATATTTAAAAGGAGTTGAACTCTTACATATATTTGCTACTCAGTTCTTTTCTGCTATTTTTAATATGAATCAGTGCTAAAGTTCGAGTATATATATAAATACAATGCATTATACGTTTAACGTGAAAATGCATAAGACGAATTATCAGTCAATACAAAATAACACAATGGATCCTACAAAATATTATGCATTTTTATGCATTGTTTTTCACTTAACACGAAAAGATTTCCCTTCGATGAATGAAAAACACCAGCCACGCAAGTTCATCATTACACGAATTCGTTGCAGTAGATGATGATAATGGGTGTACAGCCCCAATCATGGTGGACAAAGAAATTTTGAAGTTTGTACAAAGCCCAAAAAATATCATTGATGCAAGATAACGACAACGATATTGAAATGAATAATGCACCTAGCTCCTGATCCCTCATCGAAATAAGGAACGTAATAAAAAGAATGTACTTTTATTTAGACGCGCATTCCAATAGTGAAATGTATAACAAAATGGACGGTATCAAACAATTTGAAGCTAAGAAATGACAATGCAAAATAAAGTATGAGATTATTTTTCAAAAACTTAATAAATGTTTTGGTTCTCAAAACCTTGAAAAATTTGTATTACACTTCATTGTGAATGTTTTTGTTCCATTGATATTCATTAAATACATGCATATATACATATTTATGAAAATAAAATATACTCAATTAATATATTCCGCACAAATAACACACAACTCCGCGTTATTTATATATATATATATATGCATGACATGTTTCGAGCCAGAATCAGACATCAGACTTAATTTTGAAAAGGAACTTTATTTGATGAAATCTATACAAGCTCTGATACTGAGAGGAGAGAGAAAAAAGAACGCCGCGTGAAATCTAAGAGGGTTAACACTTAAAACACAGATGTGATAAGTATCACGGATTTTATGATTGTACTTGGAAGTTAATGCTGACTTATAAGGCTATTAAATCTGACGATCTGTAATTAGACATATTTATTGGCTATGCCATATGTTCGGAGGAAATAAATGTGTGATTAGTTTGATACTTGAAGATGAAATGAAAAATATGAGTTAAGTGCTAGATAGAAAATTCAGTTTTTATTCTAATTTAATTATCCTTACACACACACACACACACACACACACACATATATATATATATATATATATATATATATATATATATATATATATATATATATATATATATATATTATATATATATATATATTATTATATATATATTATATATATATATATATATTATATATATATTATATATTATATATATATATATATATATATATATATATATATATATATATATATATATATATATATATATATATATATATATATATATATATATATATATATATATATATATAAAATACTGAAGTAGCTTTAAATTTATTGTTTCATGTTTTTGACTCTAGCGTAAAAGAAATTTGATGTGCTGAAAAATTTTCAAATGCAAATAAGAAGTTTTTATTTATTTAATTCCTTTTTATTTGATAATTCTTTTTATCAATCGTATAAATAAATTTATGTACTTTAAAATGTTAACGTAACGTAAATGGAACATTGGTGAAGGTTGAAATGTTGATATGCCCCAGAAAAAATAACTATTTTACTCACATACATCGTGACGAGAGATTTAGGTATAATGTTTCATAAATGCCAACGTTTAGTTTAGGCCATATACATTAAATTGGTTGTAAAATGATAACGGAAACTATTACTGGACTTCTTGTTATTCTCTGTTCTGGAGTTTCTGGCAATGTTGTTCTTCATTTATTATCGTCTGAATCATTTTAAATCGTTGTTTTCATGAATGTTTAATATTTATGAAAAAATATTAAAACTAAAGGAAATTGATATTTTTTGGCTATATGAAGGATTTTTTTATGTTGATGATCATAAAAACATGATTTCTGATTTCCAGAAGTGTTTTGATAACTTGTTATTTTTTTATCACATTGAATTTTTAATACGGCAGATGTTATATCTATTTGTTAATGTTTGTTCATAAATGTTCTGGTACAAAATATAGGGTTCATTGATTTTGACTACATTGAATGTTTTGTTTTTAAATGCCAATTATTTATATCTTACGGATCACTGAATAATATGAAAAAAGGTAGAAATGAAATAAATTAAATAATTTATAAGTATAATGAAAGCTATATGGTTAATAAGAAGATATTTAGTTCTAAAAATGTTCTGGCATGGGCATTGGGCGTAAGGGAAATTTTTGTCTTTTTTTTCTAAAGAAAAAACAATATTTTTTCACCTTTCATTTAAAATTTAACCTAAAAGATAATGACTTTTGTTATTTGAAACTGCCTGTCAAAGTTTTGGCAGCTTATTTAACCCCTAGAAAAGAAATCCTCTGTTTTGGAGACAGAAGGTAGTGAAAGAACACTTGGGAGACCTCTGACCACCCCAAGTGTTCTTTCACTACCATTTGGATACCCTTTTAATTTATAAATTCATTTCCATCAAATAAGTTTTGCAGTGATCTAACAAGATAATAGTCAGATGGTGCAACACACACACACACACATGAGGAATATATGCTGGCTGAGGTACAGTTACCCAACCCAACTCTACAGTGTTTCATGCGGTGTTTCTTGCCACGTGTAGTTTAACTTTTTCGTGATGATGAATCATACCCGTTCTCTTGAGCAAAGATGGACGTTTATGTTTAGTTTCTTTTTTCAAAATATCAAGCTGTGAACAGCAACTAACGTTTCTTTTCCTTTTAGCAACTGATAGTGCTCTGTGCCCTTGCTGTCTCACCAACAACACAACGAAACCTTCTCCTAATGCACGCCAAATTTGAACGTGAATGGTGGTGTCTCCCCTTTGAAAACATATGTTTTTTTTCTAGCCACATGTTTATTATCTTCTTTTTATCTCCAATCACCAAGTGATCCAAAAACGGCTCTCTTGTGACAAGCAAAATTTGAAGAACATATCGAAATTCTATCCATTAAATTTGTTTCTCTTTATTCATGTGGCACCCAAACAGATGGTTTGGAGTTAAAACCAAGCCTTTTAACGTAATTCAAAGCAGTAGTCTGATTAGTTCCAAGCTTAAAGTCCACTTTTGTAGAAGGTAACGTGGGATTTGTCCTAATCATACTGCGTAGCTCTTCGTCACTGACATCTGATATCCTTCCTGATCAGGGTTCATCTTTAAAGAAAAATCACCCAAGAGAAAATTCACAAGCATCTTTGGCACGTTTGAGCTGTTACTGCTTCATCTCCAAACACATTACACAAGTTTCTTTTTGCCTTCCTCGTGTTATTCACTTTTTGGAACTCAAACAACATACAATATCTTAAGTGTACATTTTCTTCTCTAATGTTGATAGTTTTATAAGTTTAAAAGAACTGACTAAAATACGTAAAAATGTGTTTTATTCATCAATATCATACTAATCTAACTGTTTAAATAGGGTTCAGTTGGATTCGAATTCTTGCTAAGGATCGATGAAGCATAAAAGTACATGTGTTCAAAAGCGACTGAACTTTCCCTTATTCAAAATACTTCTATCCTGACAATTAAAGGTTATTTGGAGAGCTTCGTTTAAAATTCTATGTTTATTGCGCTGAAAGTCTTCAATACTACATGTTATTTAAAATATATAGATTAAATGAATCATTTTCAAAAGAAAAATTTTTTGTGTAAACTTTTGAATTATTAGTCTCCAATTTTTATTGAACTCCTAAAAATGCAAGAAAAATGTCGTGAAAGTATGTGGAAAACAAGTGAATACAAATTCAAATAAAAGTATAAAGACTGTAGAGTTATAAAATATAAAACACATTCAACTGGGTATATATTTCTCTCATCTCAAGCGTTACTTTTTTATTATCATTGATCTTTTTAAAGTTTACATATTTTGTGTTTTTCAAAAGCTCTGCTTCTATTTCACAGTTCTGGTACTGTTTTTACGTTATTACTCTTTACTTTTAATCATGTACTGTAATAATACGCAAAAACGCTGAAGACGAAATATTGGTTAACAAGAAATAATACAACAGTCTAGGCAAACTACTGTGTATTTTCATGCATTTTTTCTCTTAATATGTAATGAAAATCGCTTAACACGAAAAAATTCTCCTTCTGAGTATAAATAAAATACGCGGAAAAAAAAACACCAGCCAAATTGGACTGTAATATTATATAACCGAAAATGTTCGTAGTTGTTCGAATGGTCTTTACCATTTAATAAAACTATAAAATTGCCTATGTACTATGGTTTTATTATGATAAATATTCTACAATTGGCTACAGGTGAATGCTTTGATTAGAATTAATTCGAACAATGGAATAAACTTTGTAAATTTTGATGGGTATTTGCTTCTTGTTCCTTCACCCTGAAGTTATTAAAAATAAATTTTAAAACCTGAAGGTGACTTTATTAAAATTAAGTTAATTTTATGCTGACTGCGTTCGTTCTAATCTTTTACATGGATACATTTCATTCACTCCCGGGTAAAAACTTTGGGAAACCCACTTCTTTCAACGTTCATGGAGCTACAGTTCATTTCAAGAATTCTTTATAAATTACGATTGTAATAGTTGAAATAATTCGAAGTATTATCTCTAAAAATTTTGAGTAATATTGATAAAGTTCTCCAAACACACACAGTTTTTAATGATCTAGAATCTATTAAAGTTCCGTTCAGGTGATCAATTTATATTTAAACAAATTTGTCTTTTTTAATCCAAGTGGCTTTTTTAGCAAAAAAGTTGAAAGCTAATTTGATATAGGAACGCTACGCGCCAAGTGCTGTTTAACAAGATTAAGGAACTGTGCAAAGCATCGCTTGTTGTCGGGTGATATGGAATCCAAAATAGTGGCCTAGCTACAACAAATTGTCAGGAAAATATTTAAAGAACTGTTGTGAAATGCATTGAAGTATATTTCAAACAAAGAATAGATTGAAAATAACCAGTATCAATCAATAACTAATATCAATATAGCATAATAATAATTATACTTAATATATCATATTAATATAATAATGCATACATAATATAATAATTCATAACATATAATAATAACATAATATAATAATCATCATATAATATAGAATAATGTTCATATAATATATAATAATGTTCATATAATATAATAATAATCGCATAATACAATATAATAATCATCATATTATATAATTACATTATTTAAAACATAAAATAAATATATTAAAATAATATATATTAAAATTAATAATTGCTGATAACTTACAATATTCCCAATACTAAGAGTTCCCTTAATGAATTTCAACGAACAAGGAACGTTTAAAAATGTATTATCTAAAAGTAAAACAAAGTGGAAATGCGTAGTGTGCAGCAATAATTAAAAATACAGCCCTCACATCGAGTTAAAATCGTCTGGAATTAATAGGGTTCAGCGGAAAAAAATAAAATTCAACTATAATATGCGTAAAAATTAACTATAAAGGCTATAATTACCACACGATAATATCACGGTAGCCATATAATAATGTTATTGCCCATCTTGGTGAACATAAACGTCAACTTGGCGCATAGCACTCGGATATCAAATTAGCACCAAAAGTTGTGATTCGGATATCAAATTAGCACGAAAAGTTGTGATTCTGATGCTATTAACCAGCACAATATGTTAATGTATGCTGTGATGTTATTTGTGAGTCTCATTCTGCTGTAAACCATTCAAAAAAACATAATTGTGATATCATTCAGGTCAGCAAGATCGTAATGAGGAATGCAACGTAGAATGTACTTTTTAATGTCTATAGACTTAACACAACATTTTTTCACTGCAGACGATTTTATAATTTGTTAAGTAAAAATGGCCACTTTCCACCTTCATTGTGTTAAGGATTTCGATGAGGTGGTCGGTCTTGAATACTCTCCTTTGTAAAACTTACAAAGAACAAGTAATAAGTTACCGTTGTATTATTTTTCATACAATGTTTTTACCTTATTATAATAACTTTTTATACAATGCTGTTTTTACCACTTAAGAGATCTTAGGGGTGTTAAATTTTTCTAGAGGTCTGAAAATATAAACAATTTTCAAACAGGTATAATTATTTTAGATTTTAATTAAATAATTCTAATCTTTTGCACATTATTTATAAAGAAATGAGGCTTCTGAAAAGTATAAAATGTTTAAAATATAATCATAATTTTAAAAATTATAAGCATATGAATATAAGAAAATTTTCTATAAAAAATATTTATCAAGTTTTATGTCGCGCATGCTATTTTCTAAAATAGTAGCTTTAATTACTAGCTATAAGATGATTTATAAAGTTAAATGTATTCTTATTACACTGTAGCTATTTTTATATAAATAGAATAATAACTTACATATTTTAATAAATAAAAAAATACATTTTAAAAAAATATTTTAAAAATTGCAATATTTTACAAATATTTTGAAATACAAAAGATATATAATACTAAAATTAGGTAGGGTTTAAAGAGTATGATGCATTTTTTATAATTCTACAAAGTTTTATACATCAGAGGCTACTATTTTAGAAAATAGCGTGCGCAACGCAAAAAATACTTAATATTTATTATAGAATTTCCATTTACTTATGATTTTTAAAATTCTTATTATATTTTAATAATTTTATACTTTTCTGAAGCCCCATTCTTTTATAAATAATGTGTAAAAGATTCGAATCATTTAATTTAAATTTAAAAGAATTATACCTGTTTGAAAATTGTTTATATTTTCAGACCTCTAGAGAAATTTAACACACCTGAGACCTCTTAACTCAATAACCTTTTATTTTTTCGTTTATTTGTAGATCAGCCAGATATATTTTAACTAATTTAACCTTTAAAAAAATTCCATCACAAATAGAATCAACATTAATACCAATTATTATACAACGCTTATATTTATTTCTTTATTAGATCTGCATGTATTTATTATTTTTAGAGCAAATAACGACCTCCCAAAGTAACTGAATTCTTCTTGGACACTATAGAACAGGAGTGCCAAACCTTTATATATCAAAGTGCCATTTTTTCTTAAAAAGTGTTTAACAAGGTATAGGCTTGCCGTCAATTAGTGTTAGCTTGTGATTATTGTGAAAATAATAAAACTAAACACTGACTACTCAAAACTCTTTATTTACTAAGGAAAAATGTCCTTTGCTCTGTATAGTAGAAAATGTATTAGTTATGCATGTAACTTAAATTATATAAAGTAACATTAGTGTGACTTCTGTTATTTCAGATTATATGACAAATAACTTATATTAGGTTTGTAAGATGTTACTTTTCACAAAATGCATACTGAATTTGAGTCATCTGCCAAGCGGTTTTCAAGCGATTCCTTAAAGTCATTCCTCTCTGAAAGTAATGAATCGCAGGCATAGGTAGTAAAAATATGTTTAAAATAGCATGAGCCAGCTTCTTCAAAGTTAAATGTGTCTGGAATCCGTTATACAGACTATGCTCTACATACAACTGTTCTAGAACATAAAACATACACTGCTTTGTCGCCTTTGTTTCTCAGTCCACTAGGTATGAAATTTCTGTTACAGTTATTATCTAGCACTTTTTGTTCTGTTACTGAATTAGCCGTGTTAAATAATAGTAATAGTTGAAGATCAAAAATATAACACAAATAAACTTTAAAATATAGTTGTGTCAACAAAACTGGCTATGCTATTCGTTGACAAACTTTGCATCACATGCAATTGCAGTCCACGACGCAACTAAGGCAAGACAATAGCAAACGAGTGCTCTGCCGCTCCGCGATTGGTCACTCGCGTTTGTTCGTGATACTTCATAGTGAGCTTTGTTATTTTGAAATGAAATGCAAATCCTTTTGATCGCTGGGTTGCCCAAAATATTGTGTCACGTGCCACTGGTTCACTATTCCTGCTATAAATTTACATTTACGAACTTAAGTTGGAGTTCTATTTAAAGAATTGCTTGAAAATGTAGGGCTAAACGTTACAAATATTCATAAATGTGGTGACATTTAAAAATAAATGCTGTTTACCTGTAGAATAATATGGGTGTCACGTATAAAATTGCTATTTTATTCAAGTGGTTTGCTTTGTGTTTGATCACAAAATTATGCTTACAATAATTCAAAATATTGCACAGCTAACCAAATATTTTTTCAGAATTTCAATAACCATTCACAAGCAAGAGAATGTTTGTTTAAGCCTTTGAAAACCAAATTACTAGTTTAATTTCGAAATCGTAAATTTTCAAAAAACACTGCGTATGTATAAACTGTTTTTGTTACAAAAACAGTTTATACATAGGCGTATGTATTTTATTAACCGAAAATAAAAAAATGCACATAAAGCAGCTTAAAATTACATAAAACAAAACTAATTGCTGCACGCTAAAGTTTAATGTATCATTTGATTTTTCTAGACCTTTTGCAAAATTCTCTAAATTTAGATTTTATTAAAATTTGATCTAAGACATAGGCTGGCAAACTTTTCCAAGGCGCGGGCTACTTCCGATTTTTTAGGTGTTGCAATTCTTTTATAATACAATTTTTGCTAAATAATCTTAATGTTTTCTATTAACCTTACAGCAATATTTTCATTCGATAGCGTCTACGAAACCTTCGACATTGTCGTCTCCATTTTCTAACAAACGCAACAGTAAGACAACGCTCGCTTCCACTACAGGAATGACTTCCGGCACGAAAATTCGGAATCATCAACAGGTGACTATACATTTAATACCACTTTGACTATATATAACATACAGTTAACTGCACATATTATAAAATAAATGTAAAATTCCAATATTTCACAAAATGAAGAATTTGTAACAAATACGGAAACGGCCTTAAGCTTTCTTGCTAAATAATCTCTCATGTTAAAACTATAACAATATTTTCATTTAATAGCGTCTACGAAACCTTCAACATTATCGTCTCTATTTTCTCACAAAATGAGCCGTAACACAACACCCGCATCCAGTACAAGAATGACTTCCAGCACCGAAAAGTCGGAATCATCAACAGGTGAATATACATTAAATACCACTTTCACTTTATGTAATATCCAGTTAACTGCTCAGATTTTAAAACGAATTTAAAATTCCGATATTTCACAAAATGAAGGATCAAATGAAAAATAAATCGAAAGAAAAACAAAGGCCCTATTGTATCAAAGTCTTTTATTAGCTTATGCATGTGAAACTTGGTCCATGTCTCGAACAAATGAGAACATGATAAGTATCTACGAAAGGAGGATTTTAAGAACTATTTTTGGAGGAATTCAGGAAAATGGAACATGGTGAAGAAGATCAAATTTAGAGTTCTATGAATCATTTAAAGAATCTGACATTGTTAACTTCATAAAAACACAAAGAATTAAATCGGCAGATGAAGTTATTAGAATGAACTAAGACGGCACTACTAAAAAAGTATTCAATGCTCAACCAATTGGCACACGAAGGACAAATCTTAATGGATTGATGGCCTAGAAAAAGATCTCCTAGTTTTGAGAATTAGAAATTGGAGAACACTAACAGGAAAAAGGCTGGCCTGGAAAAGGCTTCTTGAGAAATCCAAGGTCCACCCTGGGCTGTCGTGCCACTGATGAAGGAAGAATGCAAAATAAAACTGAAGTTCTTCCAAATAAAAAGGAATAGATAGTTTATTATACTTGTTATATTTGATATTTCTGCTAATAAATTTATTTATTCTGGTTTAATAAAAGGTATTGATTGATTAAACCTTTTCATAGAATTAGAATTAATTTAACACAAAATGCAAAAGTTTTGAAAATATATGTGCAAGGGAAGTATTTGTATATTTTACAGAGAACTTGGAGGTGATTCGTGAAGAATATAGCATTGTTTTATACGACCTTCTTCTCCGGTTTAATATACTCGATTTTACAAGAACAGCCCAATTTTTCTCTAAAAGTTTGTTTTTAATTAATTAATTATTTCATGAACCGGACATGAGAGAGGGTTCGATGGAGAAGCAGACATGATCTTAGAATAGCTAATTTTACTCAACCTTTAACACTTTACGAAATGCACTTATATAACTTTACTTTGGGAGCAATAAGAAATCTTAACTTAAAATCAAATGACTAAGTTATACAAACTCCTTATCTTCGTTAAAGCCCATGGAATGATTCTTCTTGAAGTCTGATAGTGTGGTCAGCTCCAAGTTTGGTTACTTAATCGCTTCCTAACGAATTATCCGCCAAATATTACACTGCTGGCCACCGTAAATACAACACCAAGAAAGACAAGAGCACAACAAAATTTATTTTGTAGATAACATGTTGACCAAGTATCAAATGACTTAACTCGTAGACTACTGTGAAGTGTGGTTCCTGCCAGAATCAGTAGCCAGAGTAGCCGCCATTGTTGGAGATCACCGCTGCCACACACCTCGGCATTGATTCAAAAAGACTTTGGATATGTTCTTGGGGTACAACAGAACAAGCAGCTCTCACACGTTGTCAAAGTTGATTTGGTGAGGCAGCTGGGGTTGTATTCTGGGTCAATCGTTAAGCAACCGTGGACCACATGTTTTCTATCGGCGAAAGATCCGACGAGCGAGCCGGCCAGTGAAATAATTCAATCTGGTGATTGACAAAAACCCTTTGGACAATGCGTGCCACGTGTGGTCGTGCATTATCTTGTTGAAATATGGCTGTGGCCAAGCCCTGAAGGTAAGGAAGGACAACTGGATCCAACATCTTGGAGATGTAGCGCTGGCTGTTTAAAGTACCGGCAATGCGTACTAGAAGAGTGCGAGAGTGATATCCAATACCGCCCCATACCATAATGCCCGGTGCAGGACCAGTGTGGCGGTGCATAACGTAGCTGTTAAGCATTCTCTCTCCACGGTGTCTCCAAACTCGAATCCGACCATCGTGGTGTTGCAGACAGATACGTGACTCGTCAGTAACGACACTTCATTCCATTCTGCCGCCCACATTCTTCTTGCATCGCACCATTGGCGGCGGATATGTCTGTGGTTCTGCGTCAAGGGTAGACTAAGCAATGGACGGCTTGCGGACAGACCACTCTGCTGTAAACGGCGTCGAATGGTACGCGCAGACACTGAACGATGCGTTACAGACTCAATGTGCTGTGCTACGGTTCGTGATGTGACTGAGTGTTCCCTCACTGCCATTCGAACAATTTGCCTGTCCTCACGTGGAGTGGTGCACTGAGGTGGATGCGATAGATCACGTCAGTCCGTCGTACCCTCCTGCATCCAATGGTCACATATCCGCATTACAGTTGTTTGGTTTCGTTTAACACGACTACCGATTTCCCTGAAAGATAATCCACAATCTCGGTAAGCCACTATCCTTCCTATGTCGAACTCGAATACTTGATCAAAAGCTGATCGCTGTTTTCTACGAGATATATTTGATCGTTTTTTGAGAAAACCACAAGAAAAACACAATTGCCGAGCTCGAAATCTCCAAGCCTTAAATAGCACTCTGAGGTGGCGCCACAGGCACGCGTGATGTGTGTCTGCGCTGAAATTCTTATCATTTGCATATCTCACCTCCGCTGATATATATTGTAAATTTCATGTTATTTGCATGCTTCATTCACTGTGTTGCATTTACGGTGGCCAGCAGTGTAATTTGAAGATTCACTACCACCAGTCGCTATCTATTAACTCTTGGAATTCATCTTAAATATAATCGTTTAACTATTATATCCTGTAACAAGTGACTGGTGCTAAAATAGTGTTGCTACACTTCCACAATATTAAGTCATCTCTACGGAAAGAAGTTTTTAAATTAAAATTACCGTTGAAGAATATTCTCTCCAAACGGATTTAGTCGAAGACCTGAATAGAACCAGTTGCAAATAGATACAGAAACACATATGCAACTAGTAATTTACTTGCAATTGTAAACCGGCATAGTTATTTTTAGTGGAATTTGAAGGAAGGGGGAGGAAAGAGATAAAATGTTTAAGGAAAATCACTATAATTGTCTAAAATATCAAATTATAAAATATCACGGCACCCATTATGTGTGCTGTGCCAATAACACCCAATCACCAACGCCTCCATTTGGACTGGTGTCGTGCACGACGGGATTGGACTGAAACGGAATGGAACCAAGTCGTCTTCAGTTACAAAGTGGTTGTCAGCAAGCAAAATCAGCAGTAATGACAAAGGTGTTCGTATGTCGAACCCCCGTGGTGAAAGTCTTAATCCTGCCTTCGCCTTACAGCAACACACAATTCCCACAGCTGGTATGATTGTATAGAGTGCTATTGCTTACCATGCGATAGCTTATGACAGCCTTCATTTACATGTTTTGCCACTCATGGTAGTTGTCCTAGGAGCCATTTTTCAACAAGACAATGTTCGGCCACACACAGAAAGGATGTCATAAGACTGCCTCCACCATATTACCACCCTTCTCTTGCCTGGAAGATCCCCAGATTTGTCACCAATCGAGCATATCTGGGATGATTTGAGACAGCAAGTTGAACAGTCTACGAGTTTGGTCGAATTAAAGGTGAATCAGGACATCATACGGAACTTGTATGCCACAATGCCTGCTCGCATTACATCGTGCATTCGTGGTGGTAGGGGCCAACAGAGTACTAAAACTTCCGTTTATTTGTACTTTTTTCTGCAATAAATAATCATTTTCCTTTTATTTTCTAATCA
The DNA here is from genome assembly GCA_019973935.1 of Trichonephila clavipes. Taxonomy (NCBI): domain Eukaryota; kingdom Metazoa; phylum Arthropoda; class Arachnida; order Araneae; family Nephilidae; genus Trichonephila; species Trichonephila clavipes. Next base: position 371,805 of record BMAU01021428.1, read on the forward strand.
CTTACTCACATCAAAGTAGCACTTACATATGTAACATTGTGTGGCATTTTGACGACTTTTTCTTGGTGCCCAAATTCTTATAGCAATGACTGTGTTTTATTTTATAGATTGCTTTTTTTATTCCTAGAAATAAAATAGAAAGGAATTACTTTAGTTTTAGTTTTTTTTTAATTACTATTAACTATTTTACCCAATGATGTCATAAACTTGATTATAGTTTGGGACCAACTTCAATCGGTCTGCTTAAAAATATAAGATATCATACAAAATCGAATTATATTTAGCCATGAAAACTAGTTTAACGGATATGGCTAGAACGAAAGTCAGGGCTTTAAAATTTCTATTATTATAGACGTGATCTAAGACTCAAGAGTATTATACTATGTATGTAAATGTCTAGTACGTATGATATAGGTATGTTCAGTCGACCGCAAGACGCGAAAGAATTCAGTTTGTCCGTCTGCTGTACTATACTAGCTCTGATGTTTACGGTAACTATCATTTTATGGTGAACAACTGTTACAATGAATCCTAATTCCTCTACATTGCAGCATTCAAATATTAAAAATTAAAACACAGTTAAACCTCTACTTAACAAAGTTTCTAAATTCCGAAAAAAAGTTCATTATACAGGAAATTTGTTAAATAGAGATTAATTTTTAATATACTTTAGAAACCACATGAAACACATTTTAAATTCATAAGCACTATAATTATTAAAAAAGTAATTGTTCACATCTTACGCAAGTTTTTAGCTATTTATTTTGTATATATATTACCCATCAAAAAGAAATCTGCAAGGAAAATAAGAAAAAATGCACTGTCCAGGAATGCACTGTATTTTTATCTTTAAAAATAGTTTTATTTTAAAATTAATGAATATTTTAATGACTTTCTTAAATTTTAGAATAGAAGTAATTTTAAACATACATTATTTTCATAATCAATAATTTTAATCTTACGCTACCTCAGGCATCCGTAAGCTTACTCGTAATTATTGATAAAATCTGCTCATTTTATGTGATTTTTTTTGTCTGAAAAATTCCTGCCATTTTATTGCTCTAAGTGTGAGTCAGGTACCTGGTAAAACCAGTTAAAGGTATCTGAACGTCAAATAATTTGCTAAAAGAGAGAATAATTTGTAAAACAAAGAAATTTTTAAAAACAGGGAGTAAAAAAATCGAAACACAACAGAAAAATTTCGTTAAATGAAAAATGCCCTTCTCTTTTTGGAGGTAATTTTACGAGGAAAATCGTAAAATGTTCCTTGTACCGGGAAAAAGTTTGCAAAATAGAGGATCGTAAAAGGGAAGTTCAACTGTATATGAAAAAAATATTAATTTTTTTAATATTAACTTGAAAATATTTAAGCAGTAGTAAAATGATATATTATCGTTTGAAGACAAATTTATTAGTAGAGAGTTTTAATTCCTTGTGGTCCTCATTGTATTCTTAGAAAAGATGTTTATTATTTCTTACTAATGTTTTTGTAGGTTTTCTTTTTTTTAAACATTGAAAGAATGAATTTTTATTTCCTGATAACTCCTTAAAACTAATTTCTGGTTCCAGTATTTTCATGAAAGATAATAAAAATGTAACAAATACTTTTTTAAAATAATTTGATGAATTTAAATAATATTAGTTATAAGAGGTATAAATATAAAATAAGCATAAACGAATATACTTAATAATAATCAGTTGCTGACTGTCTCTAAGCGAAATCTGATTTTTCGAAGCTTTTTATATAGCTGCTGTTACATAACCTTTATGTTATCACACATGTTATCTATAATTAAAAGTTAATTAATTGTCAAAAAGCATTAAAATCATACAATTTCTTAAACTATAGATATCATTTTCGATTTAAACAAAACTTGGGTAGTAAAAACGGAAGAAGTTGTCTTACAAATTATTCGAATATGCGTTAAAGATTAATAAATAAAAAAGACATTTGTTGTTAATATTTTTTTTATTTGTGATAGGCTGCGGATTGGTGTTTTAACATTGCAGACCTATTACATTCCCGGAAGCTTGTATCTCTTTTTATTGTGGCACCATACAGGCAGATACCAATCGTAGCAGATAATATTGACGCCCAGTTTCCTCCCTAGAGGAAGGCACCTGAACTTTGATGATGCGAACCTATACCAGGATTTAATTTTGCCGAGAGCGCCTAAGCAAAACAGACACTCTAGGGACCTTTTATATGTCGTATAATCACACGATATGGCCACTGTCGATTTCCTGCTTCAAGAAAATCCACCGACTTGGGCCGGTGTTGAACCCGCAACCTTAGGTGCAGAAGGCCAGCGACAAACCAAACACGCCACCCAGCCGGCTTGTTGTAAATATTAAGTACTTTATTGCTGCACTAACTATGACTTAGAGCGTAATGTTATAAAGGTAACTTATCGGGTAGGTTGTAAGTAGGTTTGAAAAATTTTGTCTTTGATATATTTGTAGTAAAATATTCGATGTAATTCGAGAAACCTATTATGGAGTTAAAAAAAGAAGTGTTTAATTTTTTTGATACAGTAGAGTTCCGAAAACTTGGCATTCGATAAACTGGCAATCCGGATTACTCGGCCACACCCTTGCAGGTCATACAAGCCCCACCTGCAGACCCATTCAAGGTAGTCGCCAGTTTTTGCGAAGTCGTTTATGGAAACAGATAAAGAGTTATTTACAGCAAGTGAATTATTGTCAGAGAGTGATAGTATCTAAGGTGATCAATCGTCTTTATTTAAGGAGGACAGTCCTTCTTATATAGCTTCTGTCCTTCCTTGAAAAGTGTAATCCTAGTTCTTCTTCTTCGCCTTCAATCTTTTAAGTCTTATCTGTTAATTTCTGTATTCTGAGTCGCCAGGATGAACTATTACGCTTCATGTACCGGTACAGTATGAATTATCGCATATATTAATGTATTTTGTACATAATCAGGCATCTATTTTCCACAAAACGACTCAAAAGAATGATGAACGCATTTCAGCTGCAGAAATTAGTCTTATTTGGAACGAATCTGTCCTTTAATAAAGATCACGATTTGAGGAAAAATGTATTCCTTTAATAATAAAATTGTCAAACTTAAACGAATCAAATCCAGGCATAATGGAAAAGTTCACCAAAGAAGTGCAGAATTTTTACGAAACATGTTTCCAATACGTCGAAGAATGGTCTGAAATAAATATTACAGGAAATTACAGTTTTCAATGGAGCTTTTTGACTTCATCGCTAGTAAATCGGGTAGATACAGAAAATTGTGTTGGGTTCTTATCAAAAGAAATTCCCTGTATTAAAATCGATGACAATTGTCTGTTTCAAGAAATTAGAAGATTGAATTTATATTTGAATTCTGATATAAATTAGTACAATGGGAAAATAATCATGTAATAAAAGATGGGTGGAAATATTTAATTATTTCAAAAATGAACACATTCCATATGAACATTTAGTTATTCTTCTTTTGAATTTATGTTGGGCTGTCCTGGAACTAAAGCAGCAGTTGAAAGAGTTTTTTTAATTGATAATGATTTTTGGACACGTGACAAATCAAGATTGAATGTTAATACTTTAGCTGTAGCACTTATCATAAAATACATTATGGGGGACACATGTATTAAAAAATGATGAAATGACAAAAAAGAATAATTAAAAAAAAATACTCGTTTAAGTAAATAGATAAAAAGGATGCAAGAAGAGTGTAAGTAGCGTATTCTTGTTTAAATTGATAAAATGTTTCATATATTTATGGCGTAATTTTTTTCCTAAATTTTTGTCTTCTTTTTTATTGTAAAAAATAGTCTTCTTAGTGACATGGAAGGTGAGAATATTACACATAAGCATCCAGGAAAGTAAAGAAAAGGCAATTCGCGAGGCAGAAATTTTTATTCCAGTTACATTCAGCACTCGGAGCTGCATATAATAGAAACACAAATAGGTAAATTACTAACATTGTCTACAAGTTCAGCTTCGTTTATATGAAACACTTGTCGAAAAAAATGTTGTAAAGATTATAAAACTGCCAAAAAATTTGTTCGAAGTGCAAAAAATATATATGTGCGGAAAATGTGCAATGCATTGAAGCCGAATAAGATATGTATATGAATACATAACGCATATTTGCAAGTTTAATTTTATTTGGTTTTTTCATAAATAATTATAAATATACATAATACTAAGCTTGGTTTCTTACGTGGGAAAAATTAAATTTTAGTTTTTTTTAAGTTTATAACTGAACTTATATACAAATAAATTTGAACGAAATTTCATGAAAATTCCTTATTTTATTTGTATCCAGCAATAAATCAGCCATTATATGCTTTAAATAATAAATTTGGTAACTTTTTTAATTATCGAGCAATCTGATTGAGCGTGGTGGGAATATGTGTACAAGAACTCTTGGTAAGGTTTAGAGTTAAATAATTTTTTAAAAATTTGAAAAGTTTCTCGTTTAAAGACTTTAAAGCTTTTTTATTTAAATTGAGAATCATATTGCAATAAAAAATTAAGCAAATAAATATTCAAAAAAGAATTGTATGAAGGGTTTCAAAAAAAGAAGTGGATCATGCAAAATCCTTGCATAATAATGTTAACCTCAAATCAAGCAAAAAAAGATAAATCATTATGTTAACTATTATCGTAATTTTCTCGTATAGCCATACTTATTATTTTACTCCTTTTATAATTTTTGTTTAAAAAACTACAAATTGTATATGGCGTCCTATTTTTAATACCACTATCTGTTTCTAAATATGTTGTACAAAATATTGTCATTTTTAATGTTGAATTCTTTTAAGTACTTATTTATTTATTTACTTTTCATCTTGAAATGATTCATTTAAAAAATTTAAAAAATAATTTACAAAAGTTTATTTACACAAATACTATTATTATTTAACTTTTTAAAATTTTTGATTGAAATTTAAAATAACATTTATCTGAATATACACTGCTCAAAACAATTAGGGGAGCAAGCAAAAAAGTGAAGAAAACCGTGTGAGACTGTCACGTATTGGCATACAATGCATAGTACACGCGTATCAATGCGAAATACAGAAAAAAGGCGTAAAAAATTTGGAATTAAGCTTTAATTCTTTGAAAATATGGAAAAAACATGAAAAGATGATTTAGGGCAACAATTTGGTTACATGTAAACGATAAAAAAATATACTGTTTAGACATGATGCATAAGTTTTAATAGGGCGTGTGGTCTCCTCGAACAGCTAAGACTGCTGCACACCTGTTTGCCATGGATGCGATGAGGTTATCGATCAGACTTTGGGGAATACTGCTCCACTCCTCAAGAAGTGCAATCTCCAAGTCTCGGACAGTAGCAGGCGGCCTTGGTCGCGCAGCAATGCGTCGTCCGAGCATATCCCAAACATGCTCGATTGGATTCAGGTCAGGAGAGCACGCTGGCCATTCCATACTCTGTATTGTTTCAACTTCAAGCATGTTCTCCACCAGATGAGCTCTATGCGGTCAGGCATTATCATCCTGGAAAACAAAGGAATCTCCAATGGCTACAGCGTAAGGGATGACATGAGGTCGAATTATCTCGTCTGCATACCTTCGGCCCGTCAAAGTGCCATTCCGAATGATATGCAGGTCCGTACGTCCGCCTATGCTGATTCCCCCCCATACCATCCAACCAGTTCTTCTGTATTGTGACCTTTCACGAACGAATGCGGGGTTATTTCGAGTGCACCTGTCCCTCCATACAAGAACACGTCGGGTGTCACACTCTAGACTGAATCGGGACTCGTCTGTAAACAGCACTTGGCTCCAATCATGTTGCTCCCAATCTCGATGTTCAGCAGCCCATCTTCTTCGGGCCGCACGGTGGCGTGGGGTCAACGGAATGCAGACCATTGGCCTACGTGCATAGAGCCCTCCCTCATGAAGCCGATTACGTACTGTTTGGCTAGACACCCTTCGTCCTGTTGCCAAGAGCAACTGTCTTTGCAGCTGCGTAGCATTCTCTGTTCTGTTTCGACGGGCTGTTAACTGTATATACCGGTCATCAGTTGATGTAGTGGCGCGTGGCCGACCTGCCCCTGGTCGACGTCTAACATTTCCTGTTTCTTGGAATCGATTCCACAGCCTTACAACAACACTTCTGGCGACTCCAACAGCGTCCGCGACACTACGTTGTGTTTGCCCGGATTCCAGTCTGCCTATAACACGCCATGTCATGGATTCCGGTAAATCACGTTGTTGAGACATTCTCAAGTAACCTTGTCTCAAAAAAAAAATACTGCGCAATCGAATTTCACAGCTACGGCAATAAAACAGACGTTTCTTCCCTTATCTCCTTTTTCTGGTTTTTGACGTCATGAACTTTGATTTGCATATAAAGTTTTCTCCTTCCGTTTCCTGGTAGGCTTTACATTATGGATGATTAATTTTATGTTACTTACTGGTATACATCTTTGCTTACTTTTGTTAAAATCATGTGCTCCCCTAATTGTTTTGAGCAGTGTATTATAGGCTGCTCCTGATATGAAAAGATATTTTTTTAAATTTCAAATTTGTTAAAAAAGTTTCGTGTATATTATAAACATCTAATTTAAACTTTATTTCCGCCCATCTAATATAATGAAAAGAAAATTAGAATGTATTTTTGAAAATAATCTCTCTAATAGGATTTTACGATTTAGGTGAAGAAATTCATTCAATTCATACTGTGTTTATACATTACAAATTTATAGGTGATATTATAAAGAGGTACTGACAGGAGCTATAAACTATAAGTTAAACCTCAAAGTAAACATAAGGGCAAATAGAATTTAGTGAACGCTTAAAAAGAAATAAAATGTAATTTATTTATGAGTTTAAAATGTTATTCTTTCTCAGTAAAGGACATATTTATATGTGCACTGCTAACATACATATATTAAGTTTTATATTGGAATTAGAATGCTATTTTTTGTATTAGAATTGTTCTTGGATATTAGCAATTATTATTAATATATAAGTTATTGTTTCATATTTAATACTATCGGGCTTCAGGATTTTATATTTTTAAGAATTGATTAAAGTGTTACCAATTTATTATTTGCTTAAAGCTGTATTATATCTTTGATTTCTACCCAGTACTATAAGCAAAGAAAGGAAAGACTGGCGCCTTGAAACTATACTTAACATTACGATCTTAGTCCCAAAATTATGAGTTTATTATTACTTTTACAGTTTTACTTTGACTTATACTGTCCTTATATATTCTTACATTCATTCTTTTTAAATTAAAATTGCATACATTTGGTATATTATTAACATCAACAACAAATGCAGACTTTCGTGCAATAGCACCCAATCACCACGTACTTGAGCCGGCTACATATAAATTAACAGCTGTCAGATTGGCAACTCAACTGAGATCGTCTGCTTATTTATCTTTTAATTTAATGTAATTAGAAAATGGAATTGAAAGAATAAAGTGTTTAGTGGAATGATTGCTGCTAATGTATTTGACAAGGTAAATTCTTAATCGAATTTGTTAACATCTACATCAAAACCATAGGATTTTTTCATTCGTATTTGCTTATGCATTAATTACGTTTAAGGTAATTATGTAAATTTAGCCCATATTATTGATTCTTTATATATATTCGGTAATTTAAAAAAGCTCACTAAAATTATTTTCTTAAATTCTAAAATTATTTCTTTTATTGGATTAATATGTTTTGTTTTAAAATGTGAACATATAAAACAAATTGTTCTTATTTCTTGTTTCTGCTCTCATGTTGTGAAACTGATTTGAGTTTTGGAAGCTAACATAAAAGGATTTATATAGATAAAATCAATAATTATTTAGAACTCTTGTGTTAAGTTCAAAACTAACTTTTTCCATGTTTTTCAAATGTTTGTTTCATTTTAAGGGCCCTTAACTAAATATACTAGGAACCATAAAACGTTAATCATCATCTTTTAATTAATAATGCATGGAATTTGAAGAAAGCTTTTTTCTTACATTGTGGTCTAGAAATATACCGTAATTAAAAGGAAATTTATATTAATTATTTAAATTATAATGCAATCCTTAATGTAGTGATTCTGTGTAACATGTATGTGGTTAAAAAATAAGAAAGAAAAAAAATTAATCATTTTTTAATATCGTTGATTTATTTAATGGCATTCAAATAAATAATAATAAAAGCAATTTTTGAATTTAAACAAATATTTTGTTTGCTAGAAATACAAATTTCTTCCTAAAAATCTATACATGATTTGTGAAAATTACATATATTATAGAACTAAAAAGAAGAAGAAAACTTCTGTACTAATGTATTTTCTTTATCGTGTATTTTAAATCTGACTTATTAAACCTAAGAATTTAGATATGAAATAAATATTTAAGTACCATTCAGGTATTTAATGTAAATTTTCTTTTTCTATATGCCCATTAAATTTACTACACATTTTATAAGATTATATTTAAAGAACTCTTTCTTTCAAATTACTGCTCTGTGTAATAACATAAAATGCTCTGTAATATTCTTACGTTCATTATAAATCATGCTTTAAATAGTACTGAATAAGTACTAATTAGATATCCTTAAAAATAGAGTGTCGTAAGCAAAATTTGAGTTATAAATTAAAAGTCTGAGCAAATCAATAAAGAAATTGCATTGAATTAATATAACAGTTAACTCTACAATCAATGTTTTAATATTTAATGACAATTATTAAATTATTCTCAGACTATTAGTTTATTCTTAGAGAGATACAATAGAATAACTCATTATAATTCATGGGAACCACTTAATAAAATTTTGTCTAACTAAGCCCAATTCAACTGCCTTCCTTGAAATGTATGTTTGCATCCATAAATCCATTTTGATTCCGTGCCCGACAAGAAAATTACTTCTCTTAAAGGAATATTTCTCTATCGGAAATTCAATTAATAAAACTTAGATTTGTGTCTTACCCCCTCCCCAGGGAAGAAGAGTTCGATCTGTTGACTTAGAACAGGGGTGGTCAACCTTTCTGGGGGAGAGTGCCACTGTTTGATAAAAAAAAATAAGTATGCGTGCCACTTGAACTTTTCCAACAAATATGGAAAATAGAAAAAAAATGTTACTTATTAGCTTATTATGGGATTTTTACGCAAATAGCACATTATTTTTTATGCAAATCTATGTAGTCGGATTTTAAAAATAATATAATAAATAAGACGAAAGTACAAACTTAGGTTTTATTGTTAATTAACTTTTTACAAATTCAATCAATTAGGTTAGGTATTAAATAAAATTGAGCAATTTGAATAATTTAATTCAAAATAATTATTAATCGCTCAGTACCTACTTAATGTGGCTTTTGAATTACTACTTTTTTTTTACCAAGTCATCTATATTAGGGTTAGCTTTTACAAATGCTAACAAAATTGGGTTATTAGCAAATTTTGAGTGATATTTATTTTATAATGTTTATAGCAGAAAAGATTTCTTCACAAACATATTTTGATCCAAATTTTCAAGTTTTTTGTCTGAGATAACCCCACTTCAATAAAGTTGTAAAAAATAATCATTTATTATATTGTCAAAAGTTTAAATTTTTAAAAAAAATTAAAAGTTCTTTCGCGCCACTGCTACAGCTTCATTATGCCATACTGTGACGCGTGTTCCACGTAGGAAGGGGGGGAAGCGGCCAATATACTTCAAACAGATACTCCGAATCTTTAATTGGGAAATGGGAATTAACTCATTTCGGATTCCATCACATACTGAGCAATTATTAATAAATTATTTGTTCAATATCCCGATAATGAATATTTTTAAATCCTGTTGTTTTTATCTTTAAATTCCTATAAATAGTACTTAAGCTTCCTTTTCTTGTCCTGGTAAATCAATTTATATATTTCTTGAATGTTTTTCATGCATACGTAACCTAATAATCTTAAATGCTTTTATTATGAAATTTAAATTAATACACAAAAATATTATCAATACAAAAGATTGTTATACATCTAAAGCAAATTCTTCACACAAATTGCACACTTTATAAATTTGTAATATAATGTTGTTTTTCATTTTACTAGTAGTTAAAATAGTTCATTTTGAATTACTTCCGGTTCTGCGTAAAGCAATGAATTTTGAAAAAAGTAGTACATGAAAAGGATGCTATCAGACTTATTGACAGCAATATGCAAATTTCAGAGATTTTAATCTAAGTGTTATTTTAAATAAAACGTTGTTCTAATATAATTTCATTTTAATACGAGAACCACGAAAAATATTAAAATTTACTCAGGTGAATGGAGAAAAAATACAAAATTAGTTAGGTCAAATCGTGAGTGCCGTGTTCTAGGAAATGTTTTATAAAGACTTCTATTCAATGTAGTAGTGAGATATTTTTTTAGTTGGTAGCAACAGAAAAATGGAAATTTTTGAGCTTCTGCTTGGATTTATCTTTTCCGGAGTACGAGGTAACTATATAACTATTTAAAAATAATTATTAATTATGGTAGTATAAATTTAAACTTAAAACCCCAGTAGACTATTATTGAATTAAAATACCAAAAATGGATCTCAATTAAAAAACGTTGCATACGAGTGAAAATAATTTGAAAATTTTAAAAACAAATAACACTTCACATTTTCTGTAAAATTGTATAAAATATCCACACTGAGATACATTTAGATTTCTTCATTAAAATTTTATTTTCTAATTATAACTTTTAAATTGTATTTTTTATTCCAATATATTTCTTAATATGCCAAATTTATGTATCATCAATTCAGATATGGAAACTCAAACAAAAATTTGAAACTGCGGTTATACGGTTCATAGATATACCTAAGTAAACTTAATATTTTTAGGCAAGGAACACCATTTTTTGGGGTTAATAGTATATTTTTCTATTTTATATTTATTTTCTTATTTTATATTCATGAAGTTTTTAAAGGAATCCATATAAAAGACCGTCGTAAAAGAATTCCGAAATAGTTTTATGTGAGTTCCATTATTATTCAGTTGAAACGTGTTACATTCATTCCTTCCAGATGACAAAAATGTAATAAAACTTTAGAGATTAACTAGCTTATGTTTATAAGTACAGTTTCAAGTTGTGAGGTTATCTCATCCACGTCTAGAGATGTGGTAGGAAGGAAAGGTAGACTAGCCATATGCAAAATTACCCAATTTATTTATCACACAATCAACAACACAAGTTCAAGCCATCTTAAACAAGAGATGCGCCCAACTGAAGCAATGCATAGATAAATAACAAGGTACGCGAAGTATAAGAAGACTAAATATCAGTGCACTTAGTTTAGGTTTGAATCGACTTTTCTAGTTATCTATTCTCTAGAGACCAACCGTCACTTTAAGGTATCCGACTACGTTCGGAACCGTGATTTTAAATAAGCGCAGAAATGGATAATTTGCATGATAATGAGTGCCACTTAGATTAGAATACATGTGTAAAATTGTTTTAAGGACATTTTAACAAAAGACAATATTTAAATACAATATTTCGGCACGAAGTTAACTTAGAAAAACCTTTTTTAAAAAAATGTTCTCCTTTTGTGAAAAATGCTCCTATTATAATAATATTTTGCCTATTAAGCAAAATATTATTATTTTAGAAGCATTTTTTATAAAAGGAGAACATTCTGAAAAAAGGTTATTCTAAGTTAATTTTTTGCCAAAATATTGTATTTAAATTTTTTTTTGTCAAAATGCCCTTAAAACAATTTTATACGTGTATTCTAATCTAAGTGACACTAAATATCAGGAAAATTATCCATTTTTGCGCTTTTTTAAAATCATGGTTCCGAACGTAGTCGGATACCTTAAATGAATTGCAATTCATATATGTTTAATCTAAAGCTTGTTTTAGAACAAATCATTGATAATTATTTCTGACTTTTAAAAATAATTATCAATACTTTGTTCCACACAGTTAATCATCTCAAAAAAAATCCCAGAGGGTGTAACATTATTGTTATACGAGTTCGATGAAAACAGTACAGCAGCTGCAGCATGTCGCACTGTTTGTCAAGTTTATAAGGATGATGCAATAGACGGAAGCACATACCGTCGATGGTTTCTTATATTTATGGAAAGAGACAGAAGCTGTCAAGATCAGGCCAGGGGTGGACGGGCATCGCATGTTGTAGAAGATATTAGCCAAGCCATAAGGAACAACCCAAGCCCAATAGTGCATGAATTAGCGTAGACTTTCAACGTACTGCGGACAACGGTCGAGAGACAGCTGGTTAACTTGGATTTTACGAGAAAGTTGGATCATTGGGTTCCATATAACTTAACAGCTAAGCAATAGTATGACCGGTACAAAAATGGCCTGTTTTTGACACGAATTGTGACAGGAGAGTAGAAATGGATTATGTACCGTAACGTTAAGCGTCGTAGGACTGTGTGTCACCCTTCTGATCTGCCTGCATCGACTTCAAAGCTGAACTTCATCCCAAAAACTTGTTATTGATTGTGTGGTGGGATGTGCAGAGAATAATTCACTGGGAGCTGCCTTACAACCGAACAATCATTACAGCCGCCTTCTACTGTCTACAGTTAGATAGGCTGCATTCAAATTTGGTAGCAATGTGGCCAAGTCTCATCAATTGTCCCGGTGTTATCCTTCATCAAGATAACTCCAGACCACCTGTTGCTATCTTCACTTGCCAAAAGTTAATGGGCTTAGGTCTTATTTAGTGTGTGGTGGGATGTGCGAGGAATAATTCGCTGGGAGGCTCTGCCATTCTATCGAACCATCATTACCTCCTTCTACTTTCTGAAATTAGACAGGCTGCATTCAAATTTGGTAGCAAAGCGGCCAAGTCTCATCTATCGTCCCGGTGTTATCTTTCATCAAGATAACTCCAGATCACATGCTGCTATCTTCACTTGCCAAAAGTTAATGGGCTTTGGTTGGGAGGTTTCTCCCTACCCTCCATATTCTCCTGACTAGGCCCAAATTGATTATCCCCTTAAAAATTTCCATCATTCAGAAAATCTTTGAGGATTTTGATGCTGTGAAAACTGCCATTCAAGGCTTTTTTGGCTCGAAACCACCGGAATTTCACCGCCGTGTGATTCATCTCTAACTAAAAAGGTACAATAGGTCATATATAGCAATGGTGGCTATGCACAATCAGATAATATTCATTTTGCATTCATTTGCTCTTCCTTATGAGTAATAAAAACGGGTAGAACTTTTGCACTCACCAGATAGTAGGAAAAGATTGGGACCTTAACAAATAAAAATAGTTGCTAAAACTGCAACACGTATATTACTATTTATCTAAATAATTAAATTTTTGATTTTTCCAACTTTTGCTTAATTTCTGAAATTTGAAATATTTTTAGGATATAACTATTACCAAAATTATGGATATGGTCCTTATCAATACAGTTACAAGTACAATATCCCACCTTATGATAATGACAACAATTTTCCAGCTTATCAAGTAGCATATTCCAGTTCAAATGGTAAGATTTCCATAATTTTAAATAAATATCTCAAATTGTTTTTTATTTATAATGAAATTTTGGGATACAACTTTCAGAATAAACTTTCTTAGCTTATTATATTTATATAATCAAGATACAGAATAAGTTAACAAAATTAACAAAAATTGACTTAAATAACGATATAAAAATAAAATGGGATATTTTTAACTTAATTTCAAAACAATTATAGTTCTCTTTCAGATTCTTCAATAATCTAAAATGTTTTAGGTAAAATTTGAGTGAAATGTTGCATATTTTCCAATGTAACTCATATAGGATACATACAATAATAAATGGTAATTTTTAAACAGTTTGTATTGAAAATTAAAACAGTATTAGAAAAATATATAACTATAAAAATCATTTACTTCCATAAACATGTTTTAAATAAGCTTCATGCAAATTTATATACTTAAATGTATTGAAAAGTGTATTTTATTGATAATGGCCTAGAGCTATTAATTTTTCTATATCAGATGTCTGATTTTCCCTACTAAATCTGATCTCAATTAAAAAATGCTCTCAATTTTATTGTAATTATATCTTAAAGCTGATACCTCATTTTAAAACTCTTATCACTCAATGAGAAGACTCAAAACCCCTAACAAAAATCATTTTGCTTTCTTTGAAAATTTTAAATTTGACGAAACATGAAATTTCTGATTTTTTTTAGTTCTAATTCTTGGTTTTACAAACATGACTGTGTTGTACTACTTTAACATTTGTCTCTATAGAACTGAAGAAATTAAATTACTTTTAAGAGCCTTGCTCTGTTTATTATTTTACTTTCTTCCTTTTGTGTATGATCTTGCTTGTTAAAATAAGGCAATTTAGGAATTAAATCATAATGTATGCATAAATTATGGATTAAATAAAAGATTTAATCTGATTTCACACAATAAAATCATTGTTACGGATATATTTTGACTTTTTTTTTTATTCATGAATAATTAATTATTTCAATTAAAAAATTACCAACTCATTTTAACTTTTCACATCCAAAATTTGTCTTGCTCTAACTCGAATTTCTTTGCTTCAACCAGATTGGCTAGCCTCCCTCCACCCACTCCTATCAGGATTTTTTCATCCACTTTTAATTCTTAATTCTAAAAGCAATTTTAGTCACATAAATGTAATTCTTTTGTATTCTCTATCAACACAATAGTTTTTAAGGAATATATTATTAGAAAAAAAAAACAGAAAAAAGTATTTTTAAATTCCTCTAAAAAGTCATGAAAGGAGATAAATTTTCGAAAGAACTAAGTGCTTCCATCAAACTCAATGTCAATAACAATTACAAAAATATAACTAAGAGAAAAGGTATTATTTTTAGTTATTCATTGCTTTCTGTTGTTTAATGATTCACTGTTCTACACATAACTGAAATGCATTTACTGATACATTTGTTTTTCGTTTTATGCAGGACCTTCATATGCGTACGGGGTCAATTCTACTGGAAGTAAGTATCAGAATATTTTTTTTCTCCAAATATTTGTTTCATGTTAAATTATCTCTGTGCTTTTGATACAAAATAAATTTAAAATAAACTGCAACATATATTTCAGTTCACATAGAACATTTTTGTTTTTTAAAAAATTTAATGTGAACTTACTATAACTGTTAAACAAATTGTCATTTCCTCGGTAAATTTCATACAAAAAAGAACGAAACGATTTAGTTATTTAAATATGTGTGTAATACCAAAACTTTTAATCTGACTTTTTTGTTTTCAATTAAATAATTAAGGTATCTGACTACTTGAGACGCCTTTCTTTTTAAATTAAAAATTGATATATGAGGATTATTTGTGGTTTTTAGATTTATTTTTTAGTACATGCTAATATTATTGCTAAAATTAAGAAAAGAAAAATAAATTATTATTACTAAAATGGGGAAAAATTGGTAAAAATTTACAAAAAATTACATAAATGGAGTCCATTCTGTACAAAAAGTTTACGAGCACGTTTTCGATTTTTCAATTTTGATGTGTTGCTTTTTGCTATTCATTTTTTGAAATGACCTTCAGGATCAGAGATATTTGAATTTTTACAAAGACTAGTGCACTTTATCTTAGTTATTATTTGAAGTTGCTTGAAAAAAAACAGTGATTATATTCGCATATGGGACTGTAAATTTTGTAATATAACAGTGATTGATAAAAATCTATTGGTTAAAACACTTCTACTATTATACAGAGCTTGCACAAAAATTTTAAGTTAATTATTTTCAAAACTTTTTGAGCAATCGCTGTCTCAGTTTGAGCATTTTCAAAAAAAACACACACACATTTCGTGTAAAACGCATTTTGAAGTATGGCACCTTGTTTAGAGTAGTGGTACTTACTTTTACCGAAACAATTGCAGTTTTTTTTTCTAGTAAAGGGAAAATAATACACTTGGTGTTCTTACGAAGTTAATAAGATGGCCTGTAAAATAAAATAAAAGTCAATTTTCTTTTTTTGCAAAATTCACGATTTTAGGGTATTTGGATATCTTAAGACGTCAAATGTCTCTTAAACTTTTGGAGTATAAAATAATTAAAGAGGGATTTATATATATTTTACCAAGCGCTGTAATAATGGGATACATACTGGACATTATTTTACGTCAGATGCAATGCAAAAATATCTGTCTAAAATTAGATACGTTACACGCGTTGGGAAAAATCCTTCTTATGCGCGGTACACATTTTCATTTAAAATTTGCGCTTGGTGAAAGCGAGAAGTACACTGCTGGACAATTGCTAAGGACGGATAACACTATCATCCATAGCAACCACAAAATGAAAGGAAGCAAAATGGGGAAAATTAGAATAAGTGCGGGATATTAGTAAGAAGAAGTATGAGTATGCAATTTTTTTTCCCACGTCTGTTCATCACGTGATAGCGTTCATAAGAGCTTTAAAGGTTTTAACGCGTGTGGACAGTTGCTGTTTCAAGTCTAAGTTTAACAAGAAATATTTAATAGACGAACTTAAAATTTTTGGCATGTCTTCCCGACATCACATAGTTGATTTTATGCGTGGCCGAATTATTGGAAAGATCGAAGAAGGGCGAAAAATAACAGATGTTGCCAGGGAGTTCGACATCGCTCACAGCGTTGTTTCACGGCTGTGGAAGTCATTTAAAACTACTGGAATGTGTAGTAGACGGCACGGGGGAGGTCGTTTTAAAAGTACGACGCCTGCAGAAGACATATATATCGTCCTATCAGTAAAAAGGAACAGGCGCACCACTGCTCAGCAGGTGGCAAATCAGTTTCTTGCTGCCCCAGGAAAGCAGATCTCCCGAAAAACTGTTGCCAGATATTTGAGGGGAGGAGGACTATACGCACGCAGACCTGTTGTGTGTGTCCCATTGACCAGACAGCACCGTACTGCCCGTTTGCAATGGTGTCGTGAGCATCACAATTGGACTAAACAGGACTGGGCATGCGTACTATTCTCAGATGAGAGTAGGTTCAGTCTGTCATCGGATTGTAGACGCCAACTGATCTGGCGCGAGAGTGGTACTGCTTATCGTCCAGAAAATATCCAGGAAAAGGACCGATATCCGACATGCAGTATCATGGTGTAGGCCGGCATCATGATCAATGGCCGCACGCGCCTACATGTGGTTGCGAATGGGACTATGACGGGCCAACGATACATTGATGAAGTTCTACTTCCTCATGTTCGTCTTTTCCGTGGTGCTGTCGGTGATAAATTTGTTTTTATGGACGACAACGCAACATGTCATCGAACACTCGCTGTTCAGGATTGTCTAGACAGTGAGGGTATTCAACGTCTCGTATGGCCAGCGCGTTCTCTAGATCTAAACCCCATTGAAAATGTCTGGTATGCTTTGGGGACGCAAGTTGCTGGTCGAAACTATCCTCCGACAAACAAGAACACCCTCATCCGTGCACTCACAGAGGAATGGGATAAATTGCCTCAACAGCTGCTGGATAATGTTGTGCAAAGTATGGTACGACGTGTGGAATGTTGCATCACACTCCACGGTGGACATATCCCGTACTGATACCTTTCTTTAAGGTGCCTGCTGACTTTTAGATGCATTGTTCCATTTTTCCGTACGCAGATCAAATGAACATTTTTTTTTCTTTCAGATGTTTCATAGCTTTTGTACTTTCCAGAACAATAAATATTCTTTATTCTAATGTCTGAACAGTGTGGCAACTATATTTTATCCTACTAGACCTCATGTCTCGCTTAATGTTATGCTACATAGCAATTTGTGATCCGTCCTTAGCAATTGTCCAGCAGTGTAATATAACTTAATATGTAATGCTTATAAAACTACTTGGAAGAGTAATTAATACTGATTTTACTTAATTTTTTTGCTGCATTCGTACTCAAATACAATTTACTGAGAAAAGTGTTTGTAAGTTAACTTTTGAAAGTTTTCGTAATATTTATTATGTGAAATAAAAAATTTTCATCTGAAAACTTCTTTTATTTTCAATCTGCTATCAAATTTACTCCTTTGCCTACATTTGCTGTTGTTGTTGTTACTAATGGCACCTGCCTGACGATTTCATATCAAAGCCCACGATGAAAATATATCACAATATCAATGACCGATGATTCCTTGGTGAAGTCACTCTCACCAAATTTGTCACAAAGAACGATAAAGTCAGCATCTGGTTTCCCTGGTCACATCTTCTTGGGTTGTCATGATCTTATTTTTCAAGTTCAAGTTGAGAAGCAAACTTGTAAACGCAAC
Source organism: Trichonephila clavipes (assembly GCA_019973935.1). Classification (NCBI taxonomy): domain Eukaryota; kingdom Metazoa; phylum Arthropoda; class Arachnida; order Araneae; family Nephilidae; genus Trichonephila; species Trichonephila clavipes. The sequence continues at coordinate 390,001 of BMAU01021428.1, forward strand.
TTTCTCTGAAAAATGCACCAGTCTACGGAAAGCAATGCATGTAATGTGTCTCAATACAATAACAAAAACGTTTAAATTTATGTTGACATAATTGGTTTTCTGAACCACCAAAGCACTTTAAAAATAATGATTTTTTGCTTTACTCTTAAAATTGTGAAACTTGTCGAAGTATTGTATCTCCGGATACATTCATCCATACAGGGACAAAAAAGATTTTATTAACTTCTTTTATTATTTTTGATAAAAACTCTTTTTTTCTGTGTTTCAATTTTACCCAATGGACTAAAAGACTTCAGTTTCGTTCTCGATTATCTCTATTTATATTTTACAATCTTCTCATTTTCTGTATATTGTCTCTTTGCAAGAAAGTTTTAAATTACTAGAATTAAAAAATAAACACAGCAATTGAAGAGCAAAATGTATAATAAACACACCACTCAATTTTTTTCGGTATTTTCATATACCTTCAATTTTCGAATATAATTCAAAGAGATGCCCTGAAAAACTTCAAAAACAAAAAGACTCGAAAGTTAAAAGAAGAAATAATTACAGTTGCATATGTTTCGAATTAATGTTTTTGTCATAATATATGCAACATAAAAAATGTTATAAGACATAAATTTCAATTTACGCAAAAAGTAAGCGTGCATTTGAGGAAATATAAACTAAAATTAATTAGTGTGAATACATAAATCCGATATGTCATTAAATGTAAAGCTTTCATAACCACACAATGTGTTTCTCTCCTATTAGATACAAAATATTTTCCCCTTACGATTTTTAGTAGAAGAAACCAGTACAAACTAGCAAGAGAAAACACGCAATTATTACTTCTTAATAAATTCAATTTACAATCCACACATTTTTCACACCTGCAAAATAAAACGTTATTAATCTTATTATCCTTTTTCTTAGATTATTATCAATATGACAATGGCGTTCCCATGTATCCAAACAATAAACAAGGTAAGTTCTAAGTCACATAAAATGGAATATTTAAAGTGTTCCCCACTAACATCTTTTTTTTATTTCATGAAGCACCTCCCTTCCCTCAAATGCCTCCTCAAGCAGCAGCACCAGGTTCTTCGAAGAATTATCCTAAAATGCCAAGGAATGCCTCAAGATTGATGGGATACGTTCCATTGTCAGGTCCTGCTCCACCAAGTAAGCTGAACTGTTAAAATAACTATGCAAATTCAAAATAAAATGATGATTCATTTCAATTTACGTAATGTATCTCAATAATATATAAATGGATTTTTGAGAATGGACCTAAAGATTTCTACACTACAAAATGGATAGATTTGGCATTCTCGAAAAAATTCAATATTAAAGAAGCATTCTTTCAAAATTCAAGACTTGTTCATTTTGAGTCCCGAATAACTCTGCTCAATCATTAAAAATAGCTATTACTAATTTTACAATTCAGCTAAGCCAAATCGATATCGGCGGGTAAGTATAAGCATTTGCGTGTGTATGAGGTGTGAAGAATATTAAGTTACATGATGCATATATAGATCAGGGGCACAGCTACCACTGTATTAGCCGTATCAATGATATGGGGCCCCCAAGCTACAGGAGCCCCAAAATGTGCAGTAAAATCACAAAATGTTAAGAGGCCGAAAAAAGAACCTTTAAGGAATTTTAATACAGGGCCATCTAAGGAGTAGCTACGCCAGTGATGCAGATCTAATTTAATCAACCGCAAAACTAAATTAAAAACTTTCACAACCCTAATATTGCTTTATGCAAGTGAAACATGGACCTTAAACAAAGATATAGCGCGCTCACTGGACATGTTTGAGAGAAAAATCTCAGAACTATCTTTGACCCAGTGCAAGAAGGTGGACGGTGGAGAACCAGATATAACTTTGAATTGTACATGGCTTATTGGCAACCACAAATAACGCAGGTCATCCGTAGTAATTGGTTAAGATGGCATAGTCATGTTTGGAGAAGCTCGAAAGATAATGTCATTCAGATATTAACATTTAAAGAACTTGAGGGAACTTAAGCTAAAGGAAAACTACGAACTAAATGGTCGGATGACATTGAGAAAGAACTAGATGCTTTGAAAATTAAAAATTAGAGAGGAAGCATTTCAAATAGAGGACGCTGGAAAGAGTGCGTGGTTGAAGCAGCTAAACATACATATCTACTTATAGATCAGTAAGATGATAATTAAAACTTCTCTAAGCTTCTTTTATATGAAATTATTTAAGCATTTAACGTAAAAACGTCATAAATCATAGAACAAGCTTAGGTGTTGTCTCATCATCCAGTACTAATTTGGAATTATTAGGAATACTTTACTACTAGAATCTCAAGCGTTGCCTTGTTCAGAAATTAATTGTTTGGGGTATGCTTTCGTTACTACATGACGGAAAAAAACCTTTTTTTTTTAGTTTGGAATCTACTTGGTGGAAACAAAAGAATACTGTATGTAATATTTCTTCTATTTAAAACTGTTCAAGGATTTCAATTCTTTACGACAAGTTATAAGAATTACAAATATAAAGATCATTTAAGAAGAAGAATACAGATGCAATGCGATCAAAAATTCCTACTTCACTAAATCGGCGAAATTAAACACCGTGGGACAATTGATAAAAATTATTTAATGATTAAAAACTCCCACGGTTTTTGAAAGAACCAAAAAGATGTAAGAATGAAATAAAATGATAAATTGAATAAATATTCATTTTTATTGTCATATTTATTTTCCAGTGTTTTTTCTTTCAAAAATTTTTAATGTTTTTATTTTCATATTTTATATATAAATAAAAGGGGTAATTTTTTTATAAACACATTACCCCTGTACTATTTCTTAAATAGCTTTTTAAGTATTTTACGGTTGAAAATAATTTTTTCAGCAGTGCATGGCTAATTGTGTGTAAAATTTTAAAGTGTGTGAATATGTTCGGGAAAATATCTACGTTGCACTCTTGTAAAAAATCTACAGTGGTTAACCTTGTCTATTTTCTGTTGTTGCTTTACCCGTAGCAGATATTCTATAATCAAAACTATATGTAATATAAAAGGTAATCTAATTATCTTTCAAAAATATCAAGCAAATATAACAAATAAACTTTCCTTCAAGTAAGCATGATTTAAAACATATCTGTACAAGTAAATTCACAAAATGCAATATTCTTTGTAAAATATAATGTGTTAAATATTTTAGAAAACTGGATTTATAACAATTATAATTAGTATTGTTTATATAATTTTGCACATGAAAAAAACATGATAAGAACTTATAGGAATATTCTATATGTGAGACATAATACATCTTCAATAAATTCATTTTATAGTTTATCTTTTTTTTACCTATATATTAAATCTTTCATAAAATATCTCCTTTTAAAGCTATTTTAAGAACCTTTTTTGAAATTTCAGGCAGTACCAAAGAAGAGAATGGTAGCTTTAGTTCTTCGGAAGCTTCTAGTATAGTGAATATGATTATTTCTCCTGCGAAAGAAGGTCATGTTGAATCTTTTATAGATCCATTACATGAAATTTACATTTTATATCTAAATAATTACAATGTAAATCAACGTTAGGATTTACATATTTTAAGAGGTAGACTAATGATAGACGATATTATTATTTTTGGCAATAATATAAAAATAACAAATTACGTTAACGGTGGCCTAATATTATGTATCGATGTTCACCATAAAGTTTTAAATTTCATAGCTGTATGCTGGTTTTCTCATTATCATCATTTAAGCTTAACATTAATAAATAAAAAGAAAACTCATTTTTAACCTTGATAAGAAAGTTATTAGCGAAATTACCACTTATTTTTAAACATATTCGAACAGAAAGAAATTGCTTCATGAGGAATATGTTTCATTATTATATACTGTTATTCATAATTCCCTTCCACGTTTCGAAGTGCTAGAGTAACAAAAACTAAGACTAGAGAAAATACAGCAAAAAATCATATTTAAAAGAATACAAAAACACTTAAAGCTTTATTTACATACTTAACAAGTATTCCAAATATGAAAACTTTGCTACAAACATACATCAATGCGATGATCAATATTTCTCAAACTTTCAGTATTTGCCACCCAATTTCCACCGCACCTCCGTCCATACAATAACAATGTATTGAATTTAATAATAATGTACTTTGACGCTAAAGCCACACAATACGGCTTTAATTATAAACCGTACAAATTATCAAAATACGTATTAAATCTTATATATGATAAGCTACTGACTGGGCTCATTAGTAATTATTAAACTGGTTCTTAACTTAGTATTGATGAATTAATGATCAAATACATTGTGCAGTATTGATACGTTTATAAGTATATTATACGAGTATCAGTGCAAATATGTATTTTACTTTTTATTATGTCAGAATGTGTTTTGTTTTGCTTTCTCTCTTTCAGTAAATTAATAATTTTTCTGAATAATCTTTAATTTTCGACTTTTGGATAAGCTCGCGCCCCCTGGTTGGACTATCACACCCCTCTAGGGGGCGTACCCCACGGTTTGAGAAAAGCTGCGATAAACCAATTCCTGCCACACTCTACTCTTTATGTACTATCAGCTTAATTGACATCAAGTGTTATTCGAACACTTGATCTTTTACATAATAACCCCTTTGTCGCGTGAAGTAGCAGAACTGCATGAAAGAATAACACATGTTGTCAACAACGTTGATAGCACCATACTTAGTCGTGTGCAAGGAACCAGACTATTGCATTAATATAAGCCAAGTAACCAAGGTTTCACACATAGAACACTTGTATTAAAACATGTAAATAAAACTTGAATTATTTCTGTAGGGTTCAAAAGTTCTTTTTTGTTGTATTCACCTCATTTTTTTAAAGTGATAATTTCTTTAGGCGCGTTTTGCTGGAGAGTGAACTTGAATGATGCGTTTTAAAAAGCCAAGCATTGTTACGCTCGGGTTGGTAACGTTCGTAACAATGGTAACAATACAACTGAATGGTAACAACTAGCTACATGGCCCGGTGTTGCGCGGGCTTTCTCTACTTTTATAAATTTTTCCTTTCCTTCACAAAATCAGCACTTCTAATACTCCTTTTCAAAATGACTACCCCTCCTCCACTTAGTCCGGCGTTGCTTGGGCTTTTACCGAGTGTATAATTTAAAATTCCCTGTTTCGAAATTTTTTCGCTTCTTTTCTGTGTTGGGTTTCCCCTGGCGTTGCACGAACATTTTCAAATGCTTAACATATTGTCATGGAAATTCCTCTTCCTTTCTCGCTATCAGAACTCTCGAGTAAGTGAACAGTGGGACTTTAATATTCACTCACTCACTTTGCAACTTTTTAGGCCCCGGAAACGAAAATGTACCTTTTAAAAATAGTTGTATGTTGAAAAAAGTGGAAATTTTTATAATTACAAAATTTCACAACTGTATTAAATGTTGAATTAAAATTGTGAGCATTTTTTGAAATGTTCGATACATGGAAAAAAGTTTTATACAATTATTTTTATAAATGAAGAAGTTATAAAAACTTTGAATTTTATAAGTAGTTATAAAATGTTGAAAATTTGAGAATTTTTTTAAAATTCAAACAATAAAAGGTTTTTGACATTTTATTTTTTAAATCACTAACTCTAAAAGATCAAAGCAGGAGTTTTTTAAAAATCATTTTCATATAAACGCATCGATATTGATTCATTTTAGAAAAAATCTTAAATTATGTAAAGTATCTTTATTTTGTAAAAAAAAAGAAAAAGAAAAACATACTGTATCGTGACGAAATAAATTATCTTTCCAATTAATTAATTGCTGGCGAAGTTATTAAATTCACGAATAAAATTTTGAGTATTTTTTAAAAAATCAAAAAAATTCAGCGATGACGTTGTTTTGAATCCGGGTACAAAAGCAAGCGCTCTAACCGAAGAATAGAACGCTCTTGCCGAACACGCCACGAACTTAACAGAAGCAAGAGTGAAAAGACGCTTAAAATAAGATATTTAATTTCGCCAAATCTGGTGATTTTCATTATTTGTAGATATTTTTTAAAAATTCGTAAATATAAGTTTTCGACATTCTATTTTTTTAAAGCACTAACTCTAAAAGGTCAAAGTATGAGTTTTTTAAAAATCATTTTCTTATTATAATTCGGTATTGATTTATTTTAGGAAAAATCATAAAATGTATTAAGTATCGTTGTTTTGTAAAAAAAAAAAAAAAAATACTGTATATTGTTGACGAAATAAATTATCTTTTCAATTCAAGCAATTATTTTTATAAATGAAGAAGCTATAAAAAATTTGAATTTGATAAATAGTTATTAAATATTTAAAATTTCATTATTTTTTAAAAATTCGTAAAAAAATTTTTTGGCTTTTTATTTTTTAAATCCCTAACTCTAAAAGATCAAAGTATGAGTCTTTTAAAAATCTTTTTCATATAAAACGCATCGATATTGTCTCATTTTAGAAAAATCTTAAAATACGTAAAATATCGTTGTTTTGTAAAAAAAAAAATTACTATATCGTGACGAAATAAATTATCTTTCCAATTACAAAATTTTTGGTGAAGTTATTAAACGCGCGAATAAAATTTTAGGTATTTTTTAAAAAAAATCGTAAAAACTAAGCGCGATTATGTTGTTTCGAACCCGGGTACAAACGTTTGTAAAGAAGCGCTTTAAGCGATCGGGCCGCGAAACCTTAGGGAATAAGAAGTGAAAAGACCTTTAAGATAAAAAGAAGAGATATTCAATTTCACTAAATCTGGTAATTTTCAATATTTAAAAAAAGGCGCATATTCTTTTCTAGTGTAAACTGTCATCAAACGTGGCGGGCAAAGAGAAGAAAGTCGTTTGGTGCCAAACAGTTTTTTGCCACTAAACCCCTGTTTCGCCCAAACCGGCTATTGAAAAATGCGTTATTTGTTAAAGTTTTGATATGGGGTGGGCTTCATTTTTAAGTTAATGCCTTCAAACTTCATATATCGATTGCAAATAACGGTAATTTTTAAACAAAAAAATGGAATAAAAATAATGTTTAAATATTTTTTGGTAAAAGGAAAAAAAAGAAAAAAAAACAATTTTTTTAAAAAAACTGTAATTTTTAAGTATTTTTTTCAATATTTGTACAGATTACGGATAATATCGCTCTACACACGGAACAAATGTTTCGTGAGATTATTTTTATAAATAAAGAAGTTATAAAGTATTTAAAAAAAATTTGAGTATTTTTTGAAACATCGTAAAAAAAAGTTTTGACATTTTATTTTTTAAATGACTGATTCTAAAAGCGAAAAGCATGAACTTTTTAAGTGTACAATATCATTTCATTAAAGAGAAAAAAGGAAAACGGAACGATTTAGAAATCATTTTCATGAAAACATATCGATTTTGACTAATTTTAGAAAAAATCGTAAAAAATAGAAAATATCATCATTTTGTAAAATAAATTATACCGTACCGGGGTGAAGTAAATGATCTTTCCAATTCTGTAATTATTTTTTGTCTGAATCTCATAAAAAAATTAGATCGTGTTTTAAAATCTTCGGGGAGAAAAAGAAAAACGTCGAAAAATTGGAACTTCGCCGTTTGGCGTTAAAAAATTCCCACAGGGGTAAAATAATTATGCGTTTTAAGACTCTTTATTAATATCTTTTTAACTAATTGCAATATCGGAATATAAATGGTCAACACGGAGATTCCTCGGATCATTCCCAATCTTTTGGTACCATTGGCGAGTTTCTGTGTCGTGCAGTTCGTGAGAAGATACACCTAGTCGCATGCATAGATAAATAGATAGATACGTTTCTTTACCTTCGAATTTTAATAGTGTAGTTACTACTCGTACAAATACTACTGAATCATTTGGGTTTAATGAGTCGTGTATCGGAGAAATTTGCGTATCGAAATGTATACCAGAAAATGGACAAATAATTGTAATGGTTACTATTTATATTTCACCAAATCAAAGTGTAGAAAAAATTATCGAATTCATTCACAAAAATTTAGTTGCCTACACTGAAGCCGGATCAACTTTCCTGAACAAATTGCATATTATTTTAAGTGGAGGTTTTAATGTAGATTTTTCAAATGACAAATCAAAGCCTTTAGTAGAGTTTTTAAAATCAAAATTCAATTTAGTTATTTCAAATGATCTAAATGAAAGCACGACAAAGTACGGAACAACGATTGACGGAGTTATTTTTAGATATTTAAATAACTTTGAATCTAAGGTATTTTTATAATCTATTGCAGCTACCATGAACCTTTTGTTTTCTTCTTCGAATACAATTAATTCACAAATGTGATTGTATATTTCGCAAAAAAATTTACATCTATATGACATTACAGTTATCTCCTTGTTTTTTATTCACCTAATAATCCCTGAAATAACATTACAAAATTTGTAATTATCACTTCTATAGTGTGGTCATAAGCCCACACACTCTTTTTTTTCTGTAGCCCTTTGAAACCTTGGAGAGAATTATAAGTAGCCCTGTATATTATTTCCTAGAAAGCACAATTACTTCTCAATGATTATGTATAACTTTATACAGAAATATTCATTACTGTTATATGTTTATTAATTACATATATTCTCTCTGCTGAAGCAAAATGATAGCTATTTAATAACTTAAATGTGTGTGTTTGAAATGATACTTTGCAATACAGGTTTTTTTAAAAAATAAAGTTGAGGTCTTGCAAAAGTTGGATTTCTAAAAACTATTCCACTGAATTTATTCAATTAAAAATGATATCAGATCAATTATTTTTTAAACAGGTGGGTCCTCTGTTGTAGTTTCCTCAAAAACACCTACAGCAAGTATAAGCAGCAAGGAGATGAAAACTACCAGAGACACAAGTTTGTTTTTAACTCATTATGCGCACACGTTGAATTCCACTATTATCAAAATAAATAATTTAAATTTTTAAATTTTAAGTTGTATCACCTCTTACTGCTACATTTTAAGAAGGAGGGTATCTAACGTTGCAATAATGACAGAAAACTTTTCTGGTAATTTATGCTGAATATTGCTTTAAACTTTGATTGAACTTAAGGCTTACTAAACATTTTTTTAGTTATTCCACAAAGATGTTCCAATTAAATTGTGCTTAAAAGGTTAAAACTATGACCAGAATTTTTGCCAATGTTTACCACAATAAGCGTTTAATTACATAGCCATACATTTATTTTTATTGGCTCAAATTAATTGTTCATTTGATCATTAGATCATATTATGTGAATAGCGTAATACAGAGAAATAATTGGTCAGGAAAAAATTAACCTTAATTATATTCAAATGTCTAATTAATTAATTACTAGGAAGCATGATTAAATTATCAAAAATTTTATAACATTGTAAATGTGTGTGTGTGGAAAGCATTTCATATTCTCTTCTTTTTTTTCAACATTTTTCAAAATTTATAACTATTTAATGGAAACTTTTATTGAATATATTAAGTTTTGTAAATTTTAAAATTTATATAATTAAGTTTTCGATTTAAAATTGTTTGTACAAGTGCTACAAGAGTATTGAACCATTGTTAAAACAGTTAAACAATTTTGCATTAGAAACAAACCTTTTAAAAGATATACGTTAATTACTCGAATTTAAGCCGCCATCGATTCTCAGCCACACACCTAATTCTCTACACGTTTTTGGTAAAAAAAATTAAAAATTGTGTAAAAGGTTCCTCGGTATCCGACACTTAAGAAATTTTTGAAAACATTTCAATGAGGAATAATAAGAAGTTAATAATTAATTTATTTTCCCAGTATTAAAAACATTCAAATACATACATGAACCTTTAATTACTATAACTATTAGTATCAGATTTGGAAAATCATTCGTCATTTCAATTGTCACGGCTAACTTCGGAATGTGTGCCCACGTCACCATTTTCCAACATGATATCATCTTTCGTGCAACCTTTTTTTTAAAAAAAATGCATTATGGAAGAATGTAAAAGAATTATTCAAGTCTGCTGAATATTTACAAGAAAAAATTATATTATTTTGTGTACTTCACCGCAACATACATTTGTTCCATCCGTGTCATATTTTCAGTGACCACTCCTCTGTTTCTCTTTTTTTCTTCAAGTAAATTACCTCTCTTTTCGTACTTGCATCACAGTGAGCTCTTCTTGATACTATTAGTGATATCTTTATTGTTTAAGGTATCCGACTACGTTCGGAACCATGATTTTTAAATGCACACAAATGGATAATTTTCATGATATTTAGTGTCACTTAGATTAGAATATATGCATAAAATTGTTTTAAGAACATTTTGACAAAAAATATTTATTTAAATACAATATTTTGGCAAAAAATAACTTAGAATAATCTTTTTTCCAAATGTTCTTTTGTGAAAAATGCTTCTATTAGAATAATATTTTACCTGTATATAGATCAGACCTCTCTGTTCAGAGGCTCAACGAGAATTTTTGAAATATATAACTTAGAAGTGTGTTTATTCATATTTTACGACAACAGAGAGGAACAATTTTAAGTAAAAAACGCGAATAATTATTTCAATTGGTGGTGACTCTGGAAATAATGTGAATTTTTCAAAAATTCTATTTGAGCCTCTGTAAAGAGGTCTGAGCTATATACAAGCAAAATATTATTACAATAGAACCATTTTTCACAAAAGGAGAACATTTGGAAAAAAGATTATTCTAAGTTAATTTTTTGCCAAAATATTATATTTAAATAAATCTTTTTGTCAAAATGTCCTTAAAACAGTTTTATGCATGTATTCTAACCTGAGTGACACTAAATATCATGAAAATTATCCATTTATGCGCTTTTTTAGAATCACGGTTCCGAACGTAGTCGGATACCTTAAGATACCTTTCTTAAATACGAGCAGACAACGATGCTCAGGATAGGCTGGATACTGTAGATAAACTGCGGAATGGGTTAGATCATTGATGTAAGTGAAAGGTTACATTTTCCCTTTAAAAAAGGGTGAAAACTCAATTTACCCCTTATAACAATTGTTTTGCCTTCGATTCTAAGCTGCACCCGATTTTCAGTAGCATTGACACTCGAAAAATAGTGCTACATAGATTCGAGTATAAATACAGTTGTTAAAAATTCCTTTTTTCCCTTTGAAATCAATTCTGCTGATCATATAGTTACAAAATGTTGAACGAAATAGTTATATGAAACAAATACAAGTTGTAAGCATAATTGTATACCTGAGGCTAAAAATGTTAAATAAATATTCGATTTACTTCAATGCATTGGATTTAAAACGTTTTACTGAATCAATTCTTTTAAGTGCATAACACTTCTCTTTGCGTGCAAAGAAAGAAATTAATTAATCTAGCCATAAAAAAAATTGTGTCTGTGTATGTTTTTTTATTATTTACTAAATTTAATTACAGTGGGTGATTGGTTAACGAACACGTTCACGAAAGATTTTTGTGTTCGGATAACGAACACTTTCACGAAAGATTTTTGTGTTCGGATAATGAACACTTTCAAGAAAGATTTTTTGTGTTTGGACAACGAACACACATTCGGAAATGATCAGGGAGACACCCCTGAAATTATGGATGAAATTTTGACAACTGCTAGAGATCCGGAATTGGAGGTGAACGAGGATGACATAGAAGAGCTCATAATTGGACATGAAGATGAACTGACGATAGAACTCCAAGAAATTTTGAATGAAAAACACCAAGAAACACAGCGAAATGTGTCTCCTTCTGAAAAGAGGAAGACGAAAGAGGACCAATGCCGACATCTGCCATTAAAGATATTTTGAAAAAGTGGAAGGCTGTCAGAGCAATGGTCTTAGAATGGCACCCAAACCAAGCTGATGTCAGTAGGGTTGGGGATCTTTACAACGTCAATGCTATTAATTACTTCCGGAAAATCCCTGAAAAAGAGAGAAAAGCAACCGACATTGGACATGTTCTTCAACGCCCCATAAGCAAAAAAGTGAAAAGGACTGATTAATTTTGAAGACTATATATGTATGTATTATTTTTTAAAAACTAACTAAGAAATTATACATTTTTAGAATTTAATTTTTAGGGTCTCCAGAACGAATTAATCGATTTCACATAGAAGTCTATGTTGTGAATCGTTGATCGGTTAACGAACAATTCGGAAAGCGAACATAGTCTTGGAACGTATTATGTTCGTTAACCGATCACCTACTGTACTTGAAGTGAAATATTAGCAAAAAATAAATTTTACAATACATATAAACATTTAATTGAATACTGTGCAAAGATAGATAGATCTACTACACTATTATTTTCCTAGGCAGAACAACATCTAGTGCTGTTAGCACTGATTCTGAGTCAACTGCAAATAGCGGATCCTCAGTAGTTATGTCTGCGACAGGTTTGTGAGTAGTTATCCTTTTTTTAATTAATTTATTTGCAAAACTCTTCATGCTCCACATTGCATAACATGAGGCTTACAGACGTAATTGATAGAACGATTATATAACTTAAAACAAAATTAATAATAGAGTTAAGATAAAAATATGAAATAAAAAGGAAGGGAGGAAATACAGAAATATAAAGAAGGGGAGGTACCACACACACATACAATTAAACTTTAAAAATCTGTTCAGTAAACAAATTTTCTTAAGACATTAAGGCCTTCAGTACAATTGACTAACAAATACAAAATAGATGGTCAGGAAAAACCTAAACGTGTTTCAACTCCTTTTTAAAATTTTCTCCTATACAACAATACATATTCCGCAATTTCCGCATTCTAACCACAAGAACAATATCGATACCAATTAAATTAAACCTAGACAAACAGCTCCTAAAATTTCCATGTCCTGTTAGAATCTGGGGTAACTTAAAATCAGTAATAAATTTCTTACATTTTAGCAGTTGATAAATGGTCGGAAAAAATTTTTAGTTCACAAAGCTGTAGACGAGGCCAGGAATTTGGTGTTCCAAGAAAAGTTTTTTTTATTGCGTGTAAGAGCATTTATCCATACAAGAAGTGTGACGAATCTATACGGAACTTTATCACTAACCTTCTGAACCGACCTTTTTAGGGAAATTTAATTCCCTACCTATTTCCAATCAACTCCAAAAAGCGGACAGGATTCCTTGTTATGTAAATTAGATTCAGTATTTAAGTCAAACGAAATAGTAAAGTTAGAACAGTAGGAGATAGATATTGAAACATAGAGTTATAGTGAATTTGAATTGAAATCTAATTGTTGTCGATAATTTATTCTCATGAAGAATAGAGATTCCGAGTGGTAAATATTATTTTGACTTTAAAGTCTCATTAAAGTTTTAAGAGTCAGATTAAAGTTAAATGTTCAATAAGAACATTATTAAATATAATTCTGGGATCTCTTATCGTGGTAATTTCCGCGTGATCGTTATTTAATAAATTAATTAATTAGATCATTAATTAATTGAGTTAATTTAAAGGATATTATCTTTAAAACCTCATAATATTATTAAAATTATTGTTAATAAGTCTTTGATTCTATTTGGGAAAGATAACCAAATAAAGAAAGTTATTTATAAAAATGGCTACTGGTTCTTTTGTGACTCAAAATTATTCTCGTTCTCAAAGTGAGGTCTCGAGGGACCTTCACAGAAGGAAAACGTAAATTTCAAGAATTACATAGTACAGTAGAGTCCGAAAAACTCGGCACTCGATAATCCGGAAATCCGAACAACTCGGTCACAACCTTTTTGGTCAAAAATACCCCTCGTGCAGACCCGTTCCAGAACGGTAGTGAGCGAGATATTATGTTCAATGCAAAAATTATTGCTGCGATCACAATTAATGAAAAAAATGCAGGAAAATGATGAAGACGTTAATGTTCAAAACTCTGTACTAACTCCTATACTATCACATAGTAAAGGAATAAAAAAAAGGCTGTCAAAACCACCCTTCAATATTTTTAACCACAAGTTACGTCGGTAATAGACTTGTTGCTCCTTTATCGTCTTCACAATAAAGCAGCAAAAAACAGAGTACGTGAGCCACATTATGCATTTCTTTAGAAAAATTTAGTTAATTTTTACAAATTTTACTGCTTAATTTTCATTTTATAGATAGTTTTTGCCTTCATAAAATATTTTTTGAGGTGTATCTGATCAGGTAAACTACCGGATACTGTATTTTCATTGGTTTCCACATTTTCATTTAAAAAATGCTCTATGCCTTCTTAAAGTACATACTTTTCCTTTGTTTAAGAGTATTTGAGCAGTTTATTTTCTGTGGTATCCTCAACAAACAATAGTTACAAGTGTAGTAAAATATTTTCTAAAGGAACTTAGATTATTATTCTTATTCTTTTTTAAACTCATTATCAATAACTCGGCATTTTCACACTAGGTCGAGTTTCTGGGACACTACTGTAATAAGAAAATTCAAGCAGGGTGGGCGTGGCACTTTTCTGTTTTGAACATATTGCAACAATGCTCTTAGGGTAAAGAAGGGCGTGGGGAGGGTTTCGAAGGAAGGGGTGGAGTGAGATATTTGTGTTTTCACCCGTCTCAATCACAAACATGTTATGGTCGAGTAAGTAGCACACTTTTGCCGTGGAGGCATATTTCTCTAACAGTCGGTCGGTGTTTGCAGAGCAAAGTGCCTTTCATCGTCACTTCGATATTTCTCCACGAGGTCGTATACCTGATCGAAAATGTGTTTTAATGGGAATGGATGCCTTCCGAGCAACGGAGAATATCACCAAAGAAAGAAATGGACCTCCGAAAAGCGTTAGGTCACCTGAAAATGAGAAACGAGTTCGTGTGTCAATTCAGATCGGTATGTGACAATGATCCAACAATTCTTCTTACCCAATCTCCAAGAAAGGGATCTTGACAACGTGTGTTACAACAAGAGGGGTCACAGCCCACATCTTCGGAGTTTCCATAGATGTTTTCGGAACAGCCTTCGCCAAATGACTGATCTCCCCGTGAGGGAAAGTAAACTGGCCTAAGCGCTCACCTGATTTATCCCCTCCTGATTACTTCCTGTAGGGTTGTCTCAAGTCTCTGGTTTACAAAGATCTTTCCAAAACTCTGGAAAATGTATGGAACAACATCCGAGTGAGAATTCTCGATATTCCAATCGATATGCTTGAAAAGTTTACTCAAAGTTTTCAAAATTGACTACATCAGTGTATTGATAATAGAGAGCAACCTAATGTTGTGTGGTAGGGGGAAAATAACAATTAAGTCAAATGAAACATGTAATGTGTTGTCTAGCTTTTTCGAAGCAGGAAGTTTCCACGCCTTACCCTGTACATGCAAAATGTATGCATATTTTTTATTGGAGAGTTTCATGTACGGATTTTACAATCATGTTAAATATGTATTTATATGCTGGAATATTTACAGAAAGTTCATTGTCTGCTGATACAAATGATGAATCTACAATAAACTCAACTTTAGTAAATGCTGAAAGATCAAGTTCAGGTGCGCATAAAGATTTCAAATCCCGTAAAATCCGACGTATAGCGCGCACCGGCGTCGTATAACAAGCATCCATACTTTCAAGTTGTATTTTTGAATATTTAAGGTGCACTTGCCGTATAACGCACACCCCCTTTTTTTACAAAGGAACAAATAATGTGCGTGTATAGTGCTTTTATGTTTTAAAGTTATTCATTAGAAATATTATCCCAGGATTTTGAAAAAATAGAATACTTTTTGAATCAGAATCCTTTAATTTCATTTGATATGGGATTTCTTTCAAATAAACAGTATTCCTAACGATGTAGAAGTCTAATTTTTCTTTTCTATGCTCATCTTCATTTCATATTTAAAGCTTTCATTTTCATACCCGGCGTATAACGCGCATCCGTAAATTTCAATCTCATTTTTCAGGTTTAAAGTGCGCGTTATAAGCCGGATTTTAGGGAACTTGACTATAAAATTAATTACGAGGGTGAGTCGAAAAATAAGTTTCTCATGTTGACTATAATCAGAGATGTGTGTGAAAGTCAAAGTATTGAACTGGATTTTAAAGATAAGACAAAACTTTATTTTTCCTCATAAGTATCAAGTGCATTTAGACATTTGCCATACCGCTTGATAACCTTCAAAAAGCCCTCTAAGAAAAACTTAGGGCTTTGCATACGGAAAAACGTTTAACGGCTTGTTTGATTTCTGCGTTACTTCCAAAGCTAGGACAAACTTTCAGGCTAGATTCTTCTTCAAAGCCGGAAACAAAGTCATTTTGTGCGAAATGAGGAATGTATGGTCGATGTGTAGCCGCACCTAAGCCAGAGTTGCAATAAGGTTTTGCGTTGCCGTCGCCGATTGAGATCTCGCATTGTCATCCAAAAACAGAGCTACAGATTTAAGAAACCCAGAACCATTTTGCCGAATCGCCTCTTTCAATTTCGACAGAGTGTCACAGTACCGCGTAGCTTTGCTGGCTCTTACCTCCAAAAAGACCACGCAGAAGTATACACTTCCTAATTCAAAGCCCTTAGATTTCTTGTAGGATGTTTTGACTCTTATCAGGTGGTATAACAAATGTCTCAAGGTACTTGGTACTTAAGTGGAAAAATAAAGTTATGTCTTACCTTTGATGTATCTTCTATGCTTTGACTTTCATACTCAAATCTGCCCACAGTCGACAGAGGAAACTTATATTCCAACTAACCCTCATATTTAGTTACCTTTACATACTTAGATATTTATATTTTGTGACATGTTTACGTACAGTATAAAATCAATTGTATAATCAGTAATTTTAAATAGTATCCTTAATCAAACGTATAACTATTTACATAAAATACTCGATCATAATACTTTCTATTCCTTTGTTATTTCTAGTAATTTTGCTTGCTTACTGAAACACATTCTGATAATTTAACAAGTTCAAGAACTATATTTTAATAACACAATCTAATACTATTGTTTAGAGATTATAATCTCAAGCTGTACGAAAGAAAAATTCAAGTCGAGATCAGCTGTTGTTAAATATCATCGTATGGTATAATGTAACAGGTAATTTAAATAATTACCTGAAACATGAAAACAGATACATTACTTCTATGATATTTTTAAGTGCATTAGCTTTGCAAACATTCTACCTGAAATGCTTCCTATTGAGCTTATAATCTTGAAAAATACCTGTAAATAGCAGAATCTGGATTACAATGAGCAAACAATTTCAAACCTAATACTGTGTTTAGTCCGAAAGGGCGTAAACTTGCAAATGACGTTTTCTAATAAAGAAAACAATTCAAACAAAATTTTCCATCCCTTTCATGCAACATCGGATGCGTTTTAGATGATAACGAAGATAACCCACAATGAGTAAAAGTTCAAAGTGCGTAAAGAAAAGCGATAGATTAAAAATACTTCCATTTCTCAAATTAAAGCTCTAACCTCATCAAATCGATAGATTTGCAAAGTTTATTTGTCACAGAACAGCGATTTATCACAGAAAAAGAATTCGTTTTCTCAAGTGTCGAACAGAGCCGAAAGTGGGAATGGTGGTCGAGAATCCATCGCTTTTAAATGAAATTTGATAAATGCTAAGCTCACTACTATACTAACTCTATTTTCAATTAGGTCTCCACAATTATCTGAACATTCTCTTGGTGAATTTTTTATACAAAGCACGTACTTTTCTTTTTTACAGTGGGTAAAAATTCTGGCCGTGGTACAACCGGATCCATGGAAACCGAAAGCAAGGGATCTACGGGTACTCAAGGAACAGGTAAATTAAACCTTTTACACAAAACTTTCATCAAAGACTTCACCACTTAATACAGAATTCTATTACATTCTTAATACACATTCTATATAAAGTCCAAAAAATCAAATTAATAAAAAAAAAAAAAAATTATTTAAAGTTATCCTTAATTTACAACCGCAATTGCTTAAAAATTAGTAGAGATTTCTCATAAATTTCTTTGCGTGTTTCACATAAAAACAGCAACTTGAGCCGAAATTAGGCATCGACAAATTTCCATTCGGCGCTGTTTCTGTACAAATAGAAACAATTACAGACATTGAAGTGCTTAACAAAGAATAATTTCTTATAATTCAAAGATAAATAAAGATATATAATTCAAAGATAATAGTTAAAAAACACGTTATATAATCTTTAAAGGAGGAAAAACATCCAACGTAGATAATGCGGTCACTTCTGGTACTGGAGGCTCTACTGTTACAGGTTCGTTAGCATTACTCGATTGCAATTCAACTTCTTCGAAAAAATACATTTTCTCAAGTGCCAAAATGAGCCGTAAATGGGAAGGGTGGGCGAGAATCTAAATATTTCAGATGAAATTCTCCCTGCTTTGCTCAGTAATACATTTATTTTAATTTCAATTATGGCTGAACAATTATCTGAAGGTGAAATCATGCTGAAATTTATATAAAACGCGCGTATTTGTTTTTTTTCGCTGGTGGTACGAATTCTAGCGGGGTAGTACAGGCTCCATAGGAACCGGAAGCACCGGATCTCCGCGTACTCAAGGAACAGGTTAATCGATCATTTTACACAAAAATTTCATGGAAGCCTTAATCACTGCATACTGAAAACGCATTGCAAGAATTCATGCAGTTCTATCGGTCGCGACAATTTACTTACTTTCATTCCTTTTTTGTTTCGTTTTTAAGCATTTATTGTGTTTTGATGAAAAATAATTCAGAGTATGTAATGCAATTAACTTAATAAAAATCCCGAAGAAAATTTCATTCTCTATACCATTTTTTTTTCTTTTACTACTGACATTGCACCAAAGGTAAACAAGTCTTGCGATCTAGGCTCGACATAATGTTCACTTTATTCTATATGACTTCCTAAAAGCCGATTATCATAAATCAAAATATATATAAAATTGATTATCAATTTACAATCACATTTGCTGCAAAATTGGTACGGATTTCTAATAAATTTCCTTGCATGTTTCACATATAAAAACTTAGGCCGAAATTCAGCATCCACAAATTTATATTCGGCATTGTTTCTGTACACATAAAAACAGTGAAGTTCTTAATGAAGAAGAATTTGTTTTAATTCAAAGTTAAATAAAAAATTATATATTCTTCACAGGAGGATTAACATCCACCGAAGATACTACAGACCCTCTTGGTTCGGGAGACTCTGCCGATACAGGTTCGTTACCATTACTCGTTTACAATTCTACTTTTTATTGTTTTTTGCCTTAACATCTTGACGGAACCGTTCAATGGTTCCGCGCGTTTATATTATAATTAGCGAGCTGCTTTCTGTCCAGGTGGAACAAGTATCACTGGAAGTACTATATCCCGCGCCAACACAGAATCCAAAGAAACTAGTGTATCTGGTAAGAGCCGCGATTTATTTTAGAAAGGATGAAGGGTTCTCAAGCGACCATGTTGTAAACGATCGTGCGCTCTTTATCATTTAATACTAAACGTTTTCCTCAATTTATCATCAATGCGTATATAAATATCAGAAGATCTATGCAAAAAAAATACGCATCATTATACATATTTTGAAAGGAATTATTCTGATTGGTCCCGTCGCATAAATTGTCTATCATATGGAAAATTTTTACTATACGTATTCTCGATTATGTCAAAGTCCATCAATGTAGAGACATTTTTTCGCGTAACTGCATTTGTTTTTTCCCACAATTGTGAAAATGTATAATGTAAAGAGATTAAAAGGTTTTTAAATTTTCAGGTGGAACTACATCCAGTGACGATAGCACCACTACAACATCCTCCGCGTTTGCAGGAACGGCTGGCACGGGCACTACCTCTTCAGGTCCGATACCTAAAAGTTTTCGCATTTTTTTTTATTTCTCTAGCTCTCAAGGATTTCATGTAATCGGACATCTGATTCAAAGTCCGAAGGAAATTTTTATTCTTCCCTCACACGCTACGCACCATTCGTTTCTAGAGTACATAATATTCAGGACATTTTGCTGCACACTAACACCATTACTGTTTATGAAACATGAAAAGTGACACATTCTTTCTGAAAGTCTG
Source organism: Trichonephila clavipes (assembly GCA_019973935.1). NCBI lineage: Eukaryota > Metazoa > Arthropoda > Arachnida > Araneae > Nephilidae > Trichonephila > Trichonephila clavipes. The sequence continues at coordinate 409,931 of BMAU01021428.1, forward strand.
TGGTCTGCTTAAGTGCATGAGCTTTGCAAATTTTCTACCTGAACTCCTTCCGTTTCAACTTATAACCTTTAAGAACAGTTGTAATTATTAGAATCTGGATTACAGAGCAAACCATTTCAAACCTAATATTGTAATAGGTCAGACTGGGCGCAAACTTTTAAATGACGTTTTAATTTAAAAGAATATTTCAAATGCAATTTTGGATCCTTTTCATGTGACATCGGATGGTCTTTCGAGCAAGACGAATATGATCCGTATGGAGTAAAAATTCAAAGTGCGTAGAGGAAAAGCAGTTTTAAAATACTTCCGTTTCTCAAAATAAAGCTCTAACCTCATCATATCCCTAGATTTGCAAATTTGTGTTCGTCTCAATACAGTGGTTTATTAAAGCAAAAAAAATACATTTTCTCAAGTGACGAAATGAGCCGTTAATGGGAGGGGTAATAAGTCGATAGTCTAAATATTTCAGATGAAATTCTTCCTGCTTTACTCAGTAGTACATTTATTTCTTTCAATTATGTCTGAACAATTATCTGAAGGTGAAATCAAGCTGAAATTTATATAAAACGCACGTCTTTAGTCCTTTTCGCAGGTGGTACAACTTCAAGTGGTGGTAGTACCGGCTCCATAGGAATTGGAAGCACCGTATCTCCGGGTACACAAAGAACAGATAAATTGATCATTTTACACAAAACTTTCATTGAAGCCTTAATCACTGAATACTGAAAAGGCATTGCAACATTTCATGCAGTTCTATCGATCGCGACAATTTATTTACTTTCATTCCTTTTTTGTTTCGCTTTTAATTATTGATTTTTTTTGAGGAATAATATTTCAGTGTATGGAAAGCAATAAACTTAATAAAAATCCAGAAGAAAAGTTCATTCTCTATATCATTTTTTTTACGTAGGACATTACACCAAAAATAAACACGTCTTGCGATCTGGGCTCGACATCATGTTCACTTTATTCTATATGAATTCCTAAAATTCCATTATCATAAATCAAAATATATATTTAAAATGATTATTAATTTACAATAACATTTGCTTCAAAATTGGTACAGATTTCTAATAAATTTCCTGGCGTGTTTCACATACAAAAAAACTTAGGCCGAAATTCAGCATCGACAAAAATTTCCATTCGGCGTTGTTTCTGGACAAATAGAAACAGTGAGGACCATTGAACCGCTTAATGAAGAAGAATTTGTTATAATTCAAATTTAAATAAAAAATTATATATTCTTTACAGGAGGAACAACAACCACCGGAGATAATGCAGGCATTCCTGGTACGGGAGGCTCTACCGTTACAGGTTCGTTACCATTACTCGAGTACAATTCTACTTTTTATTGATTTTTGCCTTAACATCTTAACGGAAACCTTCAATGGTTCCACGCGTTTATATTATAATTAGGGAGCTACTTTCTTTCCACGTGGAACAACATACACTGGAGGTACTATATCCAGCGCGAACACAGAATCCAAAGGGACTAATGTATCTGGTAAGAGCCGCGATATATTTTAGAAATGATTAAAGGTTCTAAAGCGTCCATGTTGTAAACGATCGTGCGCTCTTTTTCATTTAATACTAAACGTTTTACACAATTTATCATCAATGCGTATATAAATATAAGAAGATCTAGGCAAAGAAAAAATACACTTCATTGTAAACTTTTTGAAAATAGTTAATCTGATTGGTCCCGTCATAAAGTTGTCTATCATATCGAAAAATTTTACTATACGTATTCTCCATTGTGTCAAAGTCCATCAATGTAGCGTCATTTTTTCACGTAAATGCATTTATTTTCCCCCAAATTGTAAAAATGTATACTGTTAAGATTGAAAGGTTTTTAAATTTTCTGGTGGAACTACATCCAGTGACGATAGCAACAAAAAGTTTTCACAATTTTTTTATTTCTCTAGCTCTCAAGGATTTCATCAAATCTGACATCTGATTAAAATACGAAGGAAATTTTTATTTTTCCCTCTCACGCTACGCAGCATTCATTTCTAGAGTACATAATATTCAGGACATTCTGCTGCACACAAGCACCATTACTACTTATGAAACATGAAAAGTGACACATTCTTTTAGAAAGTCTCTGGTCTGCTTAAGTGCATGAGCTTTGCAGATTTTCTACCGTAACTCCTTCCATTTGAGCTGATAACCTTTAAGAACAGTTGTAATTGTTAGAATCTGGATTAAAAAGAACAAACCATTTCAAACATAATATTGTAATTCGTGAGACTGGGCGCAAACTTTTAAATGTCGTTTTAATTTAAAAGAAAATTTCAAATGCCATTTTGGATCCTTTTTCATGTGACATCGGATGGACCTTCGAGCAAGACGAATATGATCCGTATTGAGTAACAATTCAAAGTGCGTAGAGGAAAAGCAGTTTTAAAATACTTCCGTTTCTCAAAATAAAGCTCTAACCTCATCATATCCCTAGATTTGCAACTTTGTATTCGTCACAATACAGTGGTTTATTAAAGAAAAAAATACATATTCCCAAGTGACGAAATGAGCCGTAAATGGGAGGGGTAATAAGTCGATAGTCTAATTATTTCAGATGAAATTCTTCCTGCTTTGCTCAGTAGTACATTTATTTCTTTCAAATATGTCTGAACAATTATCCGAAGGTGAAATCAAGCTGAAATTTATATAAAACGCAGGTATTTGTTCTTTTACGCATGTGGTACAACTTCTAGCGGTGGTAGTACCGGCTCTATAGGAACTGAAAGCACCCTATCTCCGGGTACACAAAGAACAGTAAATTCATCATTTTACACAAAACTTTCATCGAAGCCTTAATCACTGAATACTGAAAAGGCATTGCAATCGTTAATGCAGTTCTATCGGTTGCTACAATTTATTTACTTTCATTCGTTTTTTCTTTCGCTTTTGAACTTATATTGCTCTTTGAGGAAAACTATTTCAGAGTATGGAAAGCAATAAACTTAATAAAAAATCAGAAGAAAAGTTCATTCTCTATACCATTTTTTTTCTATTACTACTGACATTACACCAAAAATAAACACGTCTTGCGATCTGGGCTCGACATAATGTTCACTTTATTCTATAAGAATTCCTAAATGTCCATTATCATAAATCAAAATATATATTTAAAATGATTATTAATTTACAATCACATTTGCTGCAAAATTGGTACAGATTTCTAATAAATTTCCTTGCGTGTTTCACATATAAAAAATCTTAGGCTGAAACTCAGCATCGACAAATTTCCATTCGGCGTTGTTTCTGTACAAATAGAAACAGTGAGGAACATTGAACCGCTTAATGAAGAAGAATTTGTTATAATTCAAATTTAAATAAAAAATTATATATTCTTTACAGGAGGAACAACAACCACCGGAGATAATGCAGGCATTCCTGGTACGGGAGGCTCTACCGTTACAGGTTCGTTACCATTACTCGAGTACAATTCTACTTTTTATTGATTTTTGCCTTAAGGGAACCAGGACATGCTCGAAAGAGTAAAATGCCAAAATTAAGACCCTTTGTTTATGAGACATATATCATTTAAAATTTCCAATAGAGCTTAGATTTTTTTATGTCTATAATAAGGATAATTTAATTTTTCTGTAGAACTACAAAAATAACTTTTTACTCCAAAAGTTTTTTTTTTACTATTTAATTAAAGTAATACATAATTTTTGAGAACTCGTAATATATACTTATGTTTAGGTACCATTTTTTAAAAAAGTATCCTTTTTTTATGCAAAATATTTTTTACACATATATAAAACAATACATAAAATACAGTGAAACCATTTTTTAGTAAAATTTTAGTATAGTTTCTTTAAAAAAATTATGAAACTTTGAAATTTGAAATTTTTTATTTTTCTGCTTTTTTTCATGCATAAAACTATTTTTAAAAAATTAGGGACTATTTTAATAGAAAAAAATTAGGTTCACTATATGCATAGGCATCTTGTATAGAAGTATAAAAAATCAGGAATCATACAGTGCAATAGTTTTTTTTTAAAAATGTACCTAAATGCAAAAAAATATGCTTTTGAGAAAAAGTGAAAAAACTAAAAAAAACAATATTTTCACATATTATACACTAAATTAGTATTTCTTTGCCTATTTTTATATGACTAATAATAATCCTTAACCATTTTCTAGAGTTACAAAAGTAATTTTAAATTCATATGTTTTTTTTTTTCCCTTTGTTTTAGTTAACATGAACGTAATTTTCGAGATCTTGTAATACATATTTTCATGTATAGGTACCATTTCTTACAAAAATATTCTTTGAATATACAAAAAATTTACAAATATATATAAAGTAACATATTAAACATAATGAATCTGTTTTTTAACTAATTATATTTATATAATTGCATAATTTCTTAAAAATAATCATAAAACCTTAAAATTATGAAAATCTTAATTTTGTTTTTTTACATATAAAATCTAATTTTCAAAAAATTAGACACATACTAAAAGATATTTTGTTCACTGTATGCACATGTATCCTGTTTAGATATATAAAAGGTTTCAAACAATATGCTACAATAGTTTTTTAAAGTGTACCTAAATTTAAAAATATTAAACATTCGAGAAAAATATAATAAAACTTAACAAAAAATTTCTCCTTACATTATAGATTTGATTAATATTTCCCTGATTGGTATTCATTTTCTTCATCTAAATTCTGTTTATCCATTTTCCTTTTTAAAGACCTTCTTTTATTTCTGGATTCCAATGACACTTTATTTACTATACGTTCAGCCTCAAAAATTCGTTTGTTATCAATTATAAGTAAGGCACGTTCCGTGTTGTATCCTGATTTAATGCCCAGAGCTTCAAAGACTTTTATCCTACTTACATATCCATCATTAAAACAAATTACAGCATCCATAACTCCAAATTTCAAAGTTTCAATGCCAACAAAAGCTGTTTTAGGAATTCGCTCCCAAATACATTTGTTAAAACTTTCATTGGGATTTTGTGTTCTTCCATGAAGGCACTTTTCAATAAGTCCTTCTCTGTAAGATCCCGAAACACTTTTTTCACTTTCAATAAAATTGACTCAGGTAAAGAATGCTTGTGAATATAAAATTCCCCCGTAACAATGCTACGGTTATAACCGCACCAGCTATCCTCACCAAGAGGACACAAAGCGTGTTGAGGATTATCCTCAGTACTTAGTTTATGAAAATAAATAGCCCATATGGCTCTTTTCACGTCCTCCACAGATGACAAATTTTTACGGATTGCTAGCCCATAATAATGTTGGATTGAGTCCACTTCTTTAAGCGTTAGCCGTCCACGTCCCGAAATATTTTTCCCATCTGATAGCTTAATGCCTTTGCTCATTTTTAGAATGTTTCTCAGCCTTGTGCCCATACGCTTTTGCACATGGCCAACACATTCTAATTTTTCAACTTCTGTGTCGCCATATACTTTTGCTTCTTTTATAGTAAGAAATCCTTTTGAGTCCCCATCACCAAGATACTGCGTATAACATGCTTTTCGTGATGTTTCAGATCGCTGAAATATACTTAATACCCCCAACATTCCATTCCCCCACTGAATCCTTCGTAATTTTTAGCACAATTTTCACATGGTTTTTTTTTTACCCTTACATGAAGAACAATATTTTGTGAGAGCTTCAAAGTCGATAACCTTTCCGTTCTCAACAGACGTAGCACATACAACTCCGTTCAATGAAGAATAGCCTCTTTTATGCCATGTGCCATCCACAGCCACAGCTATATTTGAATTATTATCATTCGCTATGACTGCTTTGTGAACAGCTGCATTCATCGAGTCTTCACTAATTGTTTTTAAAACATTTAAAAACAAAGAATTATGGCGTTCAAACTTTGCAGGTGGTGGAGGCAAATTCATGAGCCCACAGAATATTCGAGCAGCAGCTCCACCTTTTCCAATAGCTCTCATTCCATATGTCAATCTTAGGTTAACATCATAACATTTATTTGATATTTTTGATGACATTGTACTCGTCGATTCTTCACAGTTGTGACAAATTATTTCCAAACTCACAGCTAAACCTCTACGACTTTTTAAATCTTCTCTCAGCTCAATTTTCTCTGAAGAACAGCAATATTTACAACATAAGAGATTTTCCATAAGGGAAGATAATAAATCCAGTTCAACGATTATGTTTACATTTTGAGAATCTTGTTCTTTTAGTAAATCCGGTATTTTAATTTTTCTCCTAGAAGCACTTTCCACGGAATTCAAAAGCAATTCTTCAGTCGATTTAGACATTTTATGTTGATTGCTACTATACTTCCTTCTGCCAATTTTTTTTTATTCTTGGCATAATTACTCGTTTAAAAAAAGTTAAGATACTTTTAAAATCTTATGAATATTAATAATTATAAGTAAAAAATAAACATTTCTTACGAAAATTAATGTAAAATTAAGTAGTTGTATGCCACAAGAAACTTCGGAATAGACGAACTCGGTTCAAAACATTGCCATAAACCGAAATTTAAAGTAAGAAATTTTGTCACACAGCTTGGAACAATAGCTCACGCACAAGCGTGGCTAAAAAGTAGCGGGGTTAACATTCAAACGAAAAAAAACAATCAAAAGTTAATATAGATAAAACACAGGGGAAACTACATATTTAAAGTTCAAAGGGGCGTGTCAAAAGGGGCGTGGTCATTTATTTACATTTTTATTTTTCATATTTTAGGGCTATTTTATTAACAAACATATAAGTATTATACATTTTTAGATTCAGAAAAATAAGCACTATTTTTTAGAAATAAAATTGAAAAATCGATTATTTGAAAGTATATGATGTCCCTGTTCTCTTAACATCTTAACGGAAACCTTCAATGGTTCCACGCGTTTATATTATAATTAGGGAGCTACTTTCTTTCCACGTGGAACAACATACACTGGAGGTACTATATCCAGCGCGAACACAGAATCCAAAGGGACTAATGTATCTGGTAAGAGCCGCGATATATTTTAGAAATGATTAAAGGTTCTAAAGCGTCCATGTTGTAAACGATCGTGCGCTCTTTTTCATTTAATACTAAACGTTTTACACAATTTATCATCAATGCGTATATAAATATCAGAAGATCTAGGCAAAGAAAAAATACACTTCATTGTAAACTTTTTGAAAGTAGTTAGTCTGATTGGTCCTGTCATAAAGTTGTCTATCATATCGAAAAATTTTACTATACGTATTCTCCATTGTGTCAAAGTCCATCAATGTAGCGTCATTTTTTCACGTAAATGCATTTATTTTTTCCCCCAAATTGTAAAAATGTATACTGTTAAGATTGAAAGGTTTTTAAATTTTCAGGTGGAACTACATCCAGTGACGATAGCACCGCTACAACATCCTCCGCGTTTACAGGAACGGCGGGCACTGAAACTACCTCTTCAGGTACGATAAACAAAAGTTTTCAAAATTTTTTTTATTTCTCTAGCTCTCAAGGATTTCATCAAATCTGACATCTGATTAAAATACGAAGGAAATTTTTATTTTTCTCTCTCACGCTACGCAGCATTCATTTCTAGAGTACATAATATTCAGGACATTCTGCTGCACACAAGCACCATTACTACTTATGAAACATGAAAAGTGACACATTCTTTTAGAAAGTCTGTGGTCTGCTTAAGTGCATGAGCTTTGCAGATTTTCTACCGTAACTCCTTCCATTTGAGCTGATAACCTTTAAGAACAGTTGTAATTGTTAGAATCTGGATTAAAAAGAACAAACCATTTCAAACATAATATTGTAATTCGTGAGACTGGGCGCAAACTTTTAAATGTCGTTTTAATTTGAAAGAATATTTCAAATGTGTGCAATTTTGGATCCTTTTCATGCAACATCGGATGGACTTTCGAGCATGATGAATATGATCCGTATGGAGTAAAAATTCAAAGTGCGTAAAGGAAAGGCAGTTTTAAAATACTTCCGTTTCTCAAAATAAAGCTCGAACCTCATCACATCCCTAGATTTGCAAATTTGTGTTCGTCACAATACAGTGGTTCATTAAAGGAAAAATACATTTTCTCAAGTGACGAAATGAGCCGTAAATGGGAGGGGTAATAAGTCGATAGTCTAAATATTTCAGATGAAATTCTCCCTGCTTTGTTCAGTAGTACATTTATATTTTTTTTTCAATTATGTCTGAACAATTATCTGAAGGTGAAATCAAGCTGAAATTTATATAAAATTCGCGTATTTGCTCTATTTCGCTGGTGGTACAACTTCAAGCGGTGGTAGTACCGGCTCAATAGGAACTGAAACCACCGTATCTCCGGGTACACAAAGAAGAAGTAAATTGATCATTTAACACAAAACTTTCATCGAAGATTTAATCACTGAATACTGAAAAGGCATTGCAACAGTTCATGCAGTTCTATCGGTCGCGACAATTTATTTACTTTCATTCCTTTTTTGTTTCGTTTTTGAATATTTATTGTTTTTTGAGGAAAAATATTTCAGAGTATGGAAAGCAATAAACTTAATAAAAAACCCGAAGAAAATTTCATTCTCTATACCATTTTTTTTCTATTACTACTGACATTACACCAAAAATAATTACGTCTTGCGATCTGGGCTCGACATAATGTTCACTTTTTTCTATATGAATTCCTAAAAGTCCAGTATCATAAATCAAAATATATATTTAAAATGATTATTACTTTACAATCACATTTGCTGCAAAATTGGTACAGATTTCTAATAAATTTCCTTGCGTGTTTCACATAAAAAAGAAAGGCCGAAATTCAGCATCGTCAAATTTCAATTCGGCATTTTTTTTTTACACATAGAAACAGTGAGGAACATTGAAGCGCTTAATGAAGAAGACTTTGTTTTAATTCAAAGTTAGATAAAAAATTATATATTCTTTACAGGAGGAACAATATCCACCGGAGATACTACAGGCACTATTGGTACGGGAGACTCTACCGTTACAGGTTCGTTACCATTACTCGATTACCATTCTCCTTTTTATTGTTTTCTGCCTTAACATCTTGACGGAACCGTTCAAAGGTTCCACGCGTTTATATTAAAATTAGGGAACTACTTTCTTTTCAGGCGGAACAACAACCACTGAAGGTACTGTATCCAGTGCCAAAACGGAATCCACAAGGATCAGTGCATCTGGTAAGACCCGTGATTTATTTTCAAAATGAGGAAGGGTTCTCAAGTGACCATGTTGTAAACGATCGTGCGCTCTTTGTCATTTACTATTAAACGTTTTACACAATTTATCATCATTGCGTGTATAAATTTTAGAAGTTCTAAACAAAGAAAATACACTTATATATACATTTTTGAAAGCAATTATTCTGATTGGCCGGTTGCGCAAATTGTCTATCATATGGAAAATTTTACTATGCGTATTCTCGATTATGTCAAAGTCCATCCATGTAGAGACATTTTTTCGTGTAACTGCATTTATTTTTTTCCCAAAATTGTAAAAATCTATAATGTTAAGATTCAAAGGCATTTAAATTTTCAGAGGGAACTACATCCAGTGACGATAGCACCGCTACATCATCCTCCGCGTTTCCAGGAACGGCAGGCACAGGAACTACGTCTTCAAGTACAATACCTAAAAGTTTTCGCAATTTTTTTATTTCTCTAGCTGTCAAATTTCATCAGATCCAACATCTGATTCAAAATACGAAGGAAATTTTTATTTTTCCCTCTCACGCTACGCACCATTCGTTTCTAGAGTACATAATATTCAGGACATTTTGCTGCACATTAACATCAATACTACTTATGAAACATGAAAAGTGACACATTCTTCCTGAAAGTCTCTGGTCTGTTTAAGAGCATGAGCTTTTTAAATTTCCTCTCTGAAGTCCTTCCTTTTAAGCTTATAACCTCTAAGAACAGTTGTAATTATTGGAATCGGGATTACAAAGAGCAAACCATTTCAGACCTTATATTGTAATTTGTCAGAATGGGCTCAAACTTTCAAATGCCTTTTTCAGATGAAAGAATATTTAAAAATACAATTTTCGATCCTTTTCATGCAACATCGAATGAACTTTCGAGCATGACGAATATGATCCGTATTGAGTAAAAATTCAAAGTGCGTAAAGGAAAGACAGTTTTAAAATACTTCCGTTTCTCAAAATAAAGCTCTAACCTCATCATATCCCTAGATTTGCAAATTTGTCTTCGTCACAATACAGTGGTTTATTAAAGGAAAAAATACATTTTATCAAGTGACGAAATGAGCCGTAAATGGGAGGGGTAATAAGTCGATAGTCTAAATATTTCGGATGAAATTCTTCCTGCTTTGCTCAGTAATACATTTATTTCTTTCAATTATGTCTGAACAATTATCTGAAGGTGAAATCAAACTGAAATTTATATAAAATTCGCGTATGTGCTCTATTTCGCTGGTGGTACATTTTCAAGCGTTGGTAGTACCGGCTCAATAGGAACTGAAACCACCGTATCTCCGGGTACACAAAGAACAAGTAAATTGATCATTTAATACAAAACTTTCATCGAAGATTTAATCACTGAATACTGAAAGGTATTGCAACATTTCATGCAGTTCTATCGGTCGCGACAATTTACTTACTTTCATTCCTTTTTTTTTTCGTTTTTGAGCATTTATTGTGTTTTGATGAAAAATATTTAAGAGTATGTAATGCAATAAACTTAATAAAAATCCCGAAGAAAATTTCATTCTCTATACCATTTTTTTCTTTTACTACTGACATTGCACCAAAAGTAAACAAGTCTTGCGATCTAGACTCGACATAATGTTCACTTTATTCCATATGACTTCCTAAAAGCCGATTATCATAAATCAAAATATATATAAAAAATGATTATCAATTTACAATCACATTTGCTGCAAAATTGGTGCAGATTTCTAATAAATTTCCTTGCGTGTTTCACATATAAAAAATTCTTAGGCTGAAATTCAGCATCGACAAATTTCCATTCGGCGTTGTTTCTGTACAAATAGAAACAGTAAGAAACATTGAACCGCTTAATGAAGAAGAATTTGTTATAATTCAAACTTAAATAAAAAATTATATATTCTTTACAGGAGGAACAACAACCACCGGAGATAATGCAGGCATTCCTGGTACGGGAGGCTCTACCGTTACAGGTTCGTTACCATTACTCGAGTACAATTCTACTTTTTATTGATTTTTGCCTTAACATCTTAACGGAAACCTTCAATGGTTCCACGCGTTTATATTATAATTAGGGAGCTACTTTCTTTCCACGTGGAACAACATACACTGGAGGTACTATATCCAGCGCGAACACAGAATCCAAAGGGACTAATGTATCTGGTAAGAGCCGCGATATATTTTAGAAATGATTAAAGGTTCTAAAGCGTCCATGTTGTAAACGATCGTGCGCTCTTTTTCATTTAATACTAAACGTTTTACACAATTTATCATCAATGCGTATATAAATATCAGAAGATCTAGGCAAAGAAAAAATACACTTCATTGTAAACTTTTTGAAAGTAGTTAGTCTGATTGGTCCTGTCATAAAGTTGTCTATCATATCGAAAAATTTTACTATACGTATTCTCCATTGTGTCAAAGTCCATCAATGTAGCGTCATTTTTTCACGTAAATGCATTTATTTTTTCCCCCAAATTGTAAAAATGTATACTGTTAAGATTGAAAGGTTTTTAAATTTTCAGGTGGAACTACATCCAGTGACGATAGCACCGCTACAACATCCTCCGCGTTTACAGGAACGGCGGGCACTGAAACTACCTCTTCAGGTACGATAAACAAAAGTTTTCACAATTTTTTTTATTTCTCTAGCTCTCAAGGATTTCATCAAATCTGACATCTGATTAAAATACGAAGGAAATTTTTATTTTTCCCTCTCACGCTACGCAGCATTCATTTCTAGAGTACATAATATTCAGGACATTCTGCTGCACACAAGCACCATTACTACTTATGAAACATGAAAAGTGACACATTCTTTTAGAAAGTCTGTGGTCTGCTTAAGTGCATGAGCTTTGCAGATTTTCTACCGTAACTCCTTCCATTTGAGCTGATAACCTTTAAGAACAGTTGTAATTGTTAGAATCTGGATTAAAAAGAACAAACCATTTCAAACATAATATTGTAATTCGTGAGACTGGGCGCAAACTTTTAAATGTCGTTTTAATTTGAAAGAATATTTCAAATGTGTGCAATTTTGGATCCTTTTCATGCAACATCGGATGGACTTTCGAGCATGATGAATATGATCCGTATGGAGTAAAAATTCAAAGTGCGTAAAGGAAAGGCAGTTTTAAAATACTTCCGTTTCTCAAAATAAAGCTCGAACCTCATCACATCCCTAGATTTGCAAATTTGTGTTCGTCACAATACAGTGGTTCATTAAAGGAAAAAATACATTTTCTCAAGTGACGAAATGAGCCGTAAATGGGAGGGGTAATAAGTCGATAGTCTAAATATTTCAGATGAAATTCTCCCTGCTTTGTTCAGTAGTACATTTATATTTTTTTTTCAATTATGTCTGAACAATTATCTGAAGGTGAAATCAAGCTGAAATTTATATAAAATTCGCGTATTTGCTCTATTTCGCTGGTGGTACAACTTCAAGCGGTGGTAGTACCGGCTCAATAGGAACTGAAACCACCGTATCTCCGGGTACACAAAGAAGAAGTAAATTGATCATTTAACACAAAACTTTCATCGAAGATTTAATCACTGAATACTGAAAAGGCATTGCAACAGTTCATGCAGTTCTATCGGTCGCGACAATTTACTTACTTTCATTCCTTTTTTGTTTCGTTTTTGAGCATTTATTGTGTTTTGATGAAAAATATTTCAGAGTATGTAATGCAATAAACTTAATAAAAATCCCGAAGAAAATTTCATTCTCTATACCATTTTTTTTCTTTTACTACTGACATTGCACCAAAAGTAATTACGTCTTGCGATCTGGGCTCGACATAATGTTCACTTTTTTCTATATGAATTCCTAAAAGTCCAGTATCATAAATCAAAATATATATTTAAAATGATTATTACTTTACAATCACATTTGCTGCAAAATTGGTACAGATTTCTAATAAATTTCCTTGCGTGTTTCACATAAAAAAGAAAGGCCGAAATTCAGCATCGTCAAATTTCAATTCGGCATTTTTTTTTTACACATAGAAACAGTGAGGAACATTGAAGCGCTTAATGAAGAAGACTTTGTTTTAATTCAAAGTTAGATAAAAAATTATATATTCTTTACAGGAGGAACAATATCCACCGGAGATACTACAGGCACTATTGGTACGGGAGACTCTACCGTTACAGGTTCGATACCATTACTCGATTACCATTCTCCTTTTTATTGTTTTCTGCCTTAACATCTTGACGGAACCGTTCAATGGTTCCACGCGTTTATATTAAAATTAGCGAACTACTTTCTTTTCAGGCGGAACAACAACCACTGAAGGTACTGTATCCAGTGCCAAAACGGAATCCACAAGGATCAGTGCATCTGGTAAGACCCGTGATTTATTTTCAAAATGAGGAAGGGTTCTCAAGTGACCATGTTGTAAACGATCGTGCGCTCTTTGTCATTTACTATTAAACGTTTTACACAATTTATCATCATTGCGTGTATAAATTTTAGAAGTTCTAAGCAAAGAAAATACACTTCTATATACATTTTTTGAAAGCAATTATTCTGATTGGCCGGTTGCGCAAATTGTCTATCATATGGAAAATTTTACTATGCGTATTCTCGATTATGTCAAAGTCCATCCATGTAGAGACATTTTTTCGTGTAACTGCATTTATTTTTTTCCCAAAATTGTAAAAATCTATAATGTTAAGATTCAAAGGCATTTAAATTTTCAGAGGGAACTACATCCAGTGACGATAGCACCGCTACATCATCCTCCGCGTTTCCAGGAACGGCAGGCACAGGAACTACGTCTTCAAGTACAATACCTAAAAGTTTTCGCAATTTTTTTTTTTTTATTTCTCTAGCTGTCAAATTTCATCAGATCCAACATCTGATTCAAAATACGAAGGAAATTTTTATTTTTCCCTCTCACGCTACGCACCATTCGTTTCTAGAGTACATAATATTCAGGACATTTTGCTGCACATTAACATCAATACTACTTATGAAACATGAAAAGTGACACATTCTTCCTGAAAGTCTCTGGTCTGTTTAAGAGCATGAGCTTTTAAATTTCCTCTCTGAAGTCCTTCCTTTTAAGCTTATAACCTCTAAGAACAGTTGTAATTATTGGAATCGGGATTACAAAGAGCAAACCATTTCAGACCTTATATTGTAATTTGTCAGAATGGGCTCAAACTTTCAAATGCCTTTTTCAGATGAAAGAATATTTAAAAATACAATTTTCGATCCTTTTCATGCAACATCGAATGAACTTTCGAGCATGACGAATATGATCCGTATTGAGTAAAAATTCAAAGTGCGTAAAGGAAAGACAGTTTTAAAATACTTCCGTTTCTCAAAATAAAGCTCTAACCTCATCATATCCCTAGATTTGCAAATTTGTCTTCGTCACAATACAGTGGTTTATTAAAGGAAAAAATACATTTTATCAAGTGACGAAATGAGCCGTAAATGGGAGGGGTAATAAGTCGATAGTCTAAATATTTCGGATGAAATTCTTCCTGCTTTGCTCAGTAATACATTTATTTCTTTCAATTATGTCTGAACAATTATCTGAAGGTGAAATCAAACTGAAATTTATATAAAATTCGCGTATGTGCTCTATTTCGCTGGTGGTACATTTTCAAGCGTTGGTAGTACCGGCTCAATAGGAACTGAAACCACCGTATCTCCGGGTACACAAAGAACAAGTAAATTGATCATTTAATACAAAACTTTCATCGAAGATTTAATCACTGAATACTGAAAAGGTATTGCAACATTTCATGCAGTTCTATCGGTCGCGACAATTTACTTACTTTCATTCCTTTTTTGTTTCGTTTTTGAGCATTTATTGTGTTTTGATGAAAAATATTTCAGAGTATGTAATGCAATAAACTTAATAAAAATCCCGAAGAAAATTTCATTCTCTATACCATTTTTTTTCTTTTACTACTGACATTGCACCAAAAGTAAACAAGTCTTGCGATCTAGACTCGACATAATGTTCACTTTATTCCATATGACTTCCTAAAAGCCGATTATCATAAATCAAAATATATATAAAAAATGATTATCAATTTACAATCACATTTGCTGCAAAATTGGTGCAGATTTCTAATAAATTTCCTTGCGTGTTTCACATATAAAAAATTCTTAGGCTGAAATTCAGCATCGACAAATTTCCATTCGGCGTTGTTTCTGTACAAATAGAAACAGTAAGAAACATTGAACCGCTTAATGAAGAAGAATTTGTTATAATTCAAACTTAAATAAAAAATTATATATTCTTTACAGGAGGAACAACAACCACCGGAGATAATGCAGGCATTCCTGGTACGGGAGGCTCTACCGTTACAGGTTCGTTACCATTACTCGAGTACAATTCTACTTTTTATGGATTTTTGCCTTAACATCTTAAAGGAAACGTTCAATGGTTCTCCACGCGTTTATATTATAATTAGGGAGCTACTTTCTTTCCACGTGGAACAACATACACTGGAGGTACTATATCCAGCATGAACACAGAATCCAAAGGGACTAATGTATCTGGTAAGAGCCGCGATTTATTTTAGAAAGGATGAAGGGTTCTCAAGCGACCGTGTTGTAAACGATCGTGCGCTCTTTATCATTTAATACTAAACGTTTTACACAATTTATCATCAATGCGTATATAAATATCAGAAGATCTAGGCAAAGAAAAAATACACTTCATTATAAACTTTTTGAAAGTAGTTACTCTGATTGGTCCCGTCATAAAGTTGTCTATCATATTGAAAAATGTTACTATACGTATTCTCCATTGTGTCAAAGTCCATCAATGTAGAGACATTTTTTCACGTAAATGCATTTATTTTTTCCCCAAAATTGTAAAAATGTATACTGTTAAGATTGAAAGGTTTTTAAATTTTCAGGTGGAACTACATCCAGTGACGATAGCACCGCTACAACATCCTCCGCGTTTACAGGAACGGCGGGCACTGAAACTACCTCTTCAGGTACGATAAACAAAAGTTTTCACAATTTTTTTTATTTCTCTAGCTCTCAAGGATTTCATCAAATCTGACATCTGATTAAAATACGAAGGAAATTTTTATTTTTCCCTCTCACGCTACGCAGCATTCATTTCTAGAGTACATAATATTCAGGACATTCTGCTGCACACAAGCACCATTACTACTTATGAAACATGAAAAGTGACACATTCTTTTAGAAAGTCTGTGGTCTGCTTAAGTGCATGAGCTTTGCAGATTTTCTACCGTAACTCCTTCCATTTGAGCTGATAACCTTTAAGAACAGTTGTAATTGTTAGAATCTGGATTAAAAAGAACAAACCATTTCAAACATAATATTGTAATTCGTGAGACTGGGCGCAAACTTTTAAATGTCGTTTTAATTTGAAAGAATATTTCAAATGTGTGCAATTTTGGATCCTTTTCATGCAACATCGGATGGACTTTCGAGCATGATGAATATGATCCGTATGGAGTAACAATTCAAAGTGCATAGAGGAAAAGCAGTTTTAAAATACTTCCGTTTCTCAAAATAAAGCTCTAACCTCATCATATCCCTAGATTTGCAAATTTGTCTTCGTCACAATACAGTGGTTTATTAAAGGAAAAAATACATTTTATCAAGTGACGAAATGAGCCGTAAATGGGAGGGGTAATAAGTCGATAGTCTAAATATTTCGGATGAAATTCTTCCTGCTTTGCTCAGTAATACATTTATTTCTTTCAATTATGTCTGAACAATTATCTGAAGGTGAAATCAAACTGAAATTTATATAAAATTCGCGTATGTGCTCTATTTCGCTGGTGGTACATTTTCAAGCGTTGGTAGTACCGGCTCAATAGGAACTGAAACCACCGTATCTCCGGGTACACAAAGAAGAAGTAAATTGATCATTTAACACAAAACTTTCATCGAAGATTTAATCACTGAATACTGAAAAGGCATTGCAACAGTTCATGCAGTTCTATCGGTCGCGACAATTTATTTACTTTCATTCCTTTTTTGTTTCGTTTTTGAATATTTATTGTTTTTTGAGGAAAAATATTTCAGAGTATGGAAAGCAATAAACTTAATAAAAAACCCGAAGAAAATTTCATTCTCTATACCATTTTCTATTACTACTGACATTACACCAAAAATAATTACGTCTTGCGATCTGGGCTCGACATAATGTTCACTTTTTTCTATATGAATTCCTAAAAGTCCATTATCATAAATCAAAATATATATTTAAAATGATTATTACTTTACAATCACATTTGCTGCAAAATTGGTACAGATTTCTAATAAATTTCCTTGCGTGTTTCACATAAAAAAGAAAGGCCGAAATTCAGCATCGTGAAATTTCAATTCGGCATTTTTTTTTACACATAGAAACAGTGAGGAACATTGAAGCGCTTAATGAAGAAGAATTTGTTTTAATTCAAAGTTAGATAAAAAAATTATATATTCTTTACAGGAGGAACAATATCCACCGGAGATACTACAGGCACTATTGGTACGGGAGACTCTACCGTTACAGGTTCGTTACCATTACTCGATTACCATTCTCCTTTTTATTGTTTTCTGCCTTAACATCTTGACGGAACCGTTCAAAGGTTCCACGCGTTTATATTAAAATTAGGGAACTACTTTCTTTTCAGGCGGAACAACAACCAATGAAGGTACTGTATCCAGTGCCAAAACGGAATCCACAAGGATCAGTGCATCTGGTAAGACCCGTGATTTATTTTCAAAATGAGGAAGGGTTCTCAAGTGACCATGTTGTAAACGATCGTGCGCTCTTTGTCATTTACTATTAAACGTTTTACACAATTTATCATCATTGCGTGTATAAATTTTAGAAGTTCTAAGCAAAGAAAATACACTTCTATATACATTTTTTGAAAGCAATTATTCTGATTGGCCGGTTGCGCAAATTGTCTATCATATGGAAAATTTTACTATGCGTATTCTCGATTATGTCAAAGTCCATCCATGTAGAGACATTTCTTCGTGTAACTGCATTTATTTTTTTCCCAAAATTGTAAAAATCTATAATGTTAAGATTCAAAGGCATTTAAATTTTCAGAGGGAACTACATCCAGTGACGATAGCACCGCTACATCATCCTCCGCGTTTCCAGGAACGGCAGGCACAGGAACTACGTCTTCAAGTACAATACCTAAAAGTTTTCGCAATTTTTTTTTATTTCTCTAGCTGTCAAATTTCATCAGATCCAACATCTGATTCAAAATACGAAGGAAATTTTTATTTTTCCCTCTCACGCTACGCACCATTCGTTTCTAGAGTACATAATATTCAGGACATTTTGCTGCACATTAACATCAATACTACTTATGAAACATGAAAAGTGACACATTCTTCCTGAAAGTCTCTGGTCTGTTTAAGAGCATGAGCTTTTTAAATTTCCTCTCTGAAGTCCTTCCTTTTAAGCTTATAACCTCTAAGAACAGTTGTAATTATTGGAATCGGGATTACAAAGAGCAAACCATTTCAGACCTTATATTGTAATTTGTCAGAATGGGCTCAAACTTTCAAATGCCTTTTTCAGATGAAAGAATATTTAAAAATACAATTTTCGATCCTTTTCATGCAACATCGAATGAACTTTCGAGCATGACGAATATGATCCGTATTGAGTAAAAATTCAAAGTGCGTAAAGGAAAGACAGTTTTAAAATACTTCCGTTTCTCAAAATAAAGCTCTAACCTCATCATATCCCTAGATTTGCAAATTTGTCTTCGTCACAATACAGTGGTTTATTAAAGGAAAAAATACATTTTATCAAGTGACGAAATGAGCCGTAAATGGGAGGGGTAATAAGTCGATAGTCTAAATATTTCGGATGAAATTCTTCCTGCTTTGCTCAGTAATACATTTATTTCTTTCAATTATGTCTGAACAATTATCTGAAGGTGAAATCAAACTGAAATTTATATAAAATTCGCGTATGTGCTCTATTTCGCTGGTGGTACATTTTCAAGCGTTGGTAGTACCGGCTCAATAGGAACTGAAACCACCGTATCTCCGGGTACACAAAGAACAAGTAAATTGATCATTTAATACAAAACTTTCATCGAAGATTTAATCACTGAATACTGAAAAGGTATTGCAACATTTCATGCAGTTCTATCGGTCGCGACAATTTACTTACTTTCATTCCTTTTTTGTTTCGTTTTTGAGCATTTATTGTGTTTTGATGAAAAATATTTCAGAGTATGTAATGCAATAAACTTAATAAAAATCCCGAAGAAAATTTCATTCTCTATACCATTTTTTTCTTTTACTACTGACATTGCACCAAAAGTAAACAAGTCTTGCGATCTAGACTCGACATAATGTTCACTTTATTCCATATGACTTCCTAAAAGCCGATTATCATAAATCAAAATATATATAAAAAATGATTATCAATTTACAATCACATTTGCTGCAAAATTGGTGCAGATTTCTAATAAATTTCCTTGCGTGTTTCACATATAAAAAATTCTTAGGCTGAAATTCAGCATCGACAAATTTCCATTCGGCGTTGTTTCTGTACAAATAGAAACAGTAAGAAACATTGAACCGCTTAATGAAGAAGAATTTGTTATAATTCAAACTTAAATAAAAAATTATATATTCTTTACAGGAGGAACAACAACCACCGGAGATAATGCAGGCATTCCTGGTACGGGAGGCTCTACCGTTACAGGTTCGTTACCATTACTCGAGTACAATTCTACTTTTTATGGATTTTTGCCTTAACATCTTAAAGGAAACGTTCAATGGTTCTCCACGCGTTTATATTATAATTAGGGAGCTACTTTCTTTCCACGTGGAACAACATACACTGGAGGTACTATATCCAGCATGAACACAGAATCCAAAGGGACTAATGTATCTGGTAAGAGCCGCGATTTATTTTAGAAAGGATGAAGGGTTCTCAAGCGACCGTGTTGTAAACGATCGTGCGCTCTTTATCATTTAATACTAAACGTTTTACACAATTTATCATCAATGCGTATATAAATATCAGAAGATCTAGGCAAAGAAAAAATACACTTCATTATAAACTTTTTGAAAGTAGTTACTCTGATTGGTCCCGTCATAAAGTTGTCTATCATATTGAAAAATGTTACTATACGTATTCTCCATTGTGTCAAAGTCCATCAATGTAGAGACATTTTTTCACGTAAATGCATTTATTTTTTCCCCAAAATTGTAAAAATGTATACTGTTAAGATTGAAAGGTTTTTAAATTTTCAGGTGGAACTACATCCAGTGACGATAGCACCGCTACAACATCCTCCGCGTTTACAGGAACGGCGGGCACTGAAACTACCTCTTCAGGTACGATAAACAAAAGTTTTCGCAATTTTTTTTTATTTCTCTAGCTCTCAAGGATTTCATCAAATCTGACATCTGATTAAAATACGAAGGAAATTTTTATTTTTCCCTCTCACGCTACGCAGCATTCATTTCTAGAGTACATAATATTCAGGACATTCTGCTGCACACAAGCACCATTACTACTTATGAAACATGAAAAGTGACACATTCTTTTAGAAAGTCTGTGGTCTGCTTAAGTGCATGAGCTTTGCAGATTTTCTACCGTAACTCCTTCCATTTGAGCTGATAACCTTTAAGAACAGTTGTAATTGTTAGAATCTGGATTAAAAAGAACAAACCATTTCAAACATAATATTGTAATTCGTGAGACTGGGCGCAAATTTTTAAATGTCGTTTTAATTTGAAAGAATATTTCAAATGTGTGCAATTTTGGATCCTTTTCATGCAACATCGGATGGACTTTCGAGCATGATGAATATGATCCGTATTGAGTAAAAATTCAAAGTGCGTAAAGGAAAGGCAGTTTTAAAATACTTCCGTTTCTCAAAATAAAGCTCTAACATCATCACATCCCTAGATTTGCAAATTTGTGTTCGTCACAAAACAGTGGTTCATTAAAGGAAAAAATACATTTTCTCAAGTGACGAAATGAGCCGTAAATGGGAGGGGTAATAAGTCGATAGTCCAAATATTTCAGATGAAATTCTCCCTGCTTTGTTCAGTAGTACATTTATATTTTTTTTTTCAATTA
The DNA here is from genome assembly GCA_019973935.1 of Trichonephila clavipes. NCBI lineage: Eukaryota > Metazoa > Arthropoda > Arachnida > Araneae > Nephilidae > Trichonephila > Trichonephila clavipes. The sequence continues at coordinate 431,159 of BMAU01021428.1, forward strand.
TGTCTGAACAATTATCTGAAGGTGAAATCAAGCTGAAATTTATATAAAATTCGCGTATTTGCTCTATTTCGCTGGTGGTACAACTTCAAGCGGTGGTAGTACCGGCCCAATAGGAACTGAAACCACCGTATCTCCGGGTACACAAAGAAGAAGTAAATTGATCATTTAACACAAAACTTTCATCGAAGATTTAATCACTGAATACTGAAAAGGCATTGCAACAGTTCATGCAGTTCTATCGGTCGCGACAATTTATTTACTTTCATTCCTTTTTTGTTTCGTTTTTGAATATTTATTGTTTTTTGAGGAAAAATATTTCAGAGTATGGAAAGCAATAAACTTAATAAAAAACCCGAAGAAAATTTCATTCTCTATACCATTTTTTTCTATTACTACTGACATTACACCAAAAATAATTACGTCTTGCGATCTGGGCTCGACATAATGTTCACTTTTTCTATATGAATTCCTAAAAGTCCATTATCATAAATCAAAATATATATTTAAAATGATTATTACTTTACAATCACATTTGCTGCAAAATTGGTACAGATTTCTAATAAATTTCCTTGCGTGTTTCACATAAAAAAGAAAGGCCGAAATTCAGCATCGACAAATTTCAATTCGGCATTTTTTTTTTTTTTTACACATAGAAACAGTGAGGAACATTGAAGCGCTTAATGAAGAATTTGTTTTAATTCAAAGTTAGATAAAATTTATATATTCTTTACAGGAGGAACAATATCCACCGGAGATACTACAGGCACTATTGGTACGGGAGACTCTACCGTTACAGGTTCGTTACCATTACTCGATTACCATTCTCCTTTTTATTGTTTTCTGCCTTAACATCTTGACGGAACCGTTCAATGGTTCCACGCGTTTATATTAAAATTAGCGAACTACTTTCTTTTCAGGCGGAACAACAACCACTGAAGGTACTGTATCCAGTGCCAAAACGGAATCCACAAGGATCAGTGCATCTGGTAAGACCCGTGATTTATTTTCAAAATGAGGAAGGGTTCTCAAGTGACCATGTTGTAAACGATCGTGCGCTCTTTGTCATTTACTATTAAACGTTTTACACAATTTATCATCATTGCGTGTATAAATTTTAGAAGTTCTAAGCAAAGAAAATACACTTCTATATACATTTTTTGAAAGCAATTATTCTGATTGGCCGGTTGCGCAAATTGTCTATCATATGGAAAATTTTACTATGCGTATTCTCGATTATGTCAAAGTCCATCCATGTAGAGACATTTCTTCGTGTAACTGCATTTATTTTTTTCCCAAAATTGTAAAAATCTATAATGTTAAGATTCAAAGGCATTTAAATTTTCAGAGGGAACTACATCCAGTGACGATAGCACCGCTACATCATCCTCCGCGTTTCCAGGAACGGCAGGCACAGGAACTACGTCTTCAAGTACAATACCTAAAAGTTTTCGCAATTTTTTTTTATTTCTCTAGCTGTCAAATTTCATCAGATCCAACATCTGATTCAAAATACGAAGGAAATTTTTATTTTTCCCTCTCACGCTACGCACCATTCGTTTCTAGAGTACATAATATTCAGGACATTTTGCTGCACATTAACATCAATACTACTTATGAAACATGAAAAGTGACACATTCTTCCTGAAAGTCTCTGGTCTGTTTAAGAGCATGAGCTTTTTAAATTTCCTCTCTGAAGTCCTTCCTTTTAAGCTTATAACCTCTAAGAACAGTTGTAATTATTGGAATCGGGATTACAAAGAGCAAACCATTTCAGACCTTATATTGTAATTTGTCAGAATGGGCTCAAACTTTCAAATGCCTTTTTCAGATGAAAGAATATTTAAAAATACAATTTTCGATCCTTTTCATGCAACATCGAATGAACTTTCGAGCATGACGAATATGATCCGTATTGAGTAAAAATTCAAAGTGCGTAAAGGAAAGACAGTTTTAAAATACTTCCGTTTCTCAAAATAAAGCTCTAACCTCATCATATCCCTAGATTTGCAAATTTGTCTTCGTCACAATACAGTGGTTTATTAAAGGAAAAAATACATTTTATCAAGTGACGAAATGAGCCGTAAATGGGAGGGGTAATAAGTCGATAGTCTAAATATTTCGGATGAAATTCTTCCTGCTTTGCTCAGTAATACATTTATTTCTTTCAATTATGTCTGAACAATTATCTGAAGGTGAAATCAAACTGAAATTTATATAAAATTCGCGTATGTGCTCTATTTCGCTGGTGGTACATTTTCAAGCGTTGGTAGTACCGGCTCAATAGGAACTGAAACCACCGTATCTCCGGGTACACAAAGAACAAGTAAATTGATCATTTAATACAAAACTTTCATCGAAGATTTAATCACTGAATACTGAAAAGGTATTGCAACATTTCATGCAGTTCTATCGGTCGCGACAATTTACTTACTTTCATTCCTTTTTTGTTTCGTTTTTGAGCATTTATTGTGTTTTGATGAAAAATATTTCAGAGTATGTAATGCAATAAACTTAATAAAAATCCCGAAGAAAATTTCATTCTCTATACCATTTTTTTTCTTTTACTACTGACATTGCACCAAAAGTAAACAAGTCTTGCGATCTAGACTCGACATAATGTTCACTTTATTCCATATGACTTCCTAAAAGCCGATTATCATAAATCAAAATATATATAAAAAATGATTATCAATTTACAATCACATTTGCTGCAAAATTGGTGCAGATTTCTAATAAATTTCCTTGCGTGTTTCACATATAAAAAATTCTTAGGCTGAAATTCAGCATCGACAAATTTCCATTCGGCGTTGTTTCTGTACAAATAGAAACAGTAAGAAACATTGAACCGCTTAATGAAGAAGAATTTGTTATAATTCAAACTTAAATAAAAAATTATATATTCTTTACAGGAGGAACAACAACCACCGGAGATAATGCAGGCATTCCTGGTACGGGAGGCTCTACCGTTACAGGTTCGTTACCATTACTCGAGTACAATTCTACTTTTTATGGATTTTTGCCTTAACATCTTAACGGAAACGTTCAATGGTTCTCCACGCGTTTATATTATAATTAGGGAGCTACTTTCTTTCCACGTGGAACAACATACACTGGAGGTACTATATCCAGCGTGAACACAGAATCCAAAGGGACTAATGTATCTGGTAAGAGCCGCGATATATTTTAGAAATGATTAAAGGTTCTAAAGCGTCCATGTTGTAAACGATCGTGCGCTCTTTTTCATTTAATACTAAACGTTTTACACAATTTATCATCAATGCGTATATAAATATCAGAAGATCTAGGCAAAGAAAAATACACTTCATTATAAACATTTTTTGAAAGTAGTTACTCTGATTGGTCCCGTCATAAAGTTGTCTATCATATTGAAAAATGTTACTATACGTATTCTCCATTGTGTCAAAGTCCATCAATGTAGAGTCATTTTTTCACGTAAATGCATTTATTTTTTTTCCCAAAATTGTAAAAATGTATACTGTTAAGATTGAAAGGTTTTTAAATTTTCAGGTGGAACTACATCCAGTGACGATAGCACCGCTACAACATCCTCCGCGTTTACAGGAACGGCGGGCACTGAAACTACCTCTTCAGGTACGATAAACAAAAGTTTTCACAATTTTTTTTTATTTCTCTAGCTCTCAAGGATTTCATCAAATCTGACATCTGATTAAAATACGAAGGAAATTTTTATTTTTCCCTCTCACGCTACGCAGCATTCATTTCTAGAGTACATAATATTCAGGACATTCTGCTGCACACAAGCACCATTACTACTTATGAAACATGAAAAGTGACACATTCTTTTAGAAAGTCTGTGGTCTGCTTAAGTGCATGAGCTTTGCAGATTTTCTACCGTAACTCCTTCCATTTGAGCTGATAACCTTTAAGAACAGTTGTAATTGTTAGAATCTGGATTAAAAAGAACAAACCATTTCAAACATAATATTGTAATTCGTGAGACTGGGCGCAAACTTTTAAATGTCGTTTTAATTTAAAAGAATATTTCAAATGCAATTTTGGATCCTTTTCATGTGACATCGGATGGACTTTCGAGCATGATGAATATGATCCGTATTGAGTAAAAATTCAAAGTGCGTAAAGGAAAGGCAGTTTTAAAATACTTCCGTTTCTCAAAATAAAGCTCTAACCTCATCACATCCCTAGATTTGCAAATTTGTGTTCGTCACAAAACAGTGGTTCATTAAAGGAAAAAATACATTTTCTCAAGTGACGAAATGAGCCGTAAATGGGAGGGGTAATAAGTCGATAGTCTAAATATTTCAGATGAAATTCTCCCTGCTTTGTTCAGTAGTACATTTATATTTTTTTTTCAATTATGTCTGAACAATTATCTGAAGGTGAAATCAAGCTGAAATTTATATAAAATTCGCGTATTTGCTCTATTTCGCTGGTGGTACAACTTCAAGCGGTGGTAGTACCGGCCCAATAGGAACTGAAACCACCGTATCTCCGGGTACACAAAGAAGAAGTAAATTGATCATTTAACACAAAACTTTCATCGAAGATTTAATCACTGAATACTGAAAAGGCATTGCAACAGTTCATGCAGTTCTATCGGTCGCGACAATTTATTTACTTTCATTCCTTTTTTGTTTCGTTTTTGAATATTTATTGTTTTTTGAGGAAAAATATTTCAGAGTATGGAAAGCAATAAACTTAATAAAAAACCCGAAGAAAATTTCATTCTCTATACCATTTTTTTTCTATTACTACTGACATTACACCAAAAATAATTACGTCTTGCGATCTGGGCTCGACATAATGTTCACTTTTTTCTATATGAATTCCTAAAAGTCCATTATCATAAATCAAAATATATATTTAAAATGATTATTACTTTACAATCACATTTGCTGCAAAATTGGTACAGATTTCTAATAAATTTCCTTGCGTGTTTCACATAAAAAAGAAAGGCCGAAATTCAGCATCGTGAAATTTCAATTCGGCATTTTTTTTTACACATAGAAACAGTGAGGAACATTGAAGCGCTTAATGAAGAATTTGTTTTAATTCAAAGTTAGATAAAATTTATATATTCTTTACAGGAGGAACAATATCCACCGGAGATACTACAGGCACTATTGGTACGGGAGACTCTACCGTTACAGGTTCGATACCATTACTCGATTACCATTCTCCTTTTTATTGTTTTCTGCCTTAACATCTTGACGGAACCGTTCAAAGGTTCCACGCGTTTATATTAAAATTAGGGAACTACTTTCTTTTCAGGCGGAACAACAACCACTGAAGGTACTGTATCCAGTGCCAAAACGGAATCCACAAGGATCAGTGCATCTGGTAAGACCCGTGATTTATTTTCAAAATGAGGAAGGGTTCTCAAGTGACCATGTTGTAAACGATCGTGCGCTCTTTGTCATTTACTATTAAACGTTTTACACAATTTATCATCATTGCGTGTATAAATTTTAGAAGTTCTAAGCAAAGAAAATACACTTCTATATACATTTTTTGAAAGCAATTATTCTGATTGGCCGGTTGCGCAAATTGTCTATCATATGGAAAATTTTACTATGCGTATTCTCGATTATGTCAAAGTCCATCCATGTAGAGACATTTTTTCGTGTAACTGCATTTATTTTTTTCCCAAAATTGTAAAAATCTATAATGTTAAGATTCAAAGGCATTTAAATTTTCAGAGGGAACTACATCCAGTGACGATAGCACCGCTACATCATCCTCCGCGTTTCCAGGAACGGCAGGCACAGGAACTACGTCTTCAAGTACAATACCTAAAAGTTTTCGCAATTTTTTTTTATTTCTCTAGCTGTCAAATTTCATCAGATCCAACATCTGATTCAAAATACGAAGGAAATTTTTATTTTTCCCTCTCACGCTACGCACCATTCGTTTCTAGAGTACATAATATTCAGGACATTTTGCTGCACATTAACATCAATACTACTTATGAAACATGAAAAGTGACACATTCTTCCTGAAAGTCTCTGGTCTGTTTAAGAGCATGAGCTTTTTAAATTTCTCTCTGAAGTCCTTCCTTTTAAGCTTATAACCTCTAAGAACAGTTGTAATTATTGGAATCGGGATTACAAAGAGCAAACCATTTCAGACCTTATATTGTAATTTGTCAGAATGGGCTCAAACTTTCAAATGCCTTTTTCAGATGAAAGAATATTTAAAAATACAATTTTCGATCCTTTTCATGCAACATCGAATGAACTTTCGAGCATGACGAATATGATCCGTATTGAGTAAAAATTCAAAGTGCGTAAAGGAAAGACAGTTTTAAAATACTTCCGTTTCTCAAAATAAAGCTCTAACCTCATCATATCCCTAGATTTGCAAATTTGTCTTCGTCACAATACAGTGGTTTATTAAAGGAAAAAATACATTTTATCAAGTGACGAAATGAGCCGTAAATGGGAGGGGTAATAAGTCGATAGTCTAAATATTTCGGATGAAATTCTTCCTGCTTTGCTCAGTAATACATTTATTTCTTTCAATTATGTCTGAACAATTATCTGAAGGTGAAATCAAACTGAAATTTATATAAAATTCGCGTATGTGCTCTATTTCGCTGGTGGTACATTTTCAAGCGTTGGTAGTACCGGCTCAATAGGAACTGAAACCACCGTATCTCCGGGTACACAAAGAACAAGTAAATTGATCATTTAATACAAAACTTTCATCGAAGATTTAATCACTGAATACTGAAAAGGTATTGCAACATTTCATGCAGTTCTATCGGTCGCGACAATTTACTTACTTTCATTCCTTTTTTGTTTCGTTTTTGAGCATTTATTGTGTTTTGATGAAAAATATTTCAGAGTATGTAATGCATTAAACTTAATAAAAATCCCGAAGAAAATTTCATTCTCTATACCATTTGTTTTCTTTTACTACTGACATTGCACCAAAAGTAAAAGTCTTGCGATCTAGACTCGACATAATGTTCACTTTATTCCATATGACTTCCTAAAAGCCGATTATCATAAATCAAAATATATATAAAAAATGATTATCAATTTACAATCACATTTGCTGCAAAATTGGTGCAGATTTCTAATAAATTTCCTTGCGTGTTTCACATAAAAAAATTCTTAGGCTGAAATTCAGCATCGACAAATTTCCATTCGGCGTTGTTTCTGTACAAATAGAAACAGTAAGAAACATTGAACCGCTTAATGAAGAAGAATTTGTTATAATTCAAACTTAAATAAAAAATTATATATTCTTTACAGGAGGAACAACAACCACCGGAGATATGCAGGCATTCCTGGTACGGGAGGCTCTACCGTTACAGGTTCGTTACCATTACTCGAGTACAATTCTACTTTTTATTGATTTTTGCCTTAACATCTTAAAGGAAACGTTCAATGGTTCTCCACGCGTTTATATTATAATTAGGGAGCTACTTTCTTTCCACGTGGAACAACATACACTGGAGGTACTATATCCAGCATGAACACAGAATCCAAAGGGACTAATGTATCTGGTAAGAGCCGCGATTTATTTTAGAAAGGATGAAGGGTTCTCAAGCGACCATGTTGTAAACGATCGTGCGCTCTTTATCATTTAATACTAAACGTTTTACACAATTTATCATCAATGCGTATATAAATATCAGAAGATCTAGGCAAAGAAAAAATACACTTCATTATAAACTTTTGAAAGTAGTTACTCTGATTGGTCCCGTCATAAAGTTGTCTATCATATTGAAAAATGTTACTATACGTATTCTCCATTGTGTCAAAGTCCATCAATGTAGCGTCATTTTTTCACGTAAATGCATTTATTTTCCCCCCAAATTGTAAAAATGTATACTGTTAAGATTGAAAGGTTTTTAAATTTTCTGGTGGAACTACATCCAGTGACGATAGCACCGCTACAACATCCTCCGCGTTTACAGGAACAGCGGGCACTGAAACTACCTCTTCAGGTACGATAAACAAAAGTTTTCACAATTTTTTTTATTTCTCTAGCTCTCAAGGATTTCATCAAATCTGACATCTGATTAAAATACGAAGGAAATTTTTATTTTTCCCTCTCACGCTACGCAGCATTCATTTCTAGAGTACATAATATTCAGGACATTCTGCTGCACACAAGCACCATTACTACTTATGAAACATGAAAAGTGACACATTCTTTTAGAAAGTCTGTGGTCTGCTTAAGTGCATGAGCTTTGCAGATTTTCTACCGTAACTCCTTCCATTTGAGCTGATAACCTTTAAGAACAGTTGTAATTGTTAGAATCTGGATTAAAAAGAACAAACCATTTCAAACATAATATTGTAATTCGTGAGACTGGGCGCAAACTTTTAAATGTCGTTTTAATTTAAAAGAATATTTCAAATGCAATTTTGGATCCTTTTCATGTGACATCGGATGGACCTTCGAGCAAGACGAATATGATCCGTATTGAGTAACAATTCAAAGTGCGTAGAGGAAAAGCAGTTTTAAAATACTTCCGTTTCTCAAAATAAAGCTCTAACCTCATCACATCCCTAGATTTGCAAATTTGTGTTCGTCACAAAACAGTGGTTCATTAAAGGAAAAAATACATTTTCTCAAGTGACGAAATGAGCCGTAAATGGGAGGGGTAATAAGTCGATAGTCTAAATATTTCAGATGAAATTCTCCCTGCTTTGTTCAGTAGTACATTTATATTTTTTTTTCAATTATGTCTGAACAATTATCTGAAGGTGAAATCAAGCTGAAATTTATATAAAATTCGCGTATGTGCTCTATTTCGCTGGTGGTACATTTTCAAGCGTTGGTAGTACCGGCTCAATAGGAACTGAAACCACCGTATCTCCGGGTACACAAAGAAGAAGTAAATTGATCATTTAACACAAAACTTTCATCGAAGATTTAATCACTGAATACTGAAAAGGCATTGCAACAGTTCATGCAGTTCTATCGGTCGCGACAATTTATTTACTTTCATTCCTTTTTTGTTTCGTTTTTGAATATTTATTGTTTTTTGAGGAAAAATATTTCAGAGTATAGAAAGCAATAAACTTAATAAAAAACCCGAAGAAAATTTCATTCTCTATACCATTTTTTTTCTATTACTACTGACATTACACCAAAAATAATTACGTCTTGCGATCTGGGCTCGACATAATGTTCACTTTTTTCTATATGAATTCCTAAAAGTCCATTATCATAAATCAAAATATATATTTAAAATGATTATTACTTTACAATCACATTTGCTGCAAAATTGGTACAGATTTCTAATAAATTTCCTTGCGTGTTTCACATAAAAAAGAAAGGCCGAAATTCAGCATCGTGAAATTTCAATTCGGCATTTTTTTTTACACATAGAAACAGTGAGGAACATTGAAGCGCTTAATGAAGAATTTGTTTTAATTCAAAGTTAGATAAAATTTATATATTCTTTACAGGAGGAACAATATCCACCGGAGATACTACAGGCACTATTGGTACGGGAGACTCTACCGTTACAGGTTCGTTACCATTACTCGATTACCATTCTCCTTTTTATTGTTTTCTGCCTTAACATCTTGACGGAACCGTTCAAAGGTTCCACGCGTTTATATTAAAATTAGGGAACTACTTTCTTTTCAGGCGGAACAACAACCACTGAAGGTACTGTATCCAGTGCCAAAACGGAATCCACAAGGATCAGTGCATCTGGTAAGACCCGTGATTTATTTTCAAAATGAGGAAGGGTTCTCAAGTGACCATGTTGTAAACGATCGTGCGCTCTTTGTCATTTACTATTAAACGTTTTACACAATTTATCATCATTGCGTGTATAAATTTTAGAAGTTCTAAGCAAAGAAAATACACTTCTATATACATTTTTTGAAAGCAATTATTCTGATTGGCCGGTTGCGCAAATTGTCTATCATATGGAAAATTTTACTATGCGTATTCTCGATTATGTCAAAGTCCATCCATGTAGAGACATTTTTTCGTGTAACTGCATTTATTTTTTTCCCAAAATTGTAAAAATCTATAATGTTAAGATTCAAAGGCATTTAAATTTTCAGAGGGAACTACATCCAGTGACGATAGCACCGCTACATCATCCTCCGCGTTTCCAGGAACGGCAGGCACAGGAACTACGTCTTCAAGTACAATACCTAAAAGTTTTCGCAATTTTTTTTTATTTCTCTAGCTGTCAAATTTCATCAGATCCAACATCTGATTCAAAATACGAAGGAAATTTTTATTTTTCCCTCTCACGCTACGCACCATTCGTTTCTAGAGTACATAATATTCAGGACATTTTGCTGCACATTAACATCAATACTACTTATGAAACATGAAAAGTGACACATTCTTCCTGAAAGTCTCTGGTCTGTTTAAGAGCATGAGCTTTTTAAATTTCCTCTCTGAAGTCCTTCCTTTTAAGCTTATAACCTCTAAGAACAGTTGTAAATATTGGAATCGGGATTACAAAGAGCAAACCATTTCAGACCTTATATTGTAATTTGTCAGAATAGGCTCAAACTTTCAAATGCCTTTTTCAGATGAAAGAATATTTAAAAATACAGTTTTCGATCCTTTTCATGCAACATCGAATGAACTTTCGAGCATGACGAATATGATCCGTATTGAGTAAAAATTCAAAGTGCGTAAAGGAAAGACAGTTTTAAAATACTTCCGTTTCTCAAAATAAAGCTCTAACCTCATCATATCCCTAGATTTGCAAATTTGTCTTCGTCACAATACAGTGGTTTATTAAAGGAAAAAATACATTTTATCAAGTGACGAAATGAGCCGTAAATGGGAGGGGTAATAAGTCGATAGTCTAAATATTTCGGATGAAATTCTTCCTGCTTTGCTCAGTAATACATTTATTTCTTTCAATTATGTCTGAACAATTATCTGAAGGTGAAATCAAGCTGAAATTTATATAAAATTCGCGTATGTGCTCTATTTCGCTGGTGGTACATTTTCAAGCGTTGGTAGTACCGGCTCAATAGGAACTGAAACCACCGTATCTCCGGGTACACAAAGAACAAGTAAATTGATCATTTAATACAAAACTTTCATCGAAGATTTAATCACTGAATACTGAAAAGGCATTGCAACATTTCATGCAGTTCTATCGGTCGCGACAATTTATTTACTTTCATTCCTTTTTTGTTTCGTTTTGAGCATTTATTGTGTTTTGATGAAAAATATTTCAGAGTATGTAATGCAATAAACTTAATAAAAATCCCGAAGAAAATTTCATTCTCTATACCATTTTTTTTCTTTTACTACTGACATTGCACCAAAAGTAAACAAGTCTTGCGATCTAGACTCGACATAATGTTCACTTTATTCCATATGACTTCCTAAAAGCCGATTATCATAAATCAAAATATATATAAAAAATGATTATCAATTTACAATCACATTTGCTGCAAAATTGGTGCAGATTTCTAATAAATTTCCTTGCGTGTTTCACATATAAAAATTCTTAGGCTGAAATTCAGCATCGACAAATTTCCATTCGGCGTTGTTTCTGTACAAATAGAAACAGTAAGAAACATTGAACCGCTTAATGAAGAAGAATTTGTTATAATTCAAACTTAAATAAAAAATTATATATTCTTTACAGGAGGAACAACAACCACCGGAGATAATGCAGGCATTCCTGGTACGGGAGGCTCTACCGTTACAGGTTCGTTACCATTACTCGAGTACAATTCTACTTTTTATGGATTTTTGCCTTAACATCTTAACGGAAACGTTCAATGGTTCTCCACGCGTTTATATTATAATTAGGGAGCTACTTTCTTTCCACGTGGAACAACATACACTGGAGGTACTATATCCAGCGTGAACACAGAATCCAAAGGGACTAATGTATCTGGTAAGAGCCGCGATATATTTTAGAAATGATTAAAGGTTCTAAAGCGTCCATGTTGTAAACGATCGTGCGCTCTTTATCATTTAATACTAAACGTTTTACACAATTTATCATCAATGCGTATATAAATATCAGAAGATCTAGGCAAAGAAAAAATACACTTCATTATAAACTTTTTGAAAGTAGTTACTCTGATTGGTCCCGTCATAAAGTTGTCTATCATATTGAAAAATGTTACTATACGTATTCTCCATTGTGTCAAAGTCCATCAATGTAGAGACATTTTTTCACGTAAATGCATTTATTTTTTCCCCAAAATTGTAAAAATGTATACTGTTAAGATTGAAAGGTTTTTAAATTTTCAGGTGGAACTACATCCAGTGACGATAGCACCGCTACAACATCCTCCGCGTTTACAGGAACGGCGGGCACTGAAACTACCTCTTCAGGTACGATAAACAAAAGTTTTCACAATTTTTTTTATTTCTCTAGCTCTCAAGGATTTCATCAAATCTGACATCTGATTAAAATACGAAGGAAATTTTTATTTTTCCCTCTCACGCTACGCAGCATTCATTTCTAGAGTACATAATATTCAGGACATTCTGCTGCACACAAGCACCATTACTACTTATGAAACATGAAAAGTGACACATTCTTTTAGAAAGTCTGTGGTCTGCTTAAGTGCATGAGCTTTGCAGATTTTCTACCGTAACTCCTTCCATTTGAGCTGATAACCTTTAAGAACAGTTGTAATTGTTAGAATCTGGATTAAAAAGAACAAACCATTTCAAACATAATATTGTAATTCGTGAGACTGGGCGCAAACTTTTAAATGTCGTTTTAATTTGAAAGAATATTTCAAATGTGTGCAATTTTGGATCCTTTTCATGCAACATCGGATGGACTTTCGAGCATGATGAATATGATCCGTATTGAGTAAAAATTCAAAGTGCGTAAAGGAAAGGCAGTTTTAAAATACTTCCGTTTCTCAAAATAAAGCTCGAACCTCATCACATCCCTAGATTTGCAAATTTGTGTTCGTCACAATACAGTGGTTCATTAAAGGAAAAAATACATTTTCTCAAGTGACGAAATGAGCCGTAAATGGGAGGGGTAATAAGTCGATAGTCTAAATATTTCAGATGAAATTCTCCCTGCTTTGTTCAGTAGTACATTTATATTTTTTTTTCAATTATGTCTGAACAATTATCTGAAGGTGAAATCAAGCTGAAATTTATATAAAACGCACGTATTTGTTCTCTTTCGCAGGTGGTACAACTTCTGGCGGTGGTAGTACCGGCTTCATAGGAATTGCAAGCTCCGTATCTCCAAGTACACAAAGAACAGGTAAATTGATCATTTTACACAAAATTTTCATGGGAGCCTTAATCACTGAATACTGAAAAGGCATTGCAAAAGTTCATGCAGTTCTATCGGCCGGGACAATTTATTTACTTTCATTCCTTTTTTGTTTCGCTTTTAACCATTTATTGTTTTTTGAGGAAAAATATTTCAGAGTATGGAAAGCAATAAACTTAATAAAAAACCAGAAGAAAAGTTCATTCTCTATACCATTTTTTTTCTTTTACTACGGACATTACACCAAAAATAAACACGTCTTGTGATCTGGGCTCGACATAATGTTCATTTTATTCTATATGACTTCCTAAATGTCCATTATCATAAATCAAAATATATATTTAAAATTATTATCAATTTACAATTGCATTTGCTTCAAAATTGGTACGGATTTCTAATAATTTTCCTTGCGTGTTTCACATGCAAAAAACCTTAGGCTGAAATTCAGCATCGACAAATTTCCATTCGGCGTTGTTTCTGTGCAAATAGAAACAGTGAGGAACATTGAACCGCTTAATGAAGAAGAATTTGTTATAATTCAAATTTAAATAAAAAATTATATATTCTTTACAGGAGGAACAACAACCACCGGAGATAATGCAGGCATTCCTGGTACGGGAGGCTCTACCGTTACAGGTTCGTTACCATTACTCGAGTACAATTCTACTTTTTATTGATTTTTGCCTTAACATCTTGACGGAACCGTTCAATGGTTCCACGCGTTTATATTATAATTAGGGAGCTACTTTCTTTCCAGGTGGAACAACATACACTAGTGGTACTATATCCAGTGGCAACACAGAATCCAAAGGGACTAGTGTATCTGGTAAGAGCCGCGATTTATTTTAGAAATGATGGAGGGTTCTAAAGCGACCATGTTGTAAACGATCGTGCGCTCTTTGTCATTTAATACTAAATGTTTTACACAATTTATCATCAATGCGTATATAAATATCAGAAGATCTAGGCAAAGAAAATACACTTCATTATACACTTTTTGAAAGCAATTATTCTGATTGGTCCCGTCGCGCAAGTTGTCTATCATATGGAAAATTTTTACTATGCGTATTCTCGATTATGTCAAAGTCCATCATCGTAGAGACATTTTTTCGCGTAACTGCATTTATTTTTCCCCAAAATTTTGAAAATGTATAATGTTAAGATTGAAAGGTTTTTAAATTTTCAGGTGGAACTACATCCAGTGACGATAGCACCGCTACAACATCCTCCGTGTTTACAGGAACGGCAGGCACTGGAACTACCTCTTCAGGTACGATACCTAAAAGTGTTCGCCAAATTTTTTTTATTTCTCTAGCTTTCAAGGATTTCATCTAATCCGACATCTGATTCAAAATACGAAGGAAACTTTTATTCTTCCCTCACACGCTACGCAGCATTCGTTTCGGTAGTATATAATATTCAGGATATTCTGCTGCACACTAACACCATCACTACTTATGAAACATGAAAAGTGACACATTCTTTCTGAAAGTGTGTGGTCTGCTTAAATGCATGAGCTTTGCAAATTTTCTACCTGAACTCCTTCATTTTGAGCTAATAACATTTAAGAACATTTGTAAATATTAGAATCTGGATTACAAAGAGCAAACCATTTGAAAGGTAATATTGTAATTCGTCAGACTGGGCGCAAACTTTTAAATGCCGTTTTAATTTGGAAGAATATTTCAAATACAATTTTGGATCCTTTTCATGCAACATCGAATGAACTTTTGAGCATTACGAATATGATCCGTATTGAGTACAAATTCAAAGTGCGTAAAGAAAAGGCAGTTTTAAAATATTTCCGTTTCTCAAAATATATATAAAGCTCTAACCTCATCATGTCCCTAGATTTGCATATTTGTATTCGTCACAATACAGTGGTTTATTAAAGGAAAAAATTCATTTTCTCAAGTGCCGAAATGATCCTTAAATGGGAGGGGTGATCAAAAGTCAAAAATTTCGGAAGAAATTCTCCCTGCTTTGTTCAGTAGTACATTTATTTTATTTTCAAATATGTTGGAACAATTATCTGAAGGTGAAATCTAGCAGAAATTTATATAAAACGCACGTATTTGTTCTTTTTCGCAGGTGGTACAACTTCTAGCGGTGGTAGTACCGGCTCCATAGGAACTGGAAGCTCCATATCTCCGGGTACACAAGGAACAGGTAAATTGATCATTTTACACAAAACTTTCATCGAAGCCTTAATCACTGAATACTGAAAAGGCATTGCAACAGTTCATGCAGTTCTATCGGTTGCGAGAATTTATTTACTTTCATTCCTTTTTTGTTTCGCTTTTGACCATTTATTGTTTTTTGAGGAAAAATATTTCAGAGTATGGAAAGCAATAAATTTAATAAAATAACCGAAGAAAATTTAATTCTCTGTACCATTTTTTTCTATTACTACTAACATTACAACATAAATAAACACGTCTTCCTATCTGGGCTCGACATAATTTTTCACTTTATTCTATGTGAAATCCTAAAAGTCGATTATATAATAAATCAAAAATTATTGAAAATCATTCTCAATTTACAACCGCATTTGCTTAAAATTTGGTACAAATTTCTCATGAATTTCTTTGCGTGTTTCACATAAATACAGCGTTGTATTCAGCAAATTACACTTGATGTATTTTAAAAATGAATAACGGCTCTCAAGTGATCTTCTTGTAAACGATCGAGTGCTCATTGCCAGTTAATGCAAAACATATTTTAGATTTTATTATCACTGCGAATTTAAATTGTAAAAGTTCTAAGCAAATAAAATAACTTTGATATGCACATTTTTAAAGTCATTGCTTTTGGATGACTATTATAATCGGTTCGTCTTTCAAATTTCCTTTCGTATTTCATATTTTTTTAAAGTAGAATTTCTTGATTAGGTCATCATTGAAATTATTACTTAACAAGCGTTTCTTATATAGGTTAGTTTAAAGTTAGGGTTCTCCTAACACGCGGGGTCTTTTTTCTGTTCCTATTGCCATTTCATCTAAAATAGCTATTATCATAATGCAATTATTTAGTAATAATGAGATACTTTATTATAGAAAGCAAATTTATATATTCTAGCCTACTTCTCATTATTCTTTTGATGGAAAATGCACTTTCAAATTCCATTTTCTAGGAAAGGAATATTTAAATATAAATTTCGGTTTTTTTTTCATGTAACATAATTTGTAATTTTGATTTTGACAAAGTCGCTCTCCATTTAGCTCATTTTCGAAGTACGAAATGAAAATTTTTGTTTCTTGTCTTATCCACAGTTTGTGTGTTTCCCAGGAAAGAAAGAATACTTAGTTTTCTCTGATTTTGATTTAAGCTGTAAGTGGCTTAGGGGGTCTTAAATTAGTGGCTTTCCGTTGAAATCATTGCTGCCGTGTACAATAGTATATTGTGATCTAATTTTTTTTTCAATTAAATCTGCAGAAATATATGAATATATTTTTTTGTGAAATTTCTTATAAATCATTCGTACTTGTTCTTTTTCGCTGGCGGTACAACATCTAGCGAAAGTAGTACCGGAAGCATGCGATTTGTGAATACTCAAGGATCCGCTACAGGTAAATCGATTTTTAAAAAAATACACGTAAATTATAATTAGTTTATTACCAACAGTTCCTCCATATGGTATGACATTAATATCAAAGTTCACTTCCCAATATTCCCTAATGTCAGCAGTTCTCTTTAAAGGATATACAGAGTATGTAACAAAGCAAGAAATTCCCATTCCAAGCCGTGAATATTCTAATTCTTTCATTAATATTTCTTTATTTTTCTCTTAGGTTGGTCGTATCTAGTAATTTGTTTTCTCCAGTTTGGCACATGGCTTAGCACTCTGACTAAAGTAACTTAAAACTTATTTGTGTATAGTGTAGAAGTCAGTTACTGCTTGTAATATATCCCAAACTCTAATGTAAATTGCTTTTCAATTCCTACTATTAGCTCGCACTCTCTATATATTTATTTATTTATTTATCTTGGTGGAAATATCAATCGTTAATAAAATACATTTAAATCGCTCAATTGAGCTGAAATTTTATATACATGATTGTTTTGGATGTCAATACGATACTTTAATGATAATTAATAAAAATGAATTGATTAAAACTAATTATTTAAAGAATTACAAATACAGCCACGTTGGCGACTTAGCGACCCTTTTGGCGCCTTTTTCAAAATTTTAAAAGGTTTTTTTTATCACGTTTTAACGCATTCAGTTGAATTGAAATTTTATAGACACGATTGTTTTGGATGATAATACATGATGATAATAAATAAAAATGATAATTAATAAAAATTAATTACCACTTAAAGTTGTGATTCTGTCATATGTAATATACATATTTATATTAATTGTAACTATTTGATAAAAAGTAGCTGAAACAAAATTTTTCTTTGATCTTAAAAGGAATTGACTTTAAAAAAAAACTTGTTTTTTGTGTAGTCAATTAAGGGGGTTACACACACAGAGTCTTCTTGTGAAGAGTCTGTAACGGATTCTATTCGGACCTTCTACCTCTTCGGACCTTTTGGAGAGACTTTCTTTAACTGTTATCTTATTTTAAAAACCACTTTCCGTATAGATGACTTGGGCTTATGCAAATGTAAATACTATTTAAAACCTGTCGTTCGGGTTTATCAGTTAATAGAATAAGGTAAAGTGAATTGCGACTGGGAATTCGTGCAGCATGAAATTAATATTCGTCTTAGAATTCATCAAGAGTTGTGGAAGTAAATAACATAGTAGCTGAGCGAGCTATTGAATTTCGAGAAGGATGGTCATAAGGAACTCCGACTCAAGATAAGTTTTTTGAATAATCTTATATGTCAGATTAAGTGTTAGGATTTCAGATTACTCCCAGGGTTAGGCAATAATATTGTATATCATTCATGAAGAGTTAGATATAAATAAAAGTATCTATTTTTAAGATGATGTCTGCTGCTTCCCCGAACGCTCTTACACTCGCGACCTTCAGGCCGCGACAAATCCTTTATTCTAAATACGTTTGTTTATCCCAGTAAAAAATATTACTGTTCCTATTACAGGACAAGGAAATTTTCCAAACTTAGTCACAATATTGGTTCTGCCTGATTTTTTGTGCCTAAATAACTAAAAAGAGATGTTGAGCGCTGGTTTTAATTTTAGGCCATCCTAGAACAGATATACCTGATCAGGGGTATCCAACCCAAATGAATTTGCGGGCCAGTTCGAAAAACATAATCTCGCGGGCCGCACTTAAAGATATGTACCTTTATATCAGATTTGGAAACAAAAAAATATTTGTTGCAGTGAAAATTTAAAACAGAATGAATTATTATTATTGTTTTCATTATTTTTCATGTATACAGGCATAGATAATGTAATAATGTTTATGTAATATAATAATGCAATGATCAAATAATGTTTAAAATATTACAGTGTGTGTTGCCATTTTCTTGAAAATTACGGTGTTCCTTTTGAATTGATCTTTCGGTACTCATTGTTGAAATTTGATAGTGCTGCCATTCACAAACGATTAAGTATACATTGTCCCTTACCTCTTAACTGTCACGAATCACGATTTTTAAAATATTTTTTTTAATACTTCGCATTCCGTGTGTGGTTAAAAACCGTTTTTAAATTATCTTCGGGTTTTTAACGAACTATATGTATATGTTGAAAATTATTTTACTTAAAAGGTTCATTTAATTTTTTTTAAAAAAATAGCTTTTAAATAATAAATTAAAGCATTTCTTATAGTAAATTTAGAGCCGAAATAATTTCTTATGTCAGTTAAATAAATTAATACTGGTTGTCCGAAAAGTATGACTACACTTTTAAGTATTAATTGCAACATAACAAGTGATATAAAAAAATTAGGTCAATTCACACACATACCTAGGTCAACAAAGAAAAAATTTAGTTTAGTTATTTTTTATTAAATAATTACAATTAATCTAAATATGCATATAAATATCACATAATCACAATATTAAGTGGCAAAATAGAAAGCGAACATTCTTGCAATAATCAATGTATACTGTCGCCCTCTATGGCCTTCATTCGGAACAAATTTAATTTTTTTCTTTTATATAAAACTAAAATTAACTAATTAAATTTAATTAATGAACTAATTTTTGAAAAAAACTGTATTAACATCAAGTACTTCAAGTTTAAAAAATATATATTTAAACTTGAGTGGATGAATAAAAAGTATTTTATTAACGATTGAAAATTTGAACAAGATTATATACAGAGAGAGAGAAAGAAAGTGAAATAAATAAAGATATTCACTAACAATTTTTCCAGCTCCATACAGAAAATGTCAAAGTTTTTTTACAATGTTTTATTGCAGTATTTCAGTATGCGAATCATTAGTTGCGTGTTACACATGGAATCTATAATTGAGTGATTTCTGGCCACACGTTCAATGAAATATTACAGGTTTAACAATCTACCGTAATTCGACTTTTTATTTCATCAGTTCCACTACTTGAATATTGATAAACAATGCTTTCACGTATCCCGGCAAAAAGGTGTTATGTTACATGAGATCAAGATGGTCACGTTGTTGGACTTCCTTCTTCCATTCATCGCCCGGGGAACTTTTTCACACTTCCTAACTCCAATGTGTTGGTACCCCATTTACGCTGTACATGCGTTGCAGATATAAATTCTATAAACCATGCAACAATTTGCGCTTATTCTTCGGGTAAAGCCAATTTTAAACAAGAAAGTTGAAACCTGGAGACGTTGCGCCATCTAGTTTGCATTTCATGAAACGGAAACTTAAATCCTTTTATCTTTCCTGTGGAACATAAAAACTATAAGAAAACGTCTTTGTTTATTTTTAATTAATTTTTGAAAGTGTAATCATATCTTTCGGACATCCTATATTTTAAAGTAGAATCAAAAAAGTTTTGACTAGCCCCCTTTTTATTTAAAATATGTAAGTAAAACGTTTTTTATTTAGTTGAAAAGAAAAATACAAGATAGAAGGAACGAAAAACAAAGCAAAAATACTCTATTTTTCTATCTAATCAAATTTTTTCAGAACCATACATTTCATTAAACACAAATTAGACTTCGTCAGTTTTTTCATTAGTATTTGATTTAGTAGATAGCTGTTGAGTGATTCCTTCTTCAAATAAATTATTTCCATGAAAGCTGTTTAGCATAATAATCGTACCAGTGTATTTTAATGTTAAAAATTGTTTCTTGTAGAATTTCCGAAGAAATTTTCAACACCAATAAATATAGGATTAGATCTAGATGTTAACCTCAACATTCCGCCTAATATCTCAGATACTACAGGTAAGTATACAAAATTATAAATGTTTTTTTCCTTCAAAACTCTTGAGTTCATGTGTACTTTACTTCGTTTAAATTTTATAAGATGGTTGACTGACAAATGTATGCTGTTCTATATCAGATAAAATGATTAAAAGAGCGAAAAAATTATTATTTTTAAAAGACTTTAAGAAGCTGCATTTCATTGGTGGCACCATCTAGTGGCAGCTCCTGACACTAAATTTTTGACGCTTAAATTTATTTCATTCGAATTCTTGTTGGATGGTAAACATCGCCGGGAGTACCAGAGCCTAACTGATACTCAAGGGCTGTTTTACATGCCACATAATCATATGACATGCATGCCTACGATTTTCGCATCCAAACAATCTATCGACTCGTCGGGATCGAAAGCCTCTTTGACCTAAGAGACTGGCACACTACCTCTAAGCTAACGTTTCTCAAACTGTGGGATGTGCACTCTAGGAGGCGTGATAACCCTCTTTGAGGCGGGGGCGAGCATATCGAAGAGTCGAAAATAAAAGATTATTGAAAAATATTATTTATTTACTGAAAGGGAGTAAAACAAAATACTTTCTGGCATAATAAAAAGAAGAATACACATTTATACTGATATAATACACTTATAAATGTATCAGTAATGGACAATGTATTTAATAACTTAACAATATTAAGTTAAGTAGAAGTATAATAATTACCAGTGACTTCATATGGGCTGGTCATATATAAAATTATTTACCAAACTTAGTAAAGAGTGTTTTTTTCCAGGTATAGAAGTTTAAGTTGGTATTACTTTCCAAGATGGCGACCAATTTAACAGCTGTCAAGTGATTTATTCTCAGTTTGGTTTGGCAATTCATCAAAACGATCATCAAGCAAGGCGTGGATTCGTCGAATGGGCCCGAAACGAGATGGCCGTTGTTCCCGATTTTCATAAGCGAATTTTGTTTAGCGATGAAGCGCACTTCTGGTTGAATGGCTACGTCAACAAACAAAAATGCCGCATCTGGAGTGAAGCTAATCCACAAGTGTATGTCGAAACACCGTTACATCCAGAAAAACTGACTCTTTGGTGCACTTTATGGGCTGGTGGAATCATTGGTCCGTACTTCTTCAAAAACGATGAAGGCCACAACATTACAGTCAATGGTGATCGGTATAGAGCCATGATTACTAACTTTTTCATTCCTGAATTGAACAATCATGATGTCCAGGAGCTGTGGTTCCAACAAGACGGCGCAACATGTCACACAGCTCGTGCCACAATCGATTTATTGAAAGACACGTTTGGTGACCGCCTAATTTCACGTTTTGGACCTGTGAATTGGCCTCCAAGATCTTGTGATTTAACACCGCTAGACTATTTTCTGTGGGGC
Organism: Trichonephila clavipes; assembly: GCA_019973935.1. NCBI lineage: Eukaryota > Metazoa > Arthropoda > Arachnida > Araneae > Nephilidae > Trichonephila > Trichonephila clavipes. The sequence continues at coordinate 453,054 of BMAU01021428.1, forward strand.
TATGTAAAGTCATTGGTCTATGCGGATAATCCACAAACGCTTGACCATTTGGAAGACAACATTCACCGTGTTATTGCCGATATACGGACACAAATGTTGGAAAAAGTCATCGAAAATTGGACGTCCAGATTGGACTACATCCAAGCCATTCGTGGCAGTCGTATGCCAGAAATTATATTTAAAATGTAATGCCACAAGATTATCTTTCGAATAAAAAAACATTCATGTCAATCGAATAATACATCGTTGTTTTATTGCAATTTAAAGTTCTATTCCTCTAAAAAAACACCCTTTACTTGTCATGATAATTTGTACGGTTTATAATTAAAGTCATACTGTAGCTTTAACGTCAAAGTATATTATTACTGAATTTAATACATTATTATTGTATGCAGGGGAGGGGTGAAAATTATGATTGAAAACTGGGTCGTAAATATTGAAAGATTGAGAAACACTGTTGTATGCCCCCTAACAGACAATAATTTTCTAGATGCACTCAATTTTTTTTTATTTAATACACATCAGCCGTAAATCAAACTCGAGACTGTAACTCTATTAGAATAATTGATATTAATAAGAATTATGAAAAACTGGCATTGTTTCCATTTATTACAATAGAGTAATATTGATTATTCGTCATTACTACCTAAAAATCTACAGCAGATGAATGATTAATGTAAATATTAAAATGTGGGTACAAAGTATACTATCTGAAATTTTTCCCAAAAAGCGAATTATATTTATTACCATGCAAATGTAATTTACAGTTGTGTTTATTTTTCATAACTCCGAAACGTACACAATTTCGACTTCATTTTTAACAAGAACATGTAATATAAAAGGAAAACTTTTAAAGACACTTCCTACATAGGTCAACTAAGAAAAATTTTTATTTTAGTTATTTTTTATCAAATAATTACAATTAACATATATATGACCGCAAATCACAATATTAAGGGGCAATTAATTTTTATTAAGTATCATTTAAGTATCGTATTGTTATCCAAAACAATCGTGTATATAAAATTTCAGTTCAACTGAATGCTTTAAAATGTGAGGTAAAAAAATCTTTCCGAGTTTTGACCCAAGTAGCTAAAAATGAAGCCAACATGGTTGTATCTGTAATTCTTTAAATAATTATTTTTAATCAATTAGTTTTTATTAATTATAATTAAATTACCCTATTGTCATCCAAAATAAACTTGTATATAAAATTTCAGCAAGATATAGGGAGATTGAATAGAACTAATTGTAGGAATTGAAAAAAAATTCATTTATAAATTTTTGAGTAGTAATTTTCCTCAAAATAATTTCTTTTAAATTAAAATACCTTGAAAAACTTTCAGAATTTTATATTTTTCTGAATAATTTAAAAACTCAAATACCAGATTCTAAAAGAAACGAAATAAGTAAAATAAAATAGGGGAAAAAATATAAAAATTCTAATGGTTTCGTATTATTATACGAAATTTAAGAAAATGACCTTCATTGATTTTATATCTCATTATATCTATGCTGTCACACATATGTTACTTTTATACGAGAGAGTGAACAAAATTATTGTACAATTTCAATATAGGAAATTTACAGTAATATTTTAATTAATTCAGAGCATATAAGAAATTAATCTTCACATCTTTGCAGAAAGTTTGCCTGACCTTTTGATGAATACTATTTCTGTAGACGTAATGAATTACTAGATGCGGGCCAATCATCTACTCGAAGTAAAGCATCAGGTTTGTCATCGTTGTTTTCATAATTTATTCAGATTTTAACTATTTAAATGAATTTATTAACTCTAAATTATTCATCGAAATGATTTAATTTTAATGTTTTAATAAATTTGTCAATGCCATTTGTGAAACTTTGGATGTATTACCTGTTTCTACACATCTTTCTAATATGACAAGTTTATTAACTCGTTTCCTGTAAAAATAATTGTGTTGAGTTTAAAAACTATTTAAATATACATATGTACAATTCTAGTAAATTTAATTATATTCATTACTTAACTGATTTAACTAAGATAAATTGAAATTTGTGAATGTTTTATCTAATTTAAACATAAAAATTTTAATTTTTAAACTTTTTTTTAAAATAAACTTAAGTTTTCTCTCTCTCTCTCTCTCTCTCTCTCTCCATATCAAGTAATTATTTTAATTATATTAATGAAAATGTTTTTCAAAAATTTCATAAAAAACCCGCTTTTACATATATTTTATTATAAGTCTATAGATATGACATTTAGCAAGAAAAAATTTCCCTTCAGGGCAATTTCTAATATAAAAGCTTATAAAATAGTCCAAAAAAAACACATACCAACTTTATAAATCGCTCATAGCATGTTTGAACTATTATCTTTTTTGAAAATAAAGAGCTATTCAGAAAAACGTGCTTTTTTTTTATCCGGAATCACTTGCGCGAACAAATTGACTGCAATTTCTCGCGCAGGGTATCTCATACCCAAGGGTGTTAACTTTCTGTTTTTATCATAAAAATTGTATACAAAAATTAAATGGAAGAAAAGTAAGAAATACAACATGCTTGTTACATTTTTCAAACGTAAATTTAGTTTTTCTGTTCTTTTTATAAGGACATTCAGTATATTGTTTATACACTCATTTAACCTCGTCGTGAGTGAGTGCGATGTTTTCACTGGATCTTAACTTTTTTTAATCTGTATATTTTTAAAACTAAACATATAGGAGTAAACTTGTCTATATTCTTTAAATTCAAAAAAATTTTGAAATTTCTTTTTTATTTTCTCTTATTGTTCTAGCAATCGTTTTTTTTTCGAAAGTTCATCTGAAAGTGGGTAAGATGTATACCAGTTGTCTCCTTTAAAATTACGTTCTTCCCAAATGTTTTTGTGTCACGACATATAAAGCATTTATTTTCAAGTCTTCCTCTTCTAAATCTGGATCGATTTCAGCGGAGAAATCATACTTGTTGTGATACTCTTCATCATTTGATTCTTCCTCATCATAACCACGAAGAAACATTCTTCATCTGAAAATACTGTTGTACTATATATATATATATATATATTAAATACTGTATCTATTAAATTACTTAAATATCACATTTATTTATTATATAACTACAATAATGCTCCATAACTCCAAAAAAATTAGCGCACCAAGGAGTCGTCGAAATGAAACGAAATATTACATACGTAATGACAACTTTGATGTAAGTAAATGATTAGAAAATCAAAGAAAAAAGGATCATTTATTTCAGAGAAAAAGGCAAAAGAACGGAGGATTTAATATCCTGTTGAACACCCTCTAGCGAAAATGCACGATGCGATACGATCGGCATTGAGGCATACAAGTTCTGTATGATGTCTTGAGGCATTTTGTTCTATATTTGCTGTAACCTTGTCTCTAGTTCTTTCAAACTCGTAGGATGCCCAACTCGCCATCCCAAATGATCCAAGGTATTCTCGATTGGAGACAAATCTGGGGATAGGGCAGGCCAAGGAAGGGTAGAAACAGTGCGGAGATAGTCTTGTGACAGACACTTTGCCGTGTGAGGCCGAGCATTGTCTTGTTGAAAATGTTTTCTGAGAGCCGTTGCATGAGTGGAAACACATGCAGTTTCAGGATGTCATGGACATACTACTGGGCTGTCATGATGCCACGAACACGATTGTCATCACTGCTGAGATTGAATCTGTATTCGTCGCTAAAAATGACCAAGTTCCATTCCGATGCAGTCCAGTTTCCTCGTGCGCAGCACCACTCCAAACGGAGGCGTTGATGGGTGGGCGTCAAGGGCAGCACACGTAATGGGTGCCGTGTTCCCTAACGTCCATCAGCCAGGAGCCTTCGTATAATTCTAGAAGACACAGGGAGCCCTAATGAAGATGCTACCTGTGCCTGGATGGCGGTCGATGAAGCAGTTGGCTGTACGCGTGCATTTCTTACGATGTGGCGATCTTCTCGACGATTGGTATGTTGAGGGCGTCCTGAGCCTGGTCTTCATGTAAATGACATCTCTCGGATCCACTGGTTCCAACACCTCCTCGCAACACAATCAGAGCGGCCTAATTGACGAGCTACTCGTGTGGATGACCACCCAGTTTCCATCATACCGATGATTCTCCCCCTCTCACACTGCAACATAATGTCTTCGAAAACGGCGTAATGGCATGTTTACCTCAGGTTTTTCTTTGTAAAAGATTCAGCACACTCAAAGAAACTTTGGTTACCTGTTTTATACACCACGGAGAACAACGTTAAACCCCTTCTACCGGCTACACATAATGTGCAATCACGCTACATTTCTAATCATTTGCATATCTCCCCAACATGTACCTTCATGCCAAGTTTCGTTACTATCCCGCAATTATTTCTTGGTGCACTAATTTTTCTGTCCATGAGAGTATGAGGAAGATTTAAAACGTGCTCATGCATTCAGAACTGTAACGATGATTCACGCGCAGGGTATGACATACCCGAAGAGGCGGTATCCAAATATATATATATTTCGCCTACAAGCTAAGGTCCCTCAAAGGATATGACCTTAAAGTCAGCTACACGAGAAACTATCCATTTTTTCAAAAAAGGTTTAGAAGGAGCGTTGAAAAAGTTAGACGGTGGATATGACACACCCTGCTCGAGAAGTTCCGGGTTAACCTCTCCCCGGCATTTAAAGAGCTGAGCTTGGGCAGGCGAGACATACCATCCTAGCTCATCCCGAGTGTAGTTTCTAGCAATGTAAAAAAAATTTTCTGTGCAATCTGTCTTTTTCTAGTTATTAAATATGTGCTTTTTATGGTTTCGAATAATTGAAAAGTATCACTCAGTGGAATTTTCTACAAAAAGAGAACGTCCTTCTACTGAGATCCCCCCCTTTCACACTTGTCAAAATATGCTTTGCTGACTGCATTCCCGCAAAGAAGAAAACTAATCCAACACCACAGTGTATCATTTGGTACTCAAAGAGAGACAGTAAAGGGAAGAAGAGAAACAAGATTTTACTGTCCAGATTGCGATGCTGGGTTATGTGCGAAACCGTGTTTTCGAATTTATCATACGTGATCAAATTTTGATTAATACTTTCCCAATGATTTATGTAAATAAAAAAGAAATAAATAAAATTTGTAATTCAAGATAAAAGCTAGACATTCTAAGCTTTATATTTATAATAAGCGTGAATTAATTCCAAAATCTAATGTTTGCTGCCATACAGAAATCCAACTTTACAGGCAAATTACTCATTTGTTTATACATAAATTTTTAGGAACTTTCATATGCGGATGGTGCTCTTATGTTTAAAAAGATATGTATGTTAGAAAACAAGAAAATAAGCATAAAAAATTGACATTTTTTTTATCCATGATCCAGAAATAAAATGAGCCTGCAAAGGGTTAAATAAATGAAATGATGTAAGCATCTAAAATTTAGGTTAAACATTCTTTGGTTAGTAATTAAATGTCGGAGAACAGATTTGGAAGAAATGTTCGATTATTCAAAAGAAGATAAAACAAAGAAACTTGTCTGGGAGACACACACACACACACATTTTTCAAAATCCCTAGCTGCATATTTTTGAAAAGTTCAAAGATGCACATTTAGTATAAATAATCCAAGATGTAATTTGAAAAAAGATTTTTTTTTTTTTTTTTGCTCCTTTTTCGTATTTACTGCTTTATTTTTATTTGTATTTATTTCATTTTAATGCATTTTTTATAATAAATATAGCAAAACATACATCGAGAATTGAATAACAACGACATATTGTAAACATACCTTATGATAAATTGTTGGCAATAATGAGTTGTTAATACGCTATTATTAACCCCTTAACTACTGATCAAAAGTTACACGATTTGTTTCTCTTTGCCACTGTTTTTCACATTGACGCGAGTATGCAGTGCATTGGGGGGAGGGAGAAGAAAAGGAATTAATGTGCAAATCTTTCTCTGAAATTAGTAAATCCTTCCCAAACACTATGAATATCTTTTTATTGCATTTCAAAGTCTTCGGAATATTTTACGGATAGCAGCGCAAATAAATGACCGTACTTCGAAAAGACATATATGCGTCAGCAGCAGTTAACGTATTGACTGAGCTAAACGGATATATACACCGGCGGCACTCAAGGGATTATTATTGCAGCAAAATGGGAATTTTCATTTGCTTACTATTCATGACATGCTTACGTCAGTTTTTTAAAACTATAGGATATTTTTTAAGTTTTCAGGGATGACTTTTATTAAGTATTTTTAGCAATTCTTAGATTAAGACTGATAAATATGTAACTAACATTTTTTTCTTATTTTATTTCCAGAGAACCATCCAGTTCAAGATAATTTCCATGAACCAAGACGTACTATCAAGACATATCAAGTTTGATATTGTTAATCATACAAACTTTTCAGCCAAAAAAACAAATATTTGTTACACAAAATTTTTCAATGTTATATTTCGTGGTCTTTTTTAAGACTTTTTAAAATTGCGTATATGATCAAACTTACTCTCTCTCTCTCTCTCTCTCTCTCTCTCTCTTTGTGTGTTTAAAATAAAATGTTTAAGAGACTTGTAAATTTAATTGTTTTAGTATAGTCCGAGACAAAAATTTCAAAGGTTTCTCTTTATGTTTTTGTTACTATTCGTTACTGTTCTTTTTAAAATAGACCACAGCTATAAGCTGCTTTAATCTAAATTTCTATTTCAAGCTCTGTAATAATTTGACTTGTAAGAAGAAAAATGTATCAATAATAAAGGAATCTCATTGGAAACATTTGTTTATTATTTATTGCCCTTTTTCTTTGATTTCTCTTAATGCATCAAGTGTAGTAAAAACGTTATATGTATATAAATACAACATATTTATATAAATATAACATATTTATATCAATATAACATATTTATATAAATATTACATATTTATATCAATATAACATTTAAATTGGTAACTTAGATATATACAGGGAATCCCAGGATCATTGTGTGGGACACACTTTTAGGGGAGAAACGAGACATTACAACAATTCAGATTTTCACAGCAACCCATGGTCAAAAACGTCTTCGTTCGGTGCTAGGTGAAAATATCAGAATCATAACATAAACAAGTGCAACAGAAATTAATATATTAACTTATTACACATCCAGATACAGATTATTTAGACTATTTTAAACATTCATTACACAAAATTCGTAAGAAAATACTTCATTTTTAAATAATTTTGAACTATATCAGGTTTAATATCATTCATACTTTTTTATTATCCACTCACATACTATTTTTAGATTGGCTCCCTTTTGTAAATGTTTTTCCACCTTCTCAGATCCACATATCTTCTAGCACTTCTTTTCTTGAGCAAATTAGGGTTTTAATTCTAGAAACATTCCATTTAAAAAGCCTAGTACATTATTTTGAATAAATTATTTCAAAAGATAACAGCATTCCATATACATATTTCAAGTTTCTTCATAAGAAAAAAGGAGAACGTAATATATTTATTTAAATATATATATGCATATATATATATATATATATATATATATATATATATATATATATATATATATATATATATATATATATATATATATATATATATATATGAATGTGTGCATCTTTGTACACATATACATTAAACTCTTTACATCGGCTAGCGGTAATTTAAAATCATTTAATTGAATTACTTCAAGAACGTTTAGCATATGAACACAAAGGATTAACATTTCCGTTAACTAATACTCATTAACCCGGGAGCAGGCGCACACTCGATACTAACGTTAATGGTCACACGGGGAGACTGAGTAACCCCAATCCTTTTTTTTATCATTATTTTTATTGTATGTGATAAAAATCGTAATTCCAGTGAATAATTTAACTAAGAGAAAGTATATTTACCTATTTTTAAGGACTTTCCAATTTTTCTTTGATAATTTAAGAAAAGGTATCAATCAAACTGAACCAAGAAGTTAGAAATGTGCGTAAATTTAATAAAGGACACAAGTCCCAGAAACTTTTCGCTATCATTACAAAGGAATGTTATTAGCAGGGAAAACTTGTCATATTTTGTCCAAGTTATTGAAGTTTTACTGTCATTTGATTATCGACAAATAGCATGTTGAACTTTTTCTTGCTTGTGTCTCTTTGACAGGGCGAAGTGTCTCCTGTGGTACGTTTATGGCTTCATATTTTTTCTTGATGAAGTTCTTTAGGTAGCATTTGAAAATTTTCCTTTCAACTCAAACATTCATGTTCATTATTTTTCTCAAATTTACTTTCGCTATTACGATTAACATGCGTTATTTTAGCAAGACCTTTGCTTAATCAGTTTCAATTTCCTTCAATAGAAATCACAAATGCCCATTTTCTTATGTTTTGCTCTTTTACATTTATAAACCATAATAAGTCGTACAATACAGCAATCAAAATCCCCCTAAGTTGCTTACAGGGGAAAAATGTAGTATGTTCATTGAAAATATTTCCGAGCAAAAATGGTCACGCAAGGAACTCAGTCAAACCAAATACCTCAAGACTATAAAAAACGTTTGCCACTCACAAAAAATAGAGCGAAATGTGACAAATTCATTTTAGTACCCATGAAGAGAGTGATATTGGAGTATACTGTCAAAGTCATTTGTAACAAATAAACAGTTTTCCCAGAGTTAACGATTTCGTGAGCCTGAAGTGACTCTGTGCCCCGCGCTCCCACTTCCGGGTTAACAATAGTCTTTAATTCAAGGGACGGCATTTGAGATATGTTCATTTCTCAACGTCACAGCCTTGACTAACTTTTCTGCAATTCAAGCTCTTGCAACAAGTGGTAGTGCGAACAGTTAGTAAATGATAAAATACCACGTTAAGTATGAACACAATTAAAAACATCTGTAATAAAATAAATTTTAATTTTTTTTTAAAGAAATTATATTTCTTTTACTAAGCAAGAAAAAAATTACTTCGAATACTTTCATAAAATTTCTTCAAGTGCATAAATTGATTTAAAATCGAGTTTATATGAAGCATGTCATTGTTGATAGTAAAACTGCCTCTTTATACGATACTTTCCAAAAAAGCATAAACGAATTTGCCTGCTATTTTGTCGATTGTATTCTTATAAAATTGTTACGTATTTGTTATTTCAACTGCATTGTATTTTTAATCAGAACTGAAAAGCAGAAAATGCATAATTAAATGCATAATGCTTCTAACTGTTATTCATTCAGGTTATTTTCGCGGCAACCTGGCTGTTATATCGGGAGTCAGCATTCCAATTCCGAAACTGTGTAAAATATATAAAAATAGTTACTTTTAAATTTTTAGAACGTCATCATATCAATACGAGGGGATTTCTTGTACACATAAATACTTTTATTAGAAAGAGTTCCACAAAATTCATTAGGAATAAGCTACTAAACACTAACATAAACACAGGTGACATCTAAATAACATAAATAAAAATGAACTTCATAAAATAATCAAAATCAATCTTCGCATCACTAACTAAAATTAAAGAACGAAATAGTAAAAATCAATTTTTCAAAAACTCGTTCACTAAACAAAAGATAAGGAACAAATAGATACTTTATGGGGGATACCATTCATAAAAACAGCAATTTCTGCACCCTGGAGCAATTACAAAATTACTCTCTTTACAAAAACTGAATATTACACGGTTGTGTAACGTTTGAAAGAATAACGGTAGCGTATTCTTGGTTAATTTAAATATGGAATTTATTTACGTCACAACTATTGAATATTATTTACAGAATGATACATTACAGTTATTAAAGTTAATTATAGATTGTTAGAGTCCACTATTTTGTGAGAGGAGGATTCGTTGGCCACCACTCCCGTGCAAGTTCAAAGCATCTCTCCCCTCATCTTCCGGTCGACGAGCTAGATTCCTCGGGGGTCAAAAGGGGGTTGCGTTGCAGCTGCAAGCTGCACGTGTGGGTGTCGGGTCCACAAAGAAGCCGACTAGATGTTGATGTTTCGGAGAAGTGACATTACAGGTTGGTATAATTAATACATTATGTCTCCCATGGAATGAAATGATAGGCATGCTGAGAATCCATTTATCGAGCTGATCTTGGCAAAGATTATTACCCTCACACAGCAAGCAATGCTCTCCAAAGTTCCGGTTAACATGTAAGACATGGCTGAAGGGCTAAAACTCGTTGGTCAAGCCTGTGCCACATATACTAAGCCGGTTTCAAGCCAGGTGAGAATGCTGGCCATTCTATTGGGGTTATTAACTCAGATTAAATGCATTCGTTTACGATGTTTGCTTGGTGAAGACAGGCACTATCATTCATAAACACAAAAATTATGTGTTCATGGAAACCCTAAGTAAACGTAAATGTTGTTTCCGAATGATGTCCCTATAAATTTGGCGCATCGTGTTTCCAATTTGAACATGCATATATATTCTGGAACCCAGTAAAATTTCCCCAAAACGAGCAATCTTACACCACCGTAACCGTACACTTCAATGAGGTTGGCTTGGAATGAGGTACCTGGCGTTATCCATATGAAAGTTTAAGTGATCAGAGTTCAAACTAATCCTAGACTCGTCGTGAAGCATCACACATGCTCAAAGTTACAATGTCTACACGCGCACACGCACACATTACATGTTCTCTACTTCAGGCTAACTAATGGGGACAATGAGTTGCCGTGAGCGGAACACATCTCAGAAATCTGTAAGCATATAGACCAATATGTCCCAAACGTCTTTTTAAGTTTTGTTTCGAAACTATCGTACCTGTGGTTGCAGATAGCTGACGAGACTGGTGGGATGCTCTACTCTGCTTCTTTTTGGAGTTACTGCCGAAACGCGGTCTTCATTCGCCATTATAACTTGAAGGCGATCTGTATTGTATCGTCTGCTGACATTTCCTTCATTTTGGAATCGTTGCCAGAGCCACTTTGGGTAATTCCAAGTTTTTCAGGTGCTTTGGATACTTCCATCTGAGTACGCTATATTTCATGTTGCCGATAATTTTACAACGAATAAAACATCCTCGAGCTTCTTCTGTGTCAGAACTATTTTTTATGTCACTGTATGGCTTACAAAATGCTTGTGAACAATTTTACTGCTTTGGCACCATTCCTTATGCACCTATGTTTTACACTCTCATTATTGCGACATGCTATCGGAATCATCTGGCGGTTTCTTGTAATTTGCATATCATTGTTGAAGATGTGTGTGTCTCTCTCTCCTAATTCTACAGGTGAGATGCTTTGTCTACAGTTCTATTTCTTTGTAATTATGAATTAGCCTTAATTTATGGACATGAGTGTATAAGAGAAACCTTGCATTAGACAGAAGAGTCATATAAATCTCAGGCTTCTAGAATATAAAATTATAAACATCATGTTGTTTCTTCAAATCCTGTTACAACGCAGTTGCTGATTTTTCTTCTTTAAAGTAAACTCTTTCAAATTATTACAGGAAAAATGATAGGGGATAATTCAGAATATATAAAACAAATTGGTGATAATTCAATTTTCTACATCAGGAATTCTCAGAGTATTATCATGTTCCTTTAGAATTCAAATTATACCTTCAAAGTACAGTAATATTCAAATAATACTCCGAACACAATAAAACAAAAAAAATTGAAATAGATCCAAAAAGGCATGAATTAAAAAACAGTTTTTAAATAATAGCAAGATTTTCACATTTTAAAAATGGGTATCATTAAAATAAAGTAAAAAGTAGATAATATGATAAGGATACAAGCTGCAAAATAGATGTATTGTAAAATGGTAGCATTTAACTAGATTTATATTATATCATAAGACAAGCGATTGGTTTAATATTAATGGATCTACAAAACGGAGGAGGAGATGAAATTTTGAAAATAATAACCAAGAACATGAGACTTATTATTAGAGTAAAAAGTCAATGCACTAAAATGCAGAAATAATGTCTTTTAAAGGCTTATGTAGATTTAAGCTTGCTTTACATGATTTTCATCACCTTTCCTTACAGAGCAGGAAATATATACATAATAGTACAGTGAAAACAAAAACTGGAATTTTTTATGTCCGTTAAGCCAAAATATTTCAAGCATTAAGATACTATGATATCTGCAGAAATTAACAAATTTAAAAGTATAATGCATGAATAGAAATAATATCAAATATACAAAATAATTAAAAAGATCAATCATCAATACAGAAAACATAACTAAATTTTCGAAAAAAGAAAATTAAAAATAGAATCACAATCAACAAGTGGAAGGATTCTCCTCACATACACACATATTGATGGGCAAATAAATATTAATAGATATAAAAGAGAAAACTGACTCCTTCACTCACTCTCTCATCACTAAATCTCCGAAACTTTAAGACCTACAGACATGAAATTCAATAGACATGCTTCTTTTCTTAGGTAGGGATCTGTAATACACGAGTTTTGCGAGAACTCATTCAGAGAAGAATGAGGACAAAGTGGACTTAAAAATATAATTTCATTTTAGGAATTCAGATCCTATTCTTTTTAAAACAAGAGGCGAGGACTTTTAGAATTTTTTTCCAAAACAATCAAAAGCTTAATACTAAGACTCAGATATTGGTTTAGAAAAAAAATCTCAACAGCTCCGTGGGGCACCTGTAAGCTATTAAGATACTCTTTTACTGTAAATTCCCAGTAAATCTGCAAGAGATTTAAAGTCTGATCATTTTAACAAGTCTAAATTAGCCAAAATCCAGGTTTTAATCCTTTGATGCGAGATGAAATTGACGCGTTTCGTAATTGGGTATTCGGAGTTATAGTTTAGAGAAATGTTCTTAAGCTTTCAATCGCCGTGGAACCCCTTTATCAGTTTGACATTACGGACCCCAAAGATTATGAACACCCCTCCCTGACTCTCAACCCATGGTTGAGTGATTTAAAGATTCCTCAATAATCTTAAAACTGCCTTTGAAACTTATGCAGGCTTTTTAACTCCTCCCCCCAACTTCCTTTTTCCCTATTAGGAGCAATTTAGTGTAGAATGGCACATATTTAAACTTTTCCACGAGGCCTTTCAGAGTCTGTTAAAACGGAAAATCTTAACATTAGAGACTTTTGCTGCCCACTAAAAGAGCCCTGGAGGCCCCTGGGGATTCACGAATCCCATTTTAAGAACCACTTATTTAGAGAAAGAATATATAACATAAGAATTTTAAGTTAAGTTTTAACATATATATATACCTTGAATTAAAGTTTCTTAGCATATCTTAAATCTGTTTTAATTTGACAATAACGAATATAGTATCAGAATTTTACTGCCCTTTTTTTTTGAACAAATAACAACAAACAGTATCACTAATATACATATTCTGATGACCTGCTAATGATGCAGCAGAAAAGCGAAAAATAACAATAACGGTACTTTTCCGTTTCTCTGGCGCAAGCACTTAAGTCACCAAAAACGGTACAGCTCACGCCAAAGGAAATATTCCCCCTGGTAACCTTATACCAGCACATTTTCAAAACGTCGCATTCTTTTCTTATCAGTAACGTCTTGTTTATAATATAACAAAAATGCATAAAAAAACCAATGAGAATTAATATTTATTAATATTTTTATGTGTATATTGTGTGTTGTCAACAATAACGCCAACTTGGCGAGATTGCTCCGATAAATCTTAAAAGTATCCAAAGAAGATTTAAATTACAATTCCACTTCATCCGCTGCACACTTTTTCCATAAAAATCAGGAATCCAACCATAGTCTTCGTTACAAATGTTAGAACCAACAGCAACGATTTTTTTGTACTACAGTACTTGTAGCAGTCGAAATTCTTTGTCCACATGTATAAACTTCCAGTACAAATCATTTACATGTTAAAAATTAAGAAAAATTTCCTTTACAGAACCAATGCTTTTCGTACTTCATGAAACGCACGTCTAGAAAAATTTATGATTATAAGATACATCGAGAAGATAATTTGAAAAGCATTGTTTTTAGTATAGTACTCCCCCAAGATGACTGATAACCAATATTTCTCTAATCCATAACTTTTATAGTTTATTAAATTTCACTCAATACAAAAATTGCAAAAACATAATTTTTTTTTCTAAAAATATAGTTTCTATGACAAGGATGAAAAATTATTCACTATGAAATTATTTCCTGACATAAGACAACAAATTTCCCTAACCTTCCTCACTAATCTAGATTAGACTAAATAACAGCTAAAAGAGATGAAATGAGAAATAAATAAATACAAAAAAATGAGTAAGATTAAACTAAATTATTATTTGAAATATGTTAGAGTAGTTGTATTTTAGTCAGCCGAGCCAATAATATTGAACTGAACTCAGTGGCGCAACAGCCCATGAGAACCAAGGCCTACTGTGCCTATCTCAGTATACGTGACCTTAGGCACTGGGGTGCATGTGCAGATGTTTCGGTCAAGTGGTCAGTCTGACGCGAAACCCCTAGTGTTCAGTTCCGAAGTAAGTTGATACTCATTTATCGACCCACTGCAGGGATGAAAGGATGAGTTGACCTTGCCCAGCCCGGGATTTTAACCCTGAACTTGTAGCGTGAAAGCGCAATACGCTACCACTCAGCCACTGGGTCTCACCAAAAATATTACACAAAATAAAAAGAATAAAATTCCTGATTATGTTCAATGTTCTACAATAAAACGGAATAACAGGTTAACATTAAATTTTTTACTTAACATAATTATGTTCAGAAACATTCGTGTAATTTAAGCGCAACGTCTAAATTCAAAGAAATGCTACACATTTTGAATATATTCTTAAATTTCTTTGATAGATTTTGTTTTTTAGTCTTATCCAAGCTGTTTTTAGAATTCTCATCATATTTGTTGTTATCGTCATCTATGTTAGTCTGTGTCAGTAGTCTTCACACTGTGTTCCACGTAACCCTATGTTTCCACGAGATACATCCAGGAGTTGCAGTAAAAAAATCGAAAAGAAAATTATATAAATGTGTATGCAAAATGGATTCACGTTTTCTACTAAGTTTATATAATTACAAAGATATCTACAGTTCACCCCATTCATTAAAATTGAAAGTTGTATTTATACACAATAAATTTATTTTGCAATACTTTTTAAACTTTCATTATAACATAATGGAAAATGCACCTTTCTGCATTTGTAAAGGGGGAGGATCCATAAAAAAGAGGAAACAACTAATTGGCATATAAACCGATTCAATTTTAAAACCTAAATTGAAGCAAGAACAGCTCCTAAGTTTTTGATTGCAAATTTATTCAAAATAAATAGGATTTCTCACACAACTATAAACATTTTAATGCCATTCAGAACAATGCATTTAATAGAAAAATGTTTCTCAACATGAATAGCTACGAAAACAAATATAAAAACAAAATGCACAATATATAATGGGATTGAAGATCATCTCAATAGACCTAGACTGCGACAATTTGATTGAAACAGTACAAGAAAGTATCCCAGTTACTAAATCAAATGCATGGATAGATGATGCTTGTATCCCAAATGAATATTACTAATGAGTAAATCATATAAAATTAGATTAAAATTTTTAATAGAAAATACAATATTTTTTACCTGCCCCTACTTTAGATATTTTAAGATATTATCTTCTAAGTGTGTGACATGGGGTTCCACAAAAAATCGTTATATTTCTAGGGGTTTCGTGGGTTGAAAAAGTTTGATGACCACTGGTCTGTATCGTCATTTATATATATCATTTAAAAAGTGGCTCCACATCTGCATTGATTAATCCGTTTTGAAATTTTCTCTCTCTCTTTCTGTGTGTGTGTTTCTCCTTTTATCTGCTAGTTGGATCGTTTAAAACTCACATTGATGGAGAACTCGAAGCTATCCATGTAGTCTTCCAACAACTTGTTATTGGTCTTGCCTTGTAAGTTATATGTTCAGATTCCATCTTGCTCATCGGGCTTTTTATGGGGGTCGGCAAATTATGACACATGTGCCGCATGAGGCACGCGGTATAAATCTCAGTAGCAATGAATGGAAGTTGATAAATCTGTAACAGACCTTATTTGATAAACATCTTCAGAATTATGGAGGTTTACGGAAAAACCTGCAAGAGAACTCTAATTATAAATTTACAGCTATTTGGCAAGTTATTGAATGTCATTGTTGGAGAAATTTAATTATTTTAAGAGAGAAAATTGCATATATATTCTGCTTTCCGCTCTTGGTTCTATATTTCTATGAAAAAAGTTTTTCCTCATGTGAAAAATATTTCGCGTTCGCAAAGAAATTGCTTAACAACTGAAAGCTTATAATTGTGTCAAATTGAATCACAGATCATGCTCCTGATTTTGCGATATGAAAGTAAAGCGGTGCAAGCAGTAGGTTTGCATTAAAATTTGTATTTATATTCTTATTTAACTAAAATGAAAGGAAATATATATAGCTATTTATGTTCTCTATTTCTTATTTTCATAAATATGTTTCAAATACATAATATAAGTAAAATTTTAATTCTTTTAGTGTTGTTCGAAAAATAGAGTTATATTTTATGCTGTTAATTTTTATTTTACAAAATATCTTTAAGTGATGTGAAATTATTGTATAATGAAACTATAAATATTTATATTATTAGTCTCTATTATCTAACTCTGCATGAGTTATCGCGGGAAACGAATATTTTCAAAAATAACCTCCTGAGTGGCACGCTGAATCCTATTGGTAGATTGGTTCCGCACGCCACAGCTAAAAGGTGGCCGACTCCTAATCTAGTAGGAGGATAGGAGTTTCTGTGCTCAGAGCTGCCGGGAGGAAAATATGCTTTCCAATTGTGATAACTTCTCATTGTAGTCTTCAGAGTAATGAGATAGTGGACTATTTAAAGGGAGAAAGGAACAAGTATTCTTCAAAGGTTTTGATCCTATTACATTCTGCTAAATTAGAGATAAAAAGAAATTTCAGACAACCGATTCAACTCTTCACACTACTAGAGATAAGTTCCGATATGTGCCTTGTAGATCTTGTGATGTACCTCCGCTTGGAAGTACATCCCTCGAAGTATCAGCGTGAGCTAGAGGTGTAGGTTTAGCGAAAGAACTAGGATCAAACATTATCTTAATATGACTTTATTAAGATATTCAACTTAAATCATTAACAAATTCAATTATAATAATTAATATGAGAGAATCTACGATGACTCAATACGCAACACACAATATATATATATATATATATATATATATATATATATATATATATATATTAAGACCTAATCCAATTCAGAACAATCTCAATAAGCGAACCGACTAATCCTCGATTATAATATTAAATTAATCAATCCTACCTTATTTTATCTCGTAGTAACTTTAATCTTTATCTGCAATGGGATGCAGCTTGATGGATAACTTCTAGTCGAACACCAATATGTTTATCCACGACAAGTAGAACTTAATCACTCTTGAACTACGAACTGTAATAATCATCAACTGCCACAACGCATCTCAATTTGTCTAACATTCCTTTACATTGCCATCCCGCTTACTCTAAGATCCGATATTTATCCTATATTATTTGCATCTCTTCACTTCTCATTTCTTGGATTTGGTTGGAAAAGAGTTGCCATTAATTCTGGCCCAAAGGACCCAAAGGACTTGTTAAAGAAAAGACGCGTAAGACGTCACAATCTATCTTTCACTAACCCGGATTTACTTCGTGCTGCTGCTGTGACTTTGTTCAGACTTTTAACCAGACATAACTGTCATAGTTACCGTTTGCTTCGTTTTAACCCCTTCCAGGCTTTTCCCAAGCACAGCTCGGGAAGGCGAAACGTGCCATTCTGTCTCACCCCCAGTGTAGCTCCGACACTGTAAAAATTTACATTGAGCAATCGGTCTTTCCCGAATTATTTCACATATGCTTTTTATGGTTTCGAAAAATTCAAAAGTACCCTTCGGTGGAATTATCTGCAAAAAAGGGACGTCCTTCTGCTGGGCACCCCCTTCACACTTGTCTGAAAGACACTTTGTTGACTGCATTCGATCAACAGAAAAGAAAACTAATCCAACACAACAGTGTATTATTTGGTTCTCAGACAGATACAGTAAAGGGAGGAAGAAAAACAAGATTCTACTGTCCAGATTACAATTTTGGGTTTTGTGCAGAGCAGTGTTTTCGAATCTATCATACACGATCAAATTTTGATTAATAATTTCATAATTATTTATGTAAATGAAAAAGATGCAAATAAAATTTGTAATTCATATAAAATCTAGGTATTTTCTAAGCTTTATATTTATAGTTAATGGAACTCCAAAGTCTAATAGTTTCTGCTATACAAAAAGCTAACTTTATATGTAAATGACTCATTTATACTTAAATAGATTTTTCGTACATTAATTCTTTGGAAATTTTGTGTGGGAATGGGGCTATTAAATGGTGTTTTTTTAGAGGTATAGAACTTTAAATTGCAATAAAACAACGATGTATTATTCGATTGACATGAATTTTTTTTTATTCGAAAGATAATTTTGTGGCATTACATTTTAGATATGATTTCTGGCATACGACTGCCACGGCTGGCTCGGATGTAATCCAATCTGGACGTCCAATTTTCGATGACTTTTTCCAACATTTGTGGCCGTATATCGGCCATAACACGGTGAATGTTGTCTTCCAAATGGTCAAGCGTTTGTGGCTTATCCGCATAGACCAATGACTTTACATAGCCCCACAGAAAATAGTCTAGCGGTGTTAAATTGCAAGATATTGGAGGCCAATTCACAGGTCCAAAACGTGAAATTAGACGGTCACCAAACGTGTCTTTCAATAAATCGATTGTGGCACGAGCTGTGTGACATGTTGCGCCGTCTTGTTGGAACCACAGCTCCTGGACATCATGATTGTTCAATTCAGGAATGAAAAAGTTAGTAATCATGGCTGTATACCGATCACCATTGACTGTAACATTGTGGCCTTCATCGTTTTTGAAGAAGGATTCCACCAGCCCATAAAGAGCACCAAACAGTCAGTTTTTCTAGATGTAACGGTGTTTCGACATACACTTGTGGATTAGCTTCACTCCAGATGCGGCATTTTTGTTTGTTGACGTAGCCATTCAACCAGAAGTGCGCTTCATCGCTAAACAAAATTCGCTTATGAAAATCGGGAACAACGGCAATCTCGTTTCGGGCCCATTCGACGAATCTACGCCTTGCTTGATGATCGTTTTGATGAATCACCAAACCAAACTGAGAATAAATCACTTGACAGCTGTTAAATCGGTCGCCATCTTGGAAAGTAATGCCAACTTAAACTTCTATACCTGGAAAAAAAACACTCTTTATGTTTAAAAAGCTATGTATGTTTGAAAATGATCATAAGAAAATTGACATTTTTTCCATAATCCAGAAATAAAATGAACCCGGAAGGGGTTAATTTGATTTATTCACAAGGTTGTGTTTTGTGTTTTTGGACAAGCCGTGATTTCTGCTCATTTGGACGAGTATTCTGTACTGTAATGACTTAGAGTGTATTTTTGAGAAATATTCGAGAACTCTCTGCTTAATGACCTAATGGCCAATGGCTAGCATTTGTTTTATAAGAAGGATAATAGCGTAAAGTATCTGTGCATTTTATATTTCTGTGTTGCTACACATTTGTCATTGATTTTATGTATACGTCTATTTGTATTTCAAAACCCCAGAATGCATGTTTGAAATGCTTTACTAAGCAAAGATGAATCAACTTTAATTACTTAAACAACCAGTATACTCTAAGATCAATAACTCATTCTAAAGTTACTTTATTAATATAATCTGAACGAGTAATTATCAATATAGTATCTGTTTTAAGGAAACCTCAAATTTGGGAGTTAAAAACATAATAAAGTGATTCGAAAAGTATTTAATTTCTAGGTTTTCAAAAAAACTATACATTGATTTTACAGATATCAAAAACATTTTAAAGGAATAATACAAAAGATAAAGTATATATACAAAGTATGAAGTCCGGCATTATAAAGAATACCTAGGCATTGTATTTAATGCCTAAAACTAGCCGTCAATGCATGAATGATTCATATTTTACACATTGCCTAGGCATTCTATAGAATGCTTAGTGAGAAACCTGCAAAGTGTAAAATAAATCTCCAATTCGTTACGAATGTTGCGGTGAAACCCGAGACTGTTAACTCGAGCTTCAGGCTCAGAATTTGTCAGTTGCACTTTGCGATTTGTCGAGAATGTTAAAATACGCAATTTTATTTATATTGACATGGAACAACTCTTCGACGACAAAATGCCCAAAATTCGAGTCAATGCTAAAAAAACACTTTTTTCTCAACCGAAACTACTTACTACAAATTAATAACTGACGTACAAAAAGCAAAATGACTACTAAGAAGGAACCCGGGGATTATTGGTTGCTGAATCTCTATGATGTGACGATGGTGTAAAACTAAAGTAAACTCATTTAACCTGTTGAAGAAGGCGTCAGTATTATACAGTATTACCTCATTGATTTTGAGTTATTTTACGTGCTTCGTAAAGCTCCTTTGACTATTTTACACGGAGGACGTGATAAAATTCTGAACGAACGTTCAACCAAATACAAAAACGTTACATATCATGATATTGAACTGTACATCCACCTTTATGAACCCTGTCAGAAAAACAGAAACTATTAAGAAAAGGTATTTTTGTAAAACCTGCGCTTTTTTTACGAATGCCAATATATTGGCACTTGTAACGAGTAGGAAGAATGATTTCTACCCACTCGAAACTTCTGAAGAAATTTTAAAACAAATACATACGAGATCCCAATTCACTTTGGGCCCTTAAAAATTGCCTAGAATTACAGATATTCCTGACCACAAATTCCTCTCTTGTCAGTTGCAATTACTCATTTCCAATGGAAGCGACCAAAGATTCTTCAAATGTATGCGTAAAACAAAGTGCCAAAATAAGAATTGTTTTAGCGTGAAAAATGTAATTCAAAATGTCATTTAAGCCTACCAAGTTTCAACAAGTAGTTTAGCTTGAATTTTTTTTATTTTTTGTATGAAAATTATTTAGTTTTCCTTAATAAGGAAGACATAAATTTTATTTGGTACAGCTTTTTCATTTTCCTGTACATATTTTTTATAAGTTATTTTAATGGAACTCTCATTATTTTTACAGAATAACATTTATTTATAGGCATGCATGTTATTGACATGACCATATCATGACCTCTTTTCATACATCGCTTAAATAGCTTTGGTCATTCTATAGAATGCCTAGGTACTATGTACAATGCCCAAGAAAAGTATGTAGCAACTCTCATATTTCCTACTTTGCCTAAAAACGTCCGGCATTTTATACAATCCCTAGACATTCTATAAAATTCTGGTATTTCATACTTTGCCTGTAACATATATATAAAAACAAAAACGTTAGATAAGAATAATAGTTTGAACTATGGCATTTGCATAAATAATAGATCATAAAAATAGTTTTCAGTTACATCAAAAAAATAATCTATACACATTCAGAAAATATGGAAAAAGTAGAAACATTTTTGTATATAAAAAGAATTTACTGGTTAGTAAGTAATTCTAGATCACACATTTCAAAAATTGCTGACATCGGTTAATAATATTAAACCAACACCCCCCCCTTCCCCAACAAAATAAAATTGGCATCAGAAACAGCTCTATTAAAAAGATATTTTTCCTTTACCATTTTGAAAACATATTATTCATATTGAACATGCAATGCTATGAAAGAAAGTTTTAGAATTTACTTTATTTAGTTTAGAACTTTATTTAATTTTGATGTTTATCGAATACAGATTCTGTTAAAGACAGAAAATAGTCGCTTCTGTCCGAATACCTGCCCTTATATAATACATAATTCAAATAATATTAAAAGTTGATATGCATCGAATTTACTAACTTGTTTTGACTATGATTTGAATAAAAGCAATTCTAAAAGCACGATAGAATCATATTTACCATAACTTCTATTGAGATTATACTGTGATTAGTAACAGAAACCATCTTCAACTCACACAGTCTCTGAATATTAAAACCTGAATAAACTGTTCTTTATAAAAAGAGAAATTCGATAAACGAGTGGTTCTTTTCTACGTGGTACTTGGTGGTCTTACAAATAGAAGTATTCACATAGTACATGCAGCTCCGTAAAATATAATTGCAAGCAAAATGAGAATTTTAATTATCCTGTTTATTGCATGTGGTATTTTTCATTGTAACGAAGCAGGTAAAATCTCAAAATTAAATTTCTACTTATTTCATGTAATACGTATATTAATAATCATTTGGATAAAATATTTAAGAAAGTCTATCGATATAGCATTTTGCAATGCAAAAGAATATTATAAATATTTAAAAATACTTATAATGTCTAATAAATAAGTTGAATTTTTTAAAAAAAGAGTAAGATCTTATTAAACATAACATCTTATTACTTAATTAAACATAAATTATTTTATGAACGAGTTGAATTGTTTCATGTGTTTGAAGAAAATAATTAACTATGAGTTGGTAATAATTCTTTCCCAAATTATTTATGATAATTATCACACTGAAATAATCTTTATTAATTTATTTGTGTTTTTATGTAGTACTTTGATCTAAGATCTTATTTACATAATTGTAGAATTTCTGTTTCATTGTAGTATGCAATGCAAGAACTTGAAAATAAAAGTAAAATTAAAATCTTTAGTTCAGTAACATTAATGTAAAGCTTCTACGATATTAAACGCGGGAAATAAATTTAAGAACAACTTTTCCGATTACTTAAAAAGTCTAAAAATATCTCTTTTCAATAATTACAGGGTCTCTGGTAAAAGCGAAGTCTGTAACTCAGTTTCGGAAAATTCTGAACTGACGGAATTTTACGAAAAATAATTTTGAATGTAACAAATAAAGAATTTTTTCAACATTATTACATGCATTTTTTTTTAAATAATGGTTTAACGAATTTTTGCTAGTTATTTACATAATTAATATTCAACACTAACTTCCTCAAAACTATTTTTCAAAAATTGCTTAATCAAAATAAAATGTTATAGGATATTTTATGAAAAATAAACCTAGAACTCTCTCTCTCTCAAAATAATGTAACTCAAAATAAAAATCATCAATAGCATTTGAGAAGTGTAAAATTTAATTTTCATTCGTACATTTTTAGCTGCAAATTATTGCAAAGAGTATCTATATTCTTCCTTCAAATGATTAACCATACAAATTTACTTTATAAGCAGTATTTCATTTTAGAGACGTTCTGACCATCTCAGATCAAAAACTCAATAGTCAAAACATTTCATAAAAAAAAAATCATCTCTTAAATTTTAAGAAAAAGCAACTCTTTCTCGTCATTATTAATTTTATCTTTATATCTATCTAGATTGTTATTTTGTTTATGTTTTATCTAATTGCTGACATTTTTCTGAATTCTGTGATCCAAATTCGATGTATTTGATTTTAAAAACATCAGTGTTTCATGAGATATTTGTAATGAAAATCACTATCATTTGTAGAAACAATTCCTTTCTTTCGTGTTTGGAATCCCCCCCAAAGTTCCCTTGATTGCTTAGACTAGCGGTCCCCAACTTCTTGACCACTGACCTGTACCGGTCTGTGGATGAAATGGTTGCGGGTTCTCAAGGAATATTAAATTATTTCCATTTTATTTTATGAGGTGTATTTCTCTCGGGTTTGCGCGACTTTCCTTGGAAATCACTTTATATTCCACGTTGAATCACTTTATATTCATTTTTTGATGTAACTATATTTTATTCTGAAGGCATATTTAAGTAAAATCAAATTAAAATTATTGAATCAAAACAATCTAAATCATAAACAACCCCCATCCCACCCTTAGTGGGAGGCGGTAAAATTACCAAATGTTATTATGATTATAAAGGGTGTTTTTGAGAGGTATAGAACTTTAAATTGCAATAAAACAACCATGTATTATTCCATTGACACGAATTTTTTCTATTCGAAAGATACTCTTGTGGCATTACATTTTAAATAGGATTTCTGCCACGGCTGGCTCGGATGTACTCCAATCTGGACGTCCAATTTGCGATGACTTTTTCCAACATTTGTGGCCGTGTATCGGCCATAACACGGCGAATGCTGTCTTTCAAAGGGTCAAGAGTTTGTGGCTTATCCGCATAGACCAATGACCTTACATAGCCCCACAGAAAATAGTCTAGCGGTGTTAAATCACAAGATCTTGGAGGCCAATTCACAGGTCCAAAACGTGAAATGAGGCGGTCACCAAACGTGTCTTTCAATAAATCGATTGTGGCACGAGCTGTGTGACATGTGGCGCCGTCTTGTTGGAACCACAGCTCCTGGACATCATGATTGTTCAATTCAGGAATGAAAAAGTTAGTAATCAGGGCTCTATACCGATCACCATTGACTGTAACGTTGTGGCCTTCATCGTTTTTGAAGAAGGATTCCACCAGCCCATAAAGCGCACCAAACAGTCAGTTTTTCTGCATGTAACGGTGTTTCGACATACACTTGTGGATTAGCTTCATTCCAGATGCGGCAGTTTTGTTTGTTGACGTAGCCATTCAACCAGAAGTGCGCTTCATCACTAAACAAAATTCGCTTATGAAAATCGGGAACAACGGCAATCTCGCTTTGGGCCCATTCGACGAATCTACGCCTTGCTTGATGATCGTTTTGATGAATTGCCAAACCAAACTGAGAATAAATCACTTGACAGCTGTTAAATAGGTCGCCATCTTGGAAAGTAATGCCAACTTAAACTTCTATACCTGGAAAAAAACGCTCTTTACATTTCTTTAGCTACTGCAGAAGATTGAGAATGGATTCCAAGAGGCAATTAGATGAATCATACACTATGTATTCTTTTTCAGTTCCTACAATAAAGTAATTTCTTTTCTTTTCCTTTTTTAATATTATTATTTGTGGATGCGAAGTAACAAACCGACCCATTACATTAGCAAATATAAATATTTCGGTACATTTTATTCGTTACAGAACTAAGCTTTTTTTCTCTCTTTTCAAAGATACTTTATTATGAAGAAATCAGAAATACACCTCAACACTGTAGAGACTGGAACTACTTAAAATAACCTTTTCATGTTTCTCTTTATCATAATTAGCTATTGTTCAGTGTTGAACAAATAATTCTTGCGACGCCCACAACAAGTGAATATTTGTCACGAGAGGGCTCTAGTGCTTTTTTAGTACAGTGTATGTGTAAAGAGAGTAAGAGTAAGAGCGTATGGAGAAAGCTCTAATAAAATTCCTTTTATCTTAGTCCTAGCCATTTAATGTGTGGTGTAATCCTTTAGAGATTCTAAAATATGTGTAGAGAATCAGTGACAAAACAAGATTCTTCCTGCTAAAATATGTCTTATATACTCTCTACACCCTCCACAAGGTAGCATCACTTTCGACAATGCTTCTAGTTAGCATTGAGAACATTTTGCTTTGAAATAAACTTAAGTGGAAAAAATATACTTTATTTTCTATTGGTGTCTTCAATTTCAGAGGTATATATAATATTAAAGTACGATTACTTTTTCATATATAACTTTAATATAAATCAGCTGCTTTACATTACTATTATTCTTGTTTATGTTTCTCCAAATAAAAAATGGCTATGAAGTAAAATTTTCCCAAAATTTCGATCGATTGTCAGTTTTATAGCATTATATAGTAAGTTTTCTTAATTCTTATAAATTCAATTTAAAAAATCGATACTCAAAAAAAAAGAATTAAAAATACTGTAAATCAAAAAAATAAATAAATATTCTTGGACATGATGCATTTTCTATTCAAATAAATTTTGAAAATTCGAAGAACTAAAAAGTCATGCAATAATTAATAAATTAAATGTCCGACTGTCAGTTAGGGAAGTAAATAGACAGAATAGATTTTATATATGACATTCTAAGTAAATAAATTCTTAACGTTATTTTTATCGAGAGTTTATTTCTATTGGTGGAATTAAAAATATTCCTTTTAAACTGATTTAAATATAAAAACATCGCAGTGTAACTTCAAAAACATTCTAACTTTTGATGATAAGAATTGTCATAGTTATTTTCAGAAATTTTGCTTACAAATGTCTACTTGAATATTTCAGCTTCATTCATAATTTAAAACATGATTAAACCTCTCCCCACTCTGGCGATTCGAATATCGCGCTTATGAGGGAGATTTGAATGTGACAAAATGCTTTATCGATGGCTTTTAAGATGTGAACTATCTTATATTTTGTGGCACCAAATATCTTAGCTTCCTTTAGTTTCATTAATTTAATATAGCTTGACTAATTTCTATTACTTGACTTAACTATAAAATGGAATTTAAGGGGTGTTGGAAAGCTAAAATCTTATTTTTTTTACAATTTGAGATTTTTACATTTTCAAATTGTATAGATTTTAACCTTTCTAAAAATATCTTACTTGAACCTCTGGGGTATTTAGAAGCCTTTAAAATGTATTTTTAAATATTCGTTGAATTTCGACCACGCCCATTTTAATGGCGAGAAAATTGTAATCAAATTACTTTGCTTTTGCTTAAAAGTGTAACGATTGATATAAGCCAAAACATGTATCTTTTATTTTAAACTGAGCCTTTTATTTTTTTTATTTCCCAGCCGATTAGAAGTCTCACTGTATACATTAAAATCAATTTATCTCAAAATGTAAATTTTAATGTGCGATGTAAATTTTCTGAGAAACTACAGTTCACAGGTATTTAAATTTCTTATGAATTATTTATAATGATGTCTAATATATACTAAAATGAGATTCTTTTAAAACACTGAAAAATTTAATTTTTACAAATTTTTTAAGTAAAAAATGGGTCAAATTTCGCAAAGTTTGATAAAATATTTCGTAATTTCTTAAAAAATTCAAAATTAGCTAAAAGCTCATTTTAGTATAATAATAGAGGTGTACTTTAATAGTATGAAAAATTTCAAGCATGTACATAAAAAAGATTTTGAGAAAATGTACATCGAAAACAGCCAATTTAACATTGTCAGTAGAGAGAGAGGTTTCCAACTCCCCTTAACCTTATTCTTTAAAAAAAAGTTTTAAATATCTCTGAATAGCCTATGTCTAAAGTGATCAACACCCGTACCGAGTTTTTTTTCCTCTCGTTCAATCCCCTTCAGTAAGAACATTATCTAAATTATCTAACCATTTCCCGTGGTCCATAGAAGGCATTTTAGTGACCATATTTGATCTTTATGCAATTTTAGGAAAAATTGCCTTTTTTGCTTTTTGTTATGCAGAACTCCCTTTTTTCTGTTATTCTTGATATTTAAAATATTTTATTGATATGCTTGATATCCATTTGAGATCAAACTTTCTTAAAATGACAAATTTTTCAAAAGTTTCATTGCATTTTAAATAATTTTAAATATAAAACACATCTGAGACTATGCATAAAATCTCAGTAGTTTTCAAAATAAAAGTTCGACTTGTATCTTTAACATGCAAAGTATTTTGATTCGACTTCCATGTAACGTTTTTGAAACCGATATATATATATATATACAAATCTGTAACATCTTCCCTTAGAATCAGTTGTAGTAAAAAAAACTCCTTTCTTATTTAAATTTCCTGGCAACATTATTTTTTGACAGTCGTGAGCCCGTGGGTCATTGTAAATGTATTAATGTGGCCCACGAATCACTTTGAATTTATTGATATGGCCCTCAAGTGTTAAAGGTTGAAGACCCCTAAAATAAAATAATTTAGAACAATATTTATGTTCCGTAAATATATGTTCTCAGTATTGCCTAAGTTTAAAAATAGCTTCTAATGCAGCGTTTCTCAAACTGTGGGGCGCGTTCCCCTAGGGGGCGTGATAACTCTAGAAAGGAGCGTGAGCGTATTGAAAATTCGAAAGCAAAAGATTACTTTTTAAAAAAATTATGATCTTACTGAAAGTAAATAAACAAAGTACATTCTGACGTAATAAATAATAAAGTACACATTTACGCTGATATAATACACTTGTAAAGATATCAGTACTGTGCAATGTATTTGATAACTAATTTAACAATTCTAAGATAAGAACAAGTTTAACAAATACCAATGACTCCATGGGCTTGTCATTAAGAAAATTATATCTAAAATTCAACTTATATCTTTATAATTTGAGAGAACGGTTTATAATTAATCTCTGAAATGCCGATTAAAAAAACTACGTGATTCTCTCCCCTATACCAACGTTTAACACGTAGGCGAACGTATGAGGTGTATTGGTGTGAGGGATAGAAAAGGACAAATCCTCTGAAATAAGTAAATACTTTTAAAACACTGTCGAGTTCATTTTATTGCATTCCAAAGCCTTCGAAATAATTTTATGGACAGAAGTGCATAGAAAAGATCGTGCTCCGGAAAGACGTAAATATACGTCCCAGTCAATTAACGCACAAGCTGAGAGAGACGCTTATATACGCCGGTAGCACTTAAGAGGTTGAAGGCGTATTATAGCTTTAGTGTCAAAAATGCTATTATTGAATTAAGTACATTGTTATATTATAGGGAGGGGATGCGATGAAAATTATGATTGAATATATATATATATATATATATATATATATATATATATATATTGGGTCGCAAATATTGAAAGTTTGAGAAACACTGTTGTAATGATGAAAATAAAAAGACTTCATTCTTACTTGATAGAAGATTAAACTTCAAGCAAATATAATTACCAATGGTTTGGTTTGAGTCACAACATGTAAGAGGGTTTCCATTTCCATGGAATATCTTTTTTCAGTTACTTGACGTACAAAATATTATTTTATGGAGCCAATCTTATGATTATTTGCAGATAAAATTAGTTGAGAGATTTTACGAATCATTCATACAAATAATGAAATGTAAAGGTAAAAACTTACTTTATTAATTTTGTCATGAGATATCTTACAAAACAGGCATCTACGTTGAAAGCGTTAATCAAAATTTAAAATATACAGGGTGTGAGTACAAAAGATGGACCCGACTTTAAAAAATCATATAATCGAAACTACTGCATATATTACAGTAAGTGATATATGAATGTAAAAAGAAAAAATACTAAGTTTTTGGGTGGGGTTTTATTACAAACGTCCGATGTGTGAAGCACTTGTTACATGATATACACCCAATCTGTAATTCAGTTCATTCCATACATTTTGCAGCATCACTCTTTCAATAGTTCGTAATGCTGCACAAATTTTTACTTGTCGTTTTCTGTTATTTGTTGTGTCAACTGCAAATGATACGAACATGAAATTTAATTTTTTCCATAAAATTTCCCATACTGTTTTCTGGGGCGATTCTCGTAGACTCCCGTGAACCAGGTGTCTGTTACCAGGATTTAAAAACTTCTATATACAGCACTATATCTACCACATATGGCAAGAGACTTGGGATCAACAGATCATCAACAAACTACATAGCATTCATCCGTCCACTGCTCATTGGGCAGCAGTACCAGTACGAAGGCATGATGTCCGATTGACTCGACTTCGTATCGAACACACCCGTCTAACGCATAGACATTTGCTTCTAGGAGAGAGTCCCCCAGTATGCGATTTTAGTCAATGTGACCTTTCCATTTTACACATTTTAATAGAATGTCCAAAATATTCATGTAAAAGAAACACCTTTTTTAAAACCAATCTTTTAACTTAGACTGATTTGGTTGGGGAAATTCCCCATCCAAACCTTTTTGCATTTTTACACTCAATTGATGTTTTACATGAAATATAATTTTCTTATAAGGGTTTTATTGTACCATTAGACTATAAAATTTTACATTTATGCACTTTTAAATACTTTGCTGAATTTTATATTTTTCTTCTGGCATTTTAAAATACATTTATATATTTATATATATATAATCCAATATAAAAGAATTTTTTCAAAATATAATCATATACATATACATACACATATAAATAAATTTATACATATATATACATATACATAAGTACATAAACAAAAATATAAAAATAGACATATAGTTATATACCTAAGATAACTAAAAGTAGGAAGGAGGTACATAGTATAAAGACAAATTCCTGGCCTTAGGAACCAGGATTGCAGGTTTAAACAAGTTTTGCGGCGCCAACCTTCACCTGTAATTTGTCATACTATGTACCAAGAGGAAAGGAAAGGAAATATATATATATATATATATATATATATATATATATATATATATATATATATATATATATATATATATATATATATATATATATATATATATATTGTGCCTATATATTTTTAAAATTTTAATATACTAACGAATGTGTGGCGCAGTATAGCCAAACTTGGCTCTTGATCCAAAAAAAATCAACAATCATCATCATCACCCGTGAACTTCGAACAAAACTCTTCCACACCCTCTACTCTTCTTCTTCGGAGACTCTTGGCCGACCACTGCTGTTCTTTTTACACAAACAAACTATTTTCCTAAATTGATAAGACTATCGCTGAATGCTTTTGTTGGTTGGTGCTTATTTTCTGTAGCGATTTCTAAATGCATGTTGCTCCGAAATAACTGAAAAAACACGTGCATCCTCTGATACCCAAATCTCTGTCATTGCCACCATGTTTGGATTTAAATCACAGTGATCTTAAATGTATTGTTAATCATTGGTGGGAAAAATTTGATACATTTCTCTTTACATCGGAGCTTCGCAAACTTTCAATGTTTGCCACCCAATATTCAATCATGATTTTCATCTCTTCTCCCCCTTCTACAATAACAGTGTATTGAATACAATAAAAATGTTCTTTGACGCTAAAGCTACCACACGAATTAAAATATAAAAACCATAAAAATTATTAAAATTAGTTTTTAATTTTGAATACGACAAGCTCATGGAAGGCACTATTAATTATTAAGCTTATTTTTAATGCATTGACAAATTACTTGTAATTATCAAAAACATTGAACAGCTTTCATACATTTATAAGTATATTTAAGTCATCCGACTACGTTCGAAGCCGTGATTTTAAAAAAGTGCATAAATGGATAATTTTCATGATATTTAGTGTCACTTAGATTAAACTGGATGTATAAAATTGTTTTCAGAACATTTTGACAAAAAAAATTATTTAAATATAATATTTTGGCAAAAAATTAACTTAGAATAATTTTTTTTCAAAATGTTCTTTTGTGAAAAATGCATCTATTATAATACTATTTGGCCTGTATATAGCTCAGACCTCTGTACAGAGGCTCAACTATGATTTTTGAAAAATTCACATTATTTTCAGAGTTACAACCAGTTCAAATAATTATCGGTGTTTTTTTCTTAAAATTTCTCCCCTCTGTTGTAAAATATTGATAAACCCACTTCTAAGTTATGTCTTTCAAAAATTCCAGTTGAGCCTCTGTAGAGAGGTCTGAGCTATATACAGGAAAAATATTATTATAATAGAAGCATTTTTCACAAAAGAACATTTTGAAAAAAAATTATTCTAAGTTAAGTTTTTGCCAAAATATTGTATTTAAATAATTTATTTTGTTAAAATGTCCTTAAAACAATTGTATACATGTATTCTAATTTAAGTGATACTAAATATCATGAAAGTTATCCATTTATGCATTTTTGCAAAATCACGGTTCCGAACGTAGTCGGATACCTTAATCAGTGTAAATATGTATTTAATTTTTATTATGTTAGAATGTATTTTAATTTGCTTGATTTCAATAAAGTAATACTTATTTTAAATCTTTTGTTTTCGACTTTTCAATATACTCATGCCCCTCACAAAGGGTTATTGTGCTCCCCTTGGTGGAGGATCCCATAGTTTGAGAAAAGTTGCTTTACATTCATGTATCACATAGAATATTATATGCAGTAGTTTCGAAAATATATTTTTTTAAAATCTAATCCATCATTTTTACTCACCCTGTATAATTGTTTTTGTACTCAGCTTCCAGCTGTAATTAAAACACATCTGATACTATTTTGCACATTTCTTGACCAGATTTTTTTTCATATATGTGATGTACGAGTATATTCACTCTTTCTAAGCTAACACTAGAATAGAATATATTTTAAAACACTGAGTACAGAGAAAATTAAGTTTTCTTTAAGTTATACGATTTAAATGTCAATATTCGTATGATGGATAAGCGCTTCATCATACTCTTTTTTTTTTCAATTTTAGATCTAAATTTTGGTAGCGATGGACAGGATACTGAATCTCAAGGAGGTAATTATTTTCAAGTATACATTGCCTTTGCTTTTTATGATGCTTTATAAATCACATTCTCAATATTTTATTTTTTATTATAGAAATCTGATGGATTTATTATTATGAAAAATTTAATAATGGTTTTAATATTTTTAGTAAACATAGGTACATTTGTAAAAGATATTAGTAGGGGAGGTCAACTTTGTAATCAGTTATTAAATTTTGTTCAGTTTTGAGACTTATACGCATTTAAATTTACTGTTATAAGAGAAAAAAACTATTACAAAAATTTTTGGAATCATTTTGTATTTTTTTTAAATTTTGTTGTTTTGTTTTTTGTTTTTTGTTTTGTTTTGTTTTTGCTTGTTGTTTTTATTTTTGTTTTGTCATGGCTTGCATTTGAACTATAAACTTTTATTTACTGTCAGTTATTCTGTGAAAGAAACCTATAATGAAATATATATATGTTTATATCATTTCAATCCTTTACTAATGTAATAATTCTACAGCTAATTTGACTTTTACTAAAAGATCTATGTTTCTTACTACAGACTTTTACAAATAACATAAAAAAGTATGAAAAAAGTAAGTAATATGTGAACAACTTAAAATACTTCAGATCCAACTTGGTTTACTGCTCTGTGCAACGAAACAATGAAAAGTTTAAAAACCTATAAAGTCATCATGGAGAATTTTTATCATTAAGTTTAATCCACTATTTTAAGAAAAAAACTGTTTTCTATTTTAATAATCAACCTCAACTGGAATATTTTATATATAATTTTCGTTATAATTCAATTCATACGTAGCCCAATTCATCGTCAAGACATTGGAATAATATCCTTTCACACTCGATATATTCTCTCTTATTTTTAAAAATTTTCGCTAAATTTACAAACCTAAAAAAATCACAAACATTAATTTTACCCATCTATAATTCATCATAGTAGTATTTTATCAACAACTGAGTTTTAATAAATTTTTAGAATAAATTGAGATATCTTTATTGTAATGTTATGACATTTAAATATTTAATCTTAACCCAAGAATGCAATCATAAAGTCGAAACACATCAAATGAAACATTAAAACAACCTATGTTTCATCTCGTTTCCTTCCAGACATCACGAATTCATGTCTATATAAATAGGAGTCTTCAAAAACATGTGTAGTGTGTGTATCGATAGTTCGATTATTCATAAGTGTTTTGTAATATTAACTTTGGAAACAGTCCAAAATTCATCTTTGCTGTTATTAATAAATATAAGTGTTATATTTTAGCTTATAAATATTTAAAATCTTTAATTATGATTTTGAAATTTGGTAAATATGCCTCTTGGAAAAATTGAAATATGTGCCATTCTACACTAAATTGTTCCTAATAAAGAAAAAAAAGAGTTAAGAAAGTTTGCATAAGTATCAGAGAGAAAGGTAGTCTTAAGATTATTGAGGAATCTTTAAATCACTCAACATTGGGTTGAGATCAGTGAAGGATATTCAAAATCTTTGGGGTCCGTTATGTCAAACTGATACATAAAAGGGTCCACGGCGATCGAAAGTTTAAAAACCGCAGCTCTAAATCATAATTCCTAATACCCTATTGCAAAACGCGTCATATTTTATCTTGCAACAAAGGATTAAAACCTATATTTTGGCTAATTTAGATTTGATTCCTCGTTAAAATGACAAGTCTGAATTTCTTACCGATTTACTGGAAATTTCCAGTAAGATAATATCTTAATAGCTTATAGGTGCCTTACGGAGCTGTTGAATTTTTTTTAAGTTTATATCTTAGTCTTAGTGTTAAACTTTTGATTGTTTTGGAAAAAATTCTAAAAGTCCTTGCATCTTGATTTAAAAAGAATAGGATTTGAATTTCTAAAACGAAAGTATTTTTATCTTTTAAGCCGGTTGATAGTCCCCTTCTCCTCGGAATCAGTTTCCGCAAAACTCGTTTATTGCAGATCCCTACCTAACAAAAGAAACCTGTCTGTTGAATTCCATGTCTGTAGGTCTTAAGGTTTCTGAGATCTTGTGAAGAGTGAGAGGAAAGTCCCTTTTCTACTTTGTATCTATTTAACTGTCCATCAATATATGTGTATGTGAGTATAATCCTTTACTTGTTGATTAGCGCTATTTTTAATTATTTTCTACTTGATACAATTTTCATTTATACATTACTTTTAAATTCGCTAGCTTTTACTGTTAGCATAGTATCTGAATGCTTCTGAAATGTTTAGGCTTAGCGGATATCGAATTCTAGATTTTGTTCTTCATTGTACAATTATGTAAAAATTTTCTGCTCTGTATTTGTGTACACACAATCAGACCCCGATTTAACGAATTCATTGGGACCGAACATTTTGTTCATTAATTTGGAATTATTCGTTGTTTCGGGGTCCAAACAAATTATAAATTTTGGTACTTAACTTTTCGAGAGAGAAACTCTATAAGCAACTACACAAAAAATATCCATTGGTAGAAATTGCACTCGTTTTATTCTCAACACTTAAAAATTCTATTGATTTTTTACCCACCAGTTAATTGGAAATTTTAAAATATTGACTGATAAATGTTGGACAATCGTTTCGATTCCTGATTCTTAAAAGTTCTTTTTTCGACTTCATGCAGAAAAGAAAATATTGCGTCATTTACATCCTGCTGCGTATGGTATGTTTTCACAGTTTTCAAACAATGCAAGGCATTAGAAAATGTAACAGTTTTGAAAAGAGTTTCATTATCAATTTCTGCATCTGATTTTGTCGGATACAATTAATAGCAACCTTGCTATTGATTGTCACCGACAAAATCAACAGTTTCCTGAACTTCAGTTTCCCAGATAGGCACTCCGTCATCAAAAAGGTACATAATCGTTAAAATCTTAAAATATCTCCATCCCGTTGTGGAGTGGGATTAAATAATAGAGGAGTTTCATGTCCTATTCAAAACTCACGTGATATGCCACTCTAATGACTCATCTACACCTGTTAAATCTAACAACGCTCTGCACTCTTGGCAGTCGAAATTTGTACTTTCAAGAAAACTTTTTTTTTTCTGTTCTGGACAAAATAATTGTCATTCGAAAAAAAAATACAAAATTTTCGAACACAAACTAATGAAACGAAAAATTTTTCAGCTGTTTAAATAACTCGTTAATTCAGGGATTAGTATTCGTTAAATGGGGAGTTTAAAATTCCTTTTAATCAGGGAAAGAGAAAAATTTGTTAAATAAGAGTTCATTAAATCTGGGTTCGACTGTATTATTATTGACTGGAAAAAATAGACTTTGACTTAAATATCAATTGATTCCACAAAACCTTTTGACCTTGAGATGTTAAAAAATTGAGAAATACGGAAAATATTAACATAGTAATAGTGTTTTTAATATACAGGGAGATTTATAAAGAATACACTTTTCTGATGTTGTAAAACAGTAACAGTCAATGACATGCACCACCTCAGCGAACCATAAGGTATGTGTGCTCTTAAAGTTTATGTCTCGGCCCTGACGGAAGTGATGCAGGCAACAATAGTCATAGTACAACACATGCTAGATCCCCTTAAGTGTGTTCAGTGCATTGTCCAGAAAGAAAATGTCCAGTCACTTCTTTTTTCGCGAACAAACTATCACAAGAGCCATATTTTGGATATGTTAACTTTTTGGTTTATGCCACAACTACAGGACGATACTGACAACTTCCTTATCCAATTACATGCATCATTATCATACTGGTTGGCTTACGTGCGAGATTACCTAGCGGAACATCTCCCACACCGGTAAACTGGACGAACCGTGGATTACAACATGCCACCCAGCCAATGGGTACACCGAAGTCCTTACTTAAAACCTTGTGAATTCTTCCTTTGTAGGAACGTAAGAGACAAGGCATTCATCCCAGCCCTTTCTGTTGGTTTAGCGAAGCTGAAGCAGTGTATCACGCCGCTATTGATGGACATGATTCAGATAATAACACGCGTTTGGGAGAAAATGGATTACCGGTTCACTGTGTCTCGTGTGACGAAACAGTTCACACATAGAGCATCTATGACTGTCTCTAACAGAACTTAAAATAATCCCATAAAATTATGTTATAGGTAACATATATAAAATCTTACGTTGTTTTTTTATTTATAGTGCATTGCATTTGCATACTTCTTTGTGAATCATCCTGTATTTGTTCTTATGAGGATTATAAATTATATCTATAGATAGAACTGTATCCCGTAAATTATATCCTTAGATAGAATTGCATCCTATGGATAACATCCATACACGGTATTGTAACCCATATATTACATCCATGCACAGTATTGCATCCCATGTATTACATCCATGCATAGCATTGCATCCCCTGGATTACATCCATGCATAGTATTGTATCCCATGGATTACATCCATACACAGTATTGCATATCTTGGATTATATATATATATTATATATATATATATATATATATATATATATATAGTATTATATTTCGAGGATTTTCAAATATACAAGAACAATATGATTCATTTGTAACATTCCCGTAAGTTGAATATTGTTTTGAGACAATTTAGTGTGATTTGTATTCAATTTTATACCTTCACACTATGATAAAACTAGTCTCTTTCTTAATCAGTTATTCCCTCAGGTGGAGAAATAATTTATGTGGTGAATATTATGAACCATTAATAATATTTTATTGCTAAATATAGTATTTTATTGAGTAGAGACATTATTGCTGAATATGTATTGTTTTAGTAGGTTTAGGTAATTTATATACATGTTTATCTGTATTCATTCTTTATTAGTTCAAAAATCACAAAAACTTCAAAAATCGGTTACAAAAAAAGACGTTTTCATTGAATTTACTTTAATTTGAATATTTCTCTTACTTGAATACATATTTTTACTAATTTGCCCTCATGATTGCTCTGTTTAAGATAGAACGGTAAAGTAAATATGTGTGTATTAATGTACCTTGATTATTTTACTCGATGTACCTGCTTCTTTAGTTTTATAACGAACAAATTTTGAAATAATAAAATTTTTATTTGCTAAACTAGCTTACACTTCTATAAGTTCTGTGTAACTGCACTTCTATTAATTATTTTATTTATAAATTTGGAGGGTCTGCAGGGGCATCTTCTGGTAATGACAATGGAGGTAATGATTAATATTTTGTCATTTTGAGACTTAAAACAAAAGCCAAAATATTTGTAAAGAGTGTTTTTTATTCAGGTATAGAAGTTTAAGTTGGCATTACTTTCCAAGATAGCGACCGATTTAGCAGCTGTCAAGTGATTTATTCTCAGTTTGGTTTGGCAATTCATCAAAAGGATCATCAAGTAAGGCGTAGATTCGTCGAAAGTGCCCAAAACGAGATTGCCGTTGTTCCCGATTTTCATAAGCGAATTTTGTTTAGAGATGAAACGCACTTCTGGTTGAATGGCTACGACAACAAACAAAACTGCCGCATTTGGAGTGAAGCTAATCCACAAGTGTATGTCGAAACGCCGTTACATCCAGAAAAACTGACTGTTTGGTGCGCTTTATGGGCTGGTGGAATCATTGGTCCGTACTTCTTCAAAAACGATGAAGGCCACAACATTACAGTCAATGGTGATCGGTATAAAGCCATGATTACTAACTTTTTCATTCCTGAATTGAACAATCATGATTTCCAGGAACTGTGGTTCCAACAAGACGGCGCAACATGTCACACAGCTCGTGCCACAATCGATTTATTGAAAGACACGTTTGGTGACCGCCTAATTTCACGTTTTGGACCTGTGAATTGGCCTCCAAAATCTTTTGATTTAACACCGCTAGACTATTTTCTGTGGGGCTATGTAAAGTCATTGGTCTATGAGGATAAGCCACAAACGCTTGACCATTTGGAAGACAACATTCACCGTGTTATTGCCGATACACGGCCACAAATGTTGGAAAAAGTCATCGAAAATCGGACGTCCAGATTGGACTACATCCGAGCCAGCCGTGGCAGTCGTATGCCAGAAATCATATTTAAAATGTAATGCCATAAGATTATCTTTCGAATAAAAAAAATTCATGTCAATCGAATAATACATCGTTGTTTTATTACAATTTAAAGTTCTATACCTCTTAAAAAACACCCTTTAGAAATCAAATTCTTAAATATAAATATCATTATAAGTAGCTGCGATAAAATTTAAAAAAACAAGCATCTGATCATTTCAAAAAAGTACAAACCTTTTATAAAAAAAATAAATCAATTACTTCATACTTATACTTATTCAATGATAAAATACTTAAGGAAAATTTTAATTCATTTTCAGCTCAAATTATATACGAATGTGATGTACAACTTGTGCCATTTTTTCACATTATTACTTTATTTGAGAATAAGTGTTTATATATTATTTATAACAGTCTATAACAATTTGAATTATATTTAATAAGTCTTAAGGTATCTACTTTCGTTTCTAAATCAATGTCTGACTGAAATTCAATTTTTTTTCATCTTTGCTGTTTTGTGTAGGAAAAAAAATCTATTCACTAAAAAAATGCAGTAAGATGGAGAAAGAGAAAACGTCAATGCTTTAAAAGTGGATAATCTGATATTATTTTAAATATCTAATATTATTTTAAATATCTAATATTATTTTAAATATCTGATATTATTTTAAATATCTAATATTATTTTAAATATCTGATATTTTAAATATCTGATATTATTTTAAATATCTAATATTATTTTAAATATCTGATATTTTAAATATCTGATATTATTTTAAATATCTGATATTATTTTAAATATCTGATATTATTTTAAATATCTGATGTTATTTTAAATATCTGATATTATTTTAAATATCTGATATTATTTTAAATATCTGATATTATTTTAAATATCTGATATTATTTTAAATATCTGATATTATTTTAACTATCCGATAATATTTTAAATATCTGATATTATTTTAAATATCTCATATTAAGTATTATTTTATTAAAACAAGAATCAAAACTTTAAATGCCTTTAAGTTACGTTACTAAAAGCTGATATCAAAAATTTAGGAATGTACTTCTTTCATATTTTGTATTTATGCTATTTTAAGTATGATAAAGGCAATGAACTAAGGATTTAGCTCTAACATAAATAGATTTTTTTTTATTTTATTTTTGCAGTTTATTGTTACAAACACCATGGATCCTATAAAAATTTCTGTAAGAAAATGTGCATTGATCCATAATTTTTAGTAGTTGAAAATATTTTTAGATTTTAGTTCATCACCTTTATAACTGTATTAAATATGTTTTGTAAATATGTTTTAAAAATACGGCTTTGAATTCCATGTAGAATGTTTTGAATTTCAGTACGATTTTAATAAAATTTTACCAAAAATACCTAATTTTAATAAATTTCTCGTATAATTTCCTGAATGGAGTTTTTTATTAATTTAAGTCATAAGCACAAATAAAATCACATAAACTTACTAATTGCATGGTATTTTAGAAAAGTTGTCTCTACGGGTAGGTTTTTTGGAAATTTACTGTTGAAAGTTCTGTTTTAAATTCCCAACTGAAGTTCCCAAAGCGGCTGGTAAATTATTTTAATTATGCATTACATAGCTGAATTACTAAGATGTAATAATATGTATAGGAGCATAGAACTTAAAATACATTATAAACATATAACCTTAATGTACATGTACACTCAACACACAAAAGAAAAAGTCGTGGCATGCATTAAATTAAATATGTTAATGATAAATAAAGAATTATTCATCCCATACTTTAAAAGTTTATTCTTGCTATCAATGCAATGTTATGTATTCTCCATTTTCATTACGCAAGTAGCTACGTGTCAAAAGCGTAATTTCCACAATATCCTTACAGTTGAGTGAGTGAGTGAATATTTACGTCGCACTGCTCAGCTACACGAAGGCTTTTGGTGACGGACCTCGTAATTTTGAACCATGGTCAAGTGACGAGAACGACACCTGAGCTGACACCTCCTCTCCTAACTACCAAACCAACGGGAGGACATTTGAGCTCTCGACAGATTTAACGTGCATCGCTCCACTGCACGGCGGGTCTTTAGTGAACTGGGCTCAAACTCGTGACAAGCCAGCCACGATCCGATACCTTGATCACTGGGCTACCACAGCCACCCTTACAGTTGAGCCAACTAGGAGAAAGGAGAATTTCGTTTTCGAATAATGCAAGAAGTGAAGGTGGACCCAGAAATTTATGTTCAAAACTAGCTCCAGACTGTCGGTTCCTTCTATTACATGCAGCACAGGTTCAGTCGTATGAAAGAACTTTTATCCTGTTGAAATATGAGTATAGAGATCCGCTATAGGAAGAGCAATACTACAAGAGTAAAATTTAATTGACATGTCATCGTGTTGTAAAGGTGTCACGGATGACTACCAAAGAAGCCAGGATGTCAAATAAATTGGGGACCTATACCAAAATTCTGGATAATTGGGATATGTTAACATTAACATGAACAACATTCATGTTAATATTATACCACTGTCCTAGATGGTTTTCAGGCACGTATGAACTTAGGCGATTGCGTCCCAATCGGATAACTACTTCTTGATGCGCCATCGCTTTTTATGATATAAAGTGTACTTTGCATGCGGTCTAAAACGATGATAATTTTCAAAAATATATCGTTTGCTTATACTTATAGTCGAAACCCCATTAGAAATATTTAAGAATATTATTAACATCAAAAAGATAATTTATTGGCATCTACATGCGCACTGGTAGCGAAATAACAAACCTTGGAAAGATAACAATATGAATCATTTGCTCAAGCAGTTATTTTATTAAATAAGTGAGTGTTTATTAAAAAGCACTTATGTGTTTATTAAATGTCAAGTGTCAAGTGCACTTATGTGAACTTATGTGTTTATTAAATGTCAAGTGTCAAGTTCACTTATGTGCACTTGAGTTTTTATTAAATAGCTTTCGCGTTGCTTCATAGTATACTTATTTTATAACATAAAATAAGTATCCTATGAAGCATCGCGAAG
The DNA here is from genome assembly GCA_019973935.1 of Trichonephila clavipes. Taxonomy (NCBI): domain Eukaryota; kingdom Metazoa; phylum Arthropoda; class Arachnida; order Araneae; family Nephilidae; genus Trichonephila; species Trichonephila clavipes. The sequence goes on from BMAU01021428.1 coordinate 494,221, forward strand.
GTTATTTACTAGGAACCTCATAGTTTTGAAAAACGGTTAAAAGATGACACCTGAGCTGGCAGTATTACTTTTAATTTCCTTATCCCGCCAACATCAGGACTTTGAGCTACAACAAATTTAACATGCATTAAACCTCTGCACGATGGTTCTTCAGTAACATGATCTAGAAATGACGTGCCGGCCACTAGTCTGTGACCATGACAACAAGAGTACCGTAGTCAGATTGTGACCGAGCTTTATCGGAATTATTTCTGTTAATCCTCTTGGGATTTCCTTTGGGGCCAGAATGGCAATTCTTTCCAACCAACCCAAGAAAAGAGCGTGGTCATGCAGATTAGGAATCGAATACATTGGAACGTTAGTATTCGCGAGAAGCGCTAAGTAAAGCTAAGTGAAGTGAGGTAAAGTTTTGAGAGAAGAATGTTAGTGTATTATGTGAGTTCGGTGAGTCGGTCTAAAGGTGCCAGTGAAGATAAGCAGGAGTGGGTCCGAGACCAGAAGAGTATTGCCTTAGCCAGAAAAAATCAGATTAAAGGATTAATTGTTGATTTACGGACCGTAGGTGTTCGCTAAGGAAATAGCGGTAATTTTGTTTTTTTAAACTTTAAGAATAGAGCGGATCCTATTAAGTTAGGAATTAATCTATAAAGATAGATTCAGTGGTTAATTGCGCTTTTTATCAGAAATACGGTTTGCGTCACATCACTCCTGATCAGAAGCCTCAAAGACTTTTGTTGTTTTATTGTATATAAATTAAAATCATAATAAATTGGTTTTATTATGGCAGAGTTTAGTGGTTCATCTTTAGTTCCCTCAGACATAGATAGCATGGATGATGACGAGAGGATACCTCCAGGGTGTGGGGTATCACAAGGGCCCCTAACCCAGGGGATATCACAACATGAATTCGTAATTAAGCATTATAATCCGCCATTATACTAAAAAATTGTAATGAGGTTATTATTTAATGACGTGTTATTGTTTCATGATATGAGCTCTATTTCTCCTTAAGCGTCATACCCATTTTACGTATGTGAAGCGAAATTGCTTTAAGTTTTCTAATATTAAACATCAATGTAAACAAGATATTTTGCGTCCCTAAAATGAAGATTATTTATTAACTCTTATTTTTTTTTCTTGCAAGGTGGAGCATTTAAGAAAGAATATTCAGGAAACGCTCCAAATGGTATGATATCTTTAATTAATAAACTTAATTTTATTTTTAAAAAATGCCAACTGATGTCCGTAATCCCTTTTTTTAGATTTGGATACATGTTTTCAAGTAAAGTGTTATCAACTTCTATCTTTTTATTTGCTTTGATAAAATTCTTAACAGTTAAAGATAATGGAAAAAAATTGCTCCTTCATATAGATATTCATTTATCAAAACAGAATTTATCATTTAAAAGAATATTTTAAATTCCGAACGTAATATAATGTCCATCAAATAATTTATAGGAAAACTCAGTGTCTAAACTATATTAGGATTTACACTGTTATATTAGGCTAGGTTTTTGTAATTATACTATTGATTATATTAGAATTAGTTTTAGCTTGTAAAAGTCAAATTTGAGAATAGTTTAATTTTTTTGTTATGATAATCGGTTATACAACGCACATTTTTTAAAAAAATTAAGTAGAGATGATTTATTACACTGGTGTGCAAAACTTAAGCAACAATGTAAAAATTAAGCAGATAACCATGAAATTGCAGAAAAGGAGGTCTGGAAATCAGTACAGTGAACACGTAAGTCAGTAGAAAAGTCATGCGTATGCAAATATCAGGAACGAAACGTCAGAAGCGACGTGAGCGTACGCAAAACGCGTGATGTCGGCGCGTGCTGTTCAACAGTAAAATAAAATGAAGGACGCAGACGCAATTCAACATATTCGCTGCAAGTGCCAGTGAGCCAGTTCGTGAAATATGGCTAGAAGAAATCACCTGGACAGTTTCACATGTGGAAGAATGACGGAAAGCTGGAGGAGGGGCGTACCGTCACCAGTGTAGCTGCAGAGTTCGGAATCAACAAAAGTGTCCTTTCGCGCGCTTGGAAAGCGTTCCAAACCACAGGTACAGCTATTAGAAGGGTTGATGTTGGCCGCCCGAGGACGACAACTGCAGGGGATGACCGATATGTAATCCTGCAGGCGAAAAGGGGCCGACGGCAGTCAGCAAGTGTCATTGCTCAGCAACTCTCTACAGCAACGGGGCAACAAGTGTCGTGGTTTACTGTGGTCAGACGCCTTCACAAAGGAGGCCTATTCGCCCGCCGTCCTGAACGCTGCCTCCGTTGAAAGTTGACCACCGACGCCACCGTTTAAAGGGGTGCAGAGAGCACAAAAACTGGACAACTGTCAATGGAGTCGTGTCCTCTTTACGGATGAGAGTCGGTTCAGTACCAGAAGGGATTCTCAACGCGTTTTGATTTGGAGAGAGATCGGGACACGGTTTTATACCAGTAACATCAAGGAAAGACACCATTACGGTGGTCTTGGAGTAATTGTCCGGGGAGGCATTATGCTGAACGGGTGAACTAAGCTCCACATTTTCGATAGAGGGTCTGTAACCGGGGATCCCTATTGTGAGGAGGTACTTCTTCCCCATGTGCGTCTGTTCCGAGGTGCCATTGGCCCAGACATCATTTTTATGGATGACAATGCACGGCCATATCGGACTCTTGCTGTTGAGGAGCTGCTGTATAATGAAGATATCTTTCGAAGGGATTGGCCAGCGTACTCCCCAGATTTAAATCCCATCGAACATGTGTGGGATGCTTTGGGGAGACGTATTGCAGCACGCTTACATCATCCGGAGAACACCCAACAACTCAAACAGATGCTGATTGAAGAATGGGCACTCCTACCGCAAGAAATGTTGCACCAGCTGGTTCTGAGTATACGGAGACGGTGCGAAGCAAATATTGCAGTGAGGGGAGGGCTTATACCATATTAAGGAACATCTGCTTGTTGTTCTTCCTGTTGGACAGACCATCATGAGTCACGATACTATATGTTCAATAAAGCTTGTTTTTGTTTGATTCCATACCGTATGCATTGTATTCCTTTCTCAGCTCCGATGCTTTCGTCATCCTTTACGTACATGATACTCTCCCTCATTTCTGAATTTCATGTCTCTCAGATGATTTTTCGTGAAGTTATGGCAATAAACCCACCTGTTGCTTAAGTTTTGCACACCAGTGTAGATAAGTTTGCCAGGCCAAAAATAAACATTTTTACATAATTCTCATTTTTTTAGTATTTTTGTTATAAAAACAATCTCATGTAGTATTGTTTTACATTTAATGAAACAAAATTTAATATTGATATTATATTAATTCTGGATTTAATTCAAAAATAGGTCCTTACGATGTGATATATGGTCAAAGTGCTGATGGTACGTTGAAACTTTCCATTTTCTTTATTCGTTTACTGTATTTAAAATTAAATTGAAATGGAAGGAAAAGATAAACACACACACAATAATTTATATAAAAAACAAAATATTGATTTTTTCTTTCGTATTTTTATTGCATTTTGTGTTTCTAAACTTTGCTTTTACTTTTCTTTTACTTTTCAATTTTTTTTTTTTTTTTCAGGAAAAAAATTTTATCATCAGGAAGGACCAGGTAAACTATATTTAATTATATTAACCAGAAAATTAATGCTCATCACCTCTCCCAAGTATAATTATAATAGATGTAAACTTTTTTGATAAAAACGTATCATAAAGATATTTTATAATATTTTCCACAAAGTCTAGTTTCTAATAACTTTGTCCTAAACTTTAATTGAAATGGTCTCAAACAGCTTATTCTACTTCTACAAAACTTATAGTTTTTTACATACGATCTTATTTTTGCTATCTAAAAATTGCTTGTGACAATTTAAAATGTTTAACTTATTTTTTTAATGATTCCATTAATTTTCTGAATGTATATCATTCTTTTAGCACTTTAGGTTCGCATTTTGTACTGTAAATAAACTTATTTAGAGAACGATAAATTTAATATTAGATAATTTTAAAGGAAAGATAAATTTGATACAGTATTATTTTAATCTATCACATAACTATTCCTTAATCTATCACATAACAATTCCTTAATCTATAACATAACAATTCTTTATTCTATTGCAGAAAAATTCCTTATCTAACACCACAATTCCTTTTTATCTATCACATAACAATTTAATCTATTGTATATAGATTCCTTAATCTGTCATATAACCATTCCTTATTCTATCAAATAACAACTTCTTAATCCATCACATAACAATTATTTAATCAATTGTATAACAATTCTCAAACCTGATACAAAACTTTAGCGTGATAAAAATATTTTACTTTTTTTTCCTTGCAATGGAATATGGATTCGGTCAAGCAAATTCTCACGAAATCATTCAATAATATTGTATTAGATATATGAAAAGTATTTCGAAGCTAGCAGCTCTATTTATTTTTATTTAGATACTGAAAAATGTTGACATGGAATTTTAAAACATTTCAATTTTTTTGCAATCCACTATAATTAAATTATTCCTTCATATGATTTTTAAAACCTATGTTAAGAAAGGTTTAAAGTTGTTTAGAAGTATTCTTAAAAATACAGAACACATGTTTCCTTTGGGAGGCTCGGTTTGTCATATTTAGTTTACGATGGTCTTCAGATATAATCGAGTTTGTGTAATGCAATCTTTGTGATAATATCTGGAAAGCATGATTGCTGAGGTGTTAACTGAACCTTACTTTTCTGCTTTAAAATTTGAATTTCTTTTCAATATTATAGGGATTTTTTCCGTCTTTTTGGTGCTTTATTTTAACCATTTTAAATATTGCTTTTATTTCCATATTGATATTTTTTCCTTTGATATCCACATTTTTAGCAGCCATTTTTGTTTAAAATAATATTTGAATAATGATGTCACAATCTATAAAGGCTTTTTCCCTTTTACTTATGCAAGTTAAAAAATTTTACAAATTCTGTTTCTTTTTTTTAAAAAAATGAGTTGTACACATTTTTTGTTGGAATTAAAGATTAAAATATTGTTTTTTAAACTATAGAATTATATATATATATATATATATATATATATATATATATATATATATATAAGTGAATTAAATAGTTTTATGTAGTAATATTTATAGCTTAAAATAACTACACGATTATTAGATCCTCTCCACTCCTGATAAGGCTGTAATTTAATCTGGTCACGTTCTGACATTCAGGCCTTGTCAAGCAACAAAAGTTCCTGAGTCCAGGATTGCAGGGAGCTGCTGAGCAGAATTCCAACAAAGGCTGTCTTCCAGTGGGTGCCTTCCCATTATGGCCTTTGGGGAAATGAAACAGCGGACCTTTTAGAACGAATATTCTCCAAAGATCTACTAGAGACCTGCCTCTTCACTCAGCAAAACTTGAAATCAATAAGATTTTTAAAAAATGCTTTCGAGATGCTGCTACCAGAGCTGCAAAAAATAAATCATGGAGGATGCTAAAAAAACCTAACAGTGTCTCGCACTCTCCTCGTGTTGCTGCTGTGGCTGAGTTTAGATTTTTAACTAGATATGACTGCCTTTGTGCTCATTTGTATCGTTTTAATCTGACTGATTCCACTTTTTGTGTTTGGATGCTTCTGGACAAGTCATGGACGCCCCCCAAAGCCCTTGACTTTTTTCCGATTGATTATAATTCTAAGTATATAGTACGCAAAATTTAATTAAGTATTTGTTATTAATGATTAATTTTATTAATTAATGCTAATTATTTATTCAATAATTAATTTTTACTGTGTTTTGTTTCCGAAAATCGACAAAATCAAAAGGAACAGGATACAAGAATGGTGAAATTTCGACCCCGGACCCCCTTGAAAAATTCCTGTGTGTGCTACTGGTTTGGACTGTATTGTGAAGAAATATTGGAGAGCTCATTGCCTAGTGACCTGATGGTCAATGGACTGGTATTTGATAAATAAATAAAATTATTAGATTACTACAGTGCTTCTCAAACTTTTAATATTGTCGACCCAATATTCTATCATAATTTTCATCGCGCCCCCATCCCTACAATACCAATGTATTGAATTCAATAATACTATACTTCGATGCTACAACTACAATACTACTGAAGCCTCTAAAGTGCCACAGACGCATATAAGCGTCTCGCTCAGCCAAAAAGTTATTCCCTCGGACGCATATATATACGTCTTTACGAAGTACGATCTTTTCTGAGCACTGCTATCTATAAAATTATTTTGGAATTCATTAAAAGGACCTGGACAGAGTGTTTTCGAAGGATTTATTTATTTCAGAGGATTTGCTTTTTTTATTTTCTCCCCCTCCCTCCGCCAATGCATCACATACGCACGCCTGCTTCGAAAACGGTGGCATTGGGTAGTGAATCGCGTAACTTTTAATCAGTAGTTGAGGGATTAATTATAAGCTGTACACCTTATCAAAATAAGTGTTAATTTTTGTATATAATTTTATATATGACAAGGCTGGAGTCACTGGTAGTTATTAAACTTGTTCTTAATTCAGTACTGTTAAATTAACTATAAAATACATTGTGCAGTACTGATACATTTATAAGTATATTATATCAGTGTAAATGTCTATTTTATTTTTTTATTATGTCAGAATGTGTTCTGTCTGTTTACTTTCAGTAAATTAGTAACTTTTTAAAATAATCTTTTGTTTTCGACTTTTCAATAGGCTCACGCCCCCCTTGTAGAGTTATTCACCGCCCCAGGAAGGCGCCCCACAGTTTGAGAAACACTGGATTACTGGATACTTAGGGCTATATAGCGAAGAAAGATTTGCTTAGAATATAAGTTTATTCTAATGGTATTCTTGTGCTATTTGAGCTATATTTGCACATATACACACACGAGACTATAATTATATAGCAATATTTCTATGTTGCAGTAATAGCATCAGTGCATAACCCAGTAATTCCACTTAGCTATGAAAGATTTGTTCAGCATTTGTTATTGCATTATAAAGCAGTTAGTTATAATAGAGAGAGAGAGAGAAGAGGGGGCAGTCATTTTTAAATTTCTCTTCATAAAAATGCATTCATTTTATCACAGTTCTGTTTTCATATTTTTAACCTCTTGTACTCGTATAATCTCTATAAAAATTTTGAAAATTTATATAAACAATTTGCTCACTTCATTAATTTTTAAATTTTTAAATACATTTTTATACTAAGAGCTACTAACATAGATCGAATGAAAGCATTGAATTGATTTTTCGTAATTTCTTTTTCTTAAATTGTTCGTTTAATTTAGGAGTTTCAAGAATATTTATTTAATTACATGTGAATATTCATGAATCAAGATCTTGTTTCTTTTTCCCTAACTTAAATTTAAAATTTTGAAGCTTCCTTTTAGTCAACGGCTTTTAACAGTTTGAAATTTAGTATGCTATTGTTGCATAAGCTATCTTAATATCGTCATTTTTATTAAATATTTTTTATAATTCCTAAAAACAAAAATAATAATAATAATAATTTGTTTATTTTTTTATATTTTTATAAAGAATCTAATATCAGATGAAATTCTTTTAATAATTATTCCAAGCTTCACCGTATAGTATTTTTCATTTAAGAGATTTCTAGTATTACATAAAATAAATATTATCATTAAGAATATGCAGAAGTTATAGATTATTGTAGATGAAGTAATGTGTTTTTGAAACCCTTAACTACATCTTTTTAAATGAAATACCTAATTAGATAAGCAAAATTAACAGTATCCTTCCCCCTATAGTGCAATATTTTAAACAAGCAAGTTACTATGTGTTTCATAATCAGATTTTAAATTGACTCAACGCATAGTAACAGCATCATTAGCTATTTGTGTAAGCAATTTTTAGTTTTTAGCATTAGCATCGTTTGCAAGTTTCAGTAAACTTAATTAGTTTTACTTATACCTACACAAGTTATATTAGAATAAAGAGTTCAAACATTATTATACAGCAATCCTCATTTTCAAATCAAGTAATATAAAAAAATTAAAGGGAAAAAATAATAGAAATAATTTCCTATACGTAGGCAAATTAAGGGGAGAAAATATTGGTGTTTTGAAACATTTTTAACCCTATAATCTTATCCCTAAGCCTGATAGTTTACTTATATATTACTGTGGCTATCTTATTTTGTAACTCCCCTTGCTTGATGTTTCATTTTAAGTAAATTGCATTTAAATATATACAATCGATTTCTAAAACCATCTAATTTTGACCTATACTAACTGACCGGTATATATATATTTATATATTATTATGTAGATAGAGGTTTTTAGATTTTATGATATGAGTCCCAAAGAACAAAACTGTTCCTTAACAGCGATGAAATTTACTGTAGATAAGCAACCCTTCAAGTACAGCAGCGTTTCTCAAACTGGGGGGCGTGAGCAAATTGAAAAGGCAAAGCAAAATTTTATTTAATTAACTTTGTTTGTTTACCTTCAAAAAATAATCAATGCATTCTGGCACAATAAAAAATAAAATACACATTTACATTGATATGTTACACTTATAAAGGTATCAGTGCTGCACAATGTATTTTATAATTAATTTAACAGTACAAAGTATAAAGAACAAATTTAATAATTACCACTGACACCATGAGCTTGTCCTATATAAATTTATATACAAAAATTAACACCTATCTTGATAGTTTGTACGGTTTATAATTAATCCCTTAACTGCGGATTAAAAGTTACGCGATTCGCTTAACAATGCCAACCGTTTTCCAAGTAGGCGCGCGCATATGCGATGTATTCGGGGCCAGGAGTAAGAATAAAGAAGCAAATAATCTGAAATAAGTAAATCCTTTGCATACACTGTCAATGTCTTTTTATTGCATTCGAAAGCCTTCGGAATAATTGGATGGATATCAGGGCACAGAAAAGATCGTACTTCGTAAATACGTATACATACGTTCGGGGGAATTAACGCTTTGGCTGAGCGAGAAGTTTATATACGCCAGTGGCACTTAAGAGGTTAAAGTCGTATTGAAGCTTTAGCGTCAAAGTATAGTTTTAGTGAATTCAATGCATTGTTATTGTATGAGGAGGGCATGATGAAAATTATGATTGAATATTGGGTCGCGAATAATGAAACTTTAAGAAGCACTGAAGTACAGGATATTGTAGCAAAATTTGAGCAATAAACCACAGAAGGTCTTCACTCCTTCTACAGCGCTTAGAGTCTAAGGATGCAAATACATAATGATAAAGACTATCCGCGAGCAATATATCGATCGTGGCAATTGAAATCTTCAACATTAATATTGACCCAATTTCGGCTAACAACCACTATTCATAGTTTGCGCAAGTACCTTCCAGTGTTTTATCGAAAACTCCGCTTACGAAATAGGTCATAATTTTGCATATTGCTCCAGTGACTTCTAGAAGCATCCATGTGGTCCAACTTGGCTCTATCACCAATATTTGGCCAAGTTTCCATCGAAACACCATTATAATGTAAGGGACGGTGTTGCTTGCGAATATTAAAAATTTTATCATAAAATAAATACCACATAAAGTAATATTATATAACATATCATAAACATCCAGATAAAATTAATTTACATTTTTAAGATGAGGTTAAGCATTAATTACACAAAAAATTCGTAACAATATAATTTTCTGAGAGATCTTCTTGATTTTCGTCTAGGATTAGAATTCGTTGATAGAGAAGGAGACTATGTGCAAGCTGGACTAGGGGCTGAAAAAGGTAATTTTTTCTTTTAAAAATTTTTTACCACATTACTGAACATCTTTGGATAAAATAACACAGTTTCAAAGCATTGATAAAAAAAAGTGTGTGGGGTTATAATTACACGATAGAAGTAAAAACTTCACATTTTGTAATTGTATTCCAGGGATTAGTTCGGTGAATAAAAAACAAGAGGATATTAGTTTTGCCCTATAAAATTATTTGTTCATATGTATGTACTCATAAAATAATAATTTTGTGCGAAATATACAATCATGTTTTGGAATTAATTGTATTCTAAGAAGGAAAATATAGGTTTATAGTAGGTAAAATAGGTTATAAATACTTTAGAATCAGAATTTTAATTAAATATCTATTTAAAAAAAACTCCGTCAAGCGTTGTTCCGTACTTCCTCGTGCTTCATTTGGATCATTTGACATAATTAAATTGAATTTTGATTTTAAAAAAACAACTAAAGGTTTTGATTTGTCTTTTGAAAAATCTACTTTAAAATTCCCACTTAAAACCATAGGTAATTTGTTCAGAAGACCCGATACGGTTTTGTGAATTTTGGTTGTAATTTAACAATATTCAATTCTATCCATGAATTAATTTAAGCAAAGAGATTGTAAGACAGGTAGTTGATTGAGAAGAAAGGAATCTATATCAAAACCTTTAAAAAAGGGATTTAATCAGAAGATTTATATCACATAATCTCTGGCTTATACTAGCTCTTTTGTCATTGTATGGCAGCTTTGTTCAAATATATCTGGTGCTGTTGCAAGTTAAGTCTTCTTAATTATATTCTGTTTTCTTCAATTTAAATTATTTAATGTAACTTTTTCTTAATACCTGTATACTTAATTTTGTTATTTTAAATTTTTAATTGTTTTAATTATCTGTTTAGATTCAAAGTATATTTAAGTAATAAGATTAATAGAACTACTATTTGTTCATTGCTATTCCGATTCGCTTACAAAAATAGATTTTTAATCTTAAATTCACTGCAATACTGCTAATGATAATTATACATTTTTATTCTTAAATTCACTGCAATACAGCTAATTATAATCGTACTGTTTACTTAGTTCTATAAAATTTTGTCCTTTTTCTACATTTTGTTTAATTTTAGTGTAGGATTTCTACTACCGCGTTTCATGGCGGGTGGAGGAGGAAAACGTCCCTCCACTTCTTTTTAGGGGTGTGTTTGTCACGGACGACCTTGTACGAGCAAGATTTCCGACTAAAGATAAAAAAGGCCGAATGAGCGTTACAAACCCGAGCGTGACACTCATTCAAGTTTACTCTCCAGCAAAACGTGCCTATAGAAGTTATCATTTCATAAACATTCTTCAAAGATAAAGTGACAAACTATTACCTAAATGTGATATATTATTCATTTGATAACTTTTCTTAATCTAATAAAAATTTTAGGAACATAAGAATAGTTATGAGTTTCATTAATTCATTATTTTAGATATTTGAGTAGAATTATTATAGAAATAACGGAGAAATATTAAACTCTTATTCAAAGTGTTTAATTTTTTTAATAAAAAAATAATTAATGCAGCTCATAAAAACTTCTATAGAATACAAGACAATGATTTATGTCTGGTTATCTTTTATACTGGGTTAGCACAAACTACAGTAAGTCAGTAAGTACAGTAAATCACATACTACAGTAAGTGTCACACGGAATTAAAAAAAATTAGGTTTCATTTCCATTTACAAATTTTCGATGTGCGACCCTTTTTTTTCTTTCACTACAAACATTATTCTTACATTATGTAGTATCGCATTGTCAATGGTTCCTAACGTTGCACAAATATGTTCATGAAGTTCTTGCGGTTTTTTCGGCATTAATGGTCAGTGTTAGAAAAACACTTGGCATATTTTTCTTCAATTTAATGTAAATTTCTTGAAATTTGTGTAATAGTTTTTTTGAAAAAATAACTTTTTAAAATCCAGGCATTCATTTGTGTTAACCCTGTGTTATAAGAAGAGTGCGCGGGTGGGTGCTGTCTGTGTGTGTGGTGTACGTGTCTGTGTGAGTGGTGTGCATGTCTGCAGTGTGAGTGTCTGTGTCTGTGTGTGTGGTGTACGTGTCTGTGCGTGTGGTGTACGTGTCTGTGTGTGTGGTGTACGTGTCTGTGTGTGTGGTGTACGTGTCTGTGTGTTTGGTGTAGGTGTCTGTGTGAGTGGTGTGCATGTCTGCAGTGTGAGTGTCTGTGTCTGTATGTGTGTGTGCTTGCTTGTGTGTGTGTGCTTGCCTGTGTGTGTGTGCTTGCATGTGTGTGTGTACTTGCCTGTGTGTGTGTGCTTGCCTGTGTGTGTGTGCTTGCCGGTGTGTGTGTGCTTGCCTGTGTGTGTGTGCGAGTGTGTAAGAGAGATTTCCTTGAATAAATATTTTTTGTCAGCTCTAATTTCCAGTTGATAATCAGAGTTGTATAAGAAATCAATGGAAACAGGCTTTTAAACTTGTTTTATTTTACCGTAGCAAATTTTTAGTTTATTTTACAAAAATCGAGCACAGAAATTTAATGAAATAGAATTTTTTTCCTTTCCTGTGAAATACAACGAGATTGACAAAATACTTGATTAAATTTTCAAACATCATCATTACACAGTTTTTCGAAAACTTATATGTGTAATTTCCATGCGGCAAAATTGATTCCCATTTGAGGTTCATTTATAATTTGCCATGTTTCTTTCTTTGCAGATTACTTTAAAATCGTAAATGGACACTTAATATTGATAACTCCACCAGGTATGTAGTGAGTAAAATTTGTATTGTTATTACTTATTTTTAAACAACGATTTTATAATAATTTAGCATCTTCTATTACATTTGGTAAGTCGAATTCGACACGTTTAAGAAATATTCAAGTTTGAAAAATTGGTGATTGAAAATTATGTATAATAATCAAAAAGAGAGAGGGTTATTGTTATATGAAATTGTAATATTTTTGCCTGTCTATTGTTCTTTACAGGAATTGCTTATTTCTATTCGTTTCTATTTTAGTGTTATTTTAGCCCTAAAATTACAGTAAAATTAGATTGGAAAAATATTATAATAACTGGCATTAAAACTTATCATCGTTATTACTGCCTGTAGCATTATTCAAACTATATATTTTCTTTTTTTTTTAATTTGTGACCACTTTAATAAATAGCGTCTCACATGTTTATAAATGTTTAAATTGTTTTAAACTATTTAGTATAAATCATGCATATTTTAATAAAAAACACAACGTTGTTGTTTTAATAAATTATCCTGAGTGATTTCTCTTTTCCCAGTAATTATTAATAATGATACTGAATTAATAATTTTTTATCCTATATACAATCAAACTAAAAGTGGCATAGTTATGATTTATTTTAAAAATAAACTTTATATTTAAATATTCCTACCTCAGTAGCTTGACAGCCCAGGGTGGGCCTTAGCCTACTCAAGAAGCCTTTTCCATGCCCGCCTTCTTCCTGCTAGTGTTCTCCAAATTTTAGTTCTCAAAACTAGGAGGTCTTTTTTAAGTCATTAACCCATCTTAGATTTGGCCTGCCTTTTCCCCTCGTGCCAATTAGTTGGGCATTGAAGACCTTTTTAGTAGCGCGGTCTTCGTCCATTCTGGCAACGGGGCCTACCCATTTAATTCGTTGTACTTTGATGAAGTTAACGATGTCATATTCTTTGCAGGAGAGATAGAGTTCTAAATTTCATCTTCTTCGCCAAGTGCCATTTTCTTGAACTCCACCAAAAATAATTCTTAAAAGCTTCCTTTCGTAGATACTTATCATGTTTTCATCTGTTCGAGTATTTAGATATTAGAACTTAAAAATCACCAATATAATACGTTGTACCAGAACCAGTATATTTTTGAAGTAAAACTTTTTTGCGCTCGAGAGTGAATGAGAAAATTGCCCAGTTTTGCTTAACAGTGAAAAGGCGAACGGAAGTAGTCTTCGTCCCCCATCCCCCGAATCGTCTCCATGGTAAGGAGAGAGCCAGAGGAGGAAAAGGGGGAGCGGGGACACCACGGGACTTGCGTCATATCGGTGAAAAAGTTGAATAATTGTCCTCGTCTCCGACTGGTCAACTTGCCCACCTTCTGATTAGGGGTTCTTTTTCCCCTGACCCGGGAGCATTATTAGCGGTCGTATCAGTTGCAGTGTGAGCATTACGGTGTTGACAAAATAGCTCTCGCAGCAAAAGCGTGCCTTTTTGAAATTTTCTGTAGATTGTTGGCTACATGGCGATGTGTTCGGTGGCTAACTTATTTCTTTAATTTTCATTTGCGTTGAATTATTATTAATTTTAGTCAGAATGCCTAAATCAAATGCACAAAGAGAAAAAGAGTTTCGTGAAAGAAAAAAAAAGAAAAACTAGCAGCAAGCCTAGTCGAAAAAATGAGAAAAAAACAGAAAAATAGTGCGAATTCATCAAGTGTTATTGCCAAATAATCTCGATCAGAGTACATGAGAGAATATCGAGCATGGAAAAAAACACTGCAAAATACTTTCTTAATGCTCAGTTTAAGGGATGTGAATGCTATTGAGACTCTTCTAATGACAGCACATATTAATACGGACTTAGTGAACCACCCCGTGCCGTCAACTACAAGACCCTCATCAAGTCTAGTGCGTGTTGGAACTGATGCATGTGTGAATCGATAATAAATTCTATCTTACGTTACAAAGACTAGGATTTCCATAAAATTGCGTGGCCACGGTGGCCTAGTGGTCAAAGTATCAGATCGTGGCTGGCGTGTCATGAGTTCGAGCCGAGTACCACCTAAGACCCTCCGTGTAGGGGAGGGACGCACGTTAAATCTGTTGAGAGCTCAAACGTCCTCCCGTTGGTGTGGTAGTTAGGAGATGATGGATTACCAGCTCAGGTGACGTTCTCGTCACTTGACCATGGTTCAAAATTACGAAGTCCGTCGCCACAAAAGACCTCGTGTAGCTGAACAGTGCACCCTTAATATTCACTCACCTATAAATTGCTCAAAGATTTTCAAAAGCTATTCGTTGATAATCCTTTCAATCACGGGTGTTCGATTTGTGATAGATTATGATTTAGAGATGATTTGAAAACGCTTGTTGCTGAGCAGAAAAATATTTTACAGGAAATTAATTTAGAAGACATTAAAGAATGTTGTTACAATTGCCGACAAAGTTTAAGTAGGAAAAGTATACCAAACTTTATAATAGTTTTGTATACCCAGAAATTCCAGCATATCTTTCTACTTTCGATTTGGTATCAGAAAGACTCAATTCGCATTTAATGTTTTTCATGCAAATTAGGTTATTGAGACATGCACATGGTCAGTTTGGAATATTTGAGCGAATAATCAATGCTCCAACGTCGCCAAACAAGTTTCACTTTTTTAATGAAACGCTTGTTTCATGACAAGATTCTTTAATGTAAACTTTTGAAACAGTTCCATCAACAACAGAGGCTTTAAACAGTGACGTCTTAAGATTTTTTGAGGCCCTTAGCCTCCCTATGCAAAGTATGACTACTTTCGACCCGTTTAAATAGATAATATATAGCATACATTGCCATATACTTGCATACGTAACTTATAGCATACGCGTAACCCGTAACAAATGAATGTACGTGACTTATAATCTGAGAAACCTATGCACGAACGTACTCAAACGACTGCCGCCTTTCGACAAAATGAGTATAATGGTGTATGAGGGTAGGCTTAAGCTTATAGACACGAACATGACATAATGTGGTCTTGCTGCTGTTGCCAGAATTCTCGAAATTTCAAGTTGTTGTTGTTGTTTGGAAAATATGTCCAGGAATAACATTTGATGATTTAAATTATTCGGAGCACGCCCTTATTGAGGCCGAGACCCTGTCCCAGTTGGGCTATGCCTTGAAATTCCCTCGTCTCGAAGCACCATCATGCAGCTTTCAGCAGCTGGTATCTGTACAAAACGACGAACTTCTTCAACTTCAAGTTTCAGAAGTTGCCTTCTAGCCTTCCCTGTGATTATTCCTTGTAAGACATATTCTAACAATCTTGTAGAAAGTTCTTTCTTTAAGTTTATCTAATATACACTCTGTCGCAAAAAAATATATGCACCCAGAAGAAATCAAGCTACAATCACGAAACTCGGCAAGAATGTAGTCTGGTAAGAGATATGCAAATGATTAAAATTTCGAAGCCAATGAGACAAGGCTAAGTGTGCTATGCGCATATTAGTTGCGCAACTGGGAGAGTTTAAAAGCATGAGTACGAGCGCCGTACGGCTATCCAAACGAATCTGATGACTTTGATAGACGATATTGAGACTTAGGAGGCCTCTAAGACGTAACCGGCGGCATTACGAGCAGCTGACGGACTTTGATAGGGGCCTTATAATAGGCCTCAGAGAAGCAGGTTGGTCGAATAGACGTATAGGCCGCCACCTCGGTCGGGCGATATGATAGTTGCTCGGTGTTGGCAACAGTGGATCACAGAAGGTAGAGTGTACCGTCGCGGAGGGTCAGGACGTCCCAGGAACACAAATGATCGCGAGGATCGTGCAATCAGAAAAGTGGCCACTTCGGCACCAACAACGTCGCTAGCATCGATTCAACGCCACTTACCTCCTTCCAGACACCAGTGCCATCAAGAAAAACCATAAGGAGACGACTGACGAAGTTGGCTTGAGGAGCCGACGTCCGCTAAGACGCTTACCACTGACCCCACATCATAGGCAGTGTCGACTGGATTTTGCCGACCTCGGGCAACTTGGAGTGTGACAGACTGGAGACGTGTCATCTTCAGTGATGAATCCCGATTCAGTCTCAGTGCTGATGACCACCGCACACGTGTCTGGAGGCGCACCGGCCAGCGGTCCGATCCGGCATTTATTGTCGAGCGGCATACAGCAATTTCACAAGATGTGACAGTGTGGGGAGCAATTTCTTGGGACACACGATCATCTTTAGTGGTCCTTCAAGGCACTTTGACAGCTCGCAGATACGTGGACGATATTTTAACGCCGATTGTGCTACCCATGCTATCAAGTCGCCCAGGTGCCATTTATCAACAGGATAATGCTCGTCCACATACTGCGCGACTCTCCCAACAATGTCTTCAAGGATATGACGTCCTACCATGGCCTGCCAGGTCACCAGATCTTTCGCCAATAGAGCATGTCTGGGGACGCTGGGAAGGCAACTGCAGCCGTCCCGAGATACAGGAGAATTAACTGCGCAGATGCAAAGACTATGGCAGGATCTTCCACAGGGGGTCATAAGTGATCTAATTGAATCGATGCCACGCCGAATTTCGGCTTGTATAGCTGCCAGAGGTGGCTTTACTACTTACTGATTTTTAACCTTTTGCAAGCTGTAACCGCTTAATAAAATGATATTTTGTTCTGAATTTTTAATCATTTGTTTATTTTCATATACACTACATGCATACCAAATTTCGTGAATGTAGCTCAATTTCTTCTGGGTGCATATATTTTTTTGCGACAGAGTGTATATATATATATATATATATATATATATATATATATATATATATATATATATACAGGTATATATATATATATACAGGGTGGTCTCAATTAATTGCACAATTTCTAAGGCTAGATACATGACATTGTAACAACCATTTATTGTAAAGGAATGTGTGGGCACAAATGACGTGTGAGGCTCAAACTTGAAAAATAAAAGAAATTAGGAATGGAGTTATCGGTTGGTTGCATTTCGGGGAGAGGACAGTAGATGTCCAGCCATTGTGCTGACGTCTATGATGGGAGGTTTCACATATACTGAAAAACAGACATGCATTATACATGTATGCCCGCGAAAATGGTAACGGCATATTTGCACTACGAATGTATCAAGCACAGTTTCGTGATCAACGAATGCCATATCACAAAGTTTTTCTGCGGTTAGATCATCAAGCGTGTGAACTAGTCCCTTGGCCACTCAAACTCCCGATTTTTATGGGGACATCTGAAGAATATTGTTTATGCGACTCCACTTGATTCAGATGAGGATCTCGTTGCTCGAATATCCGAAGTTTCTGCACACATGCGTGAAATACTTTGCATCTTCAAACGTGTACACCAATCTCTCCATGAATGTTGTCAAGCATGAATCAATACTGGTGGATGCAATTTTGAACAGTTATTGCCAACATTATACTTGTCAAAGAAGTTTTGAATAAATATTTTGCCTTTCCTTCGTAGATAGAAAAATCCCCTCTCCTTTTCATTAGCTATAATGGTAGAGCATTACGTTTTAAGGTGACTGACTACCTTGAAAATGTCGTTTTTCGTCTACATAAGGCAATTCTTTTTTATTTCAAAATCTTATAGTTTGAACATTTTCCTTTCCAAAATAGTTTTTTTTTCTTTAATCGAAATAGAAGTAAAGTTATAGTGATTTTGAAAAACATCACTCTATGGAAAAGGGCAGTGAGATAAAACTTTAAAGGAGTTTTTCTCGAAATTATGTTTTCGAAAGAAACTTTTTACCAGATACTTGATATCTTAAGAACCAAATCAGATAGTGTTTTGAAATTTTGTGGGAATGTTTATTATACTATTTTTCATGAAATGGGTCATAAGTTTTGTTGTACATTAAATTTTTTTTTTTTTTTTTTATTTAGGGTAGTTTTTATAAAGAAAAACTTTAAAAATATCAAAAATTTCATATTATTATGCATAATTGTCTGTAACTTTTTTGTATTTTAATATTTCTCTTAGATTTTGCTTTATTTTAAAGAGCGCCGTAATATGTATCTAGGATTTTCCGTTTGAGATCATTTTGTAAAAAGTTGAGTCATATCCTTTTCACAGAACTATTAATCTAAATTTTGTTTATTACCGCATTCCGAAGCAGCACCGTCTGGTGAGCTTTCGAAGCGCCGGCTTGAATAATTTTTCGGCAGAGGCCTACTAACCCCCGCCGGTTCAACACGTCACGTTTTTTGCGCATTTCGCGCCCAGCGCGGTTTCAGTCCAAGCATGAGAAAGGTAATTAATTTCCCCGTCTTCTAAAGGAATAACTCAACTTTCAATTAATCTAACTTCTGCGTGTCTCTTTCCCTTTGTAAATTTTCCTCTTTAACTTGAAATAAATTCTTTTTTACTTAAATGAAGTATCTGCGTTTAAATGACTTCGATTCAATTTATTCATCACTAAACCTTTAATACTTACCCCTAGACAACCACCTCGCCATTTTTAAATCCCGACTTCTGAAGAGTGATCTTTATTCGAAGATTTTATTCGGACTCCCACATGTATATAGTGTATAAAGAAAATTATGATAAGTGTATTAGACATTTTTATACAGTGTTGTCCATTTTAGTAAAAATTTGATAAAATTTCCTTGAAAAAATCAATTTTTCTAAGCGTACAACATTTATTTAAAATTTTTTATGTATTTACATATTTTTTTTCTTTCTAAAAATACTAAATTTGTTTCAAAAATTTGTTTTTATAAAAAAAAAATTGGGTCCGAATTTAGGCAGTCACCTTAAATTATCAAGGTAAAATAATGATTGATTCTCAGAAAAAATCATTACCTATGAGATAGGGAAACCAATCATTAATACGCGGTATTTTTTAAAATTAATAAATGTAATATTTGTCAAAAAATCACTTTAATAGCTATCACTTTAATTAAATTAGAATTACGATCTAATTCATTCTGAAAATAAAATTGCTGTTTAAAAAACCAAATGTGTACAAAAATTTCTGCCTGTTCTTGCAGATGTAGATTTCAAATGAAAGTAATGTCACCCATGACTTAGGGATAACCCTGATCATTAGCCAATAAAACATGTAGATACTTAGTTTATAAATTTACAGTATTTTCAATAGTACAATATTTGTGAAAACATATACGACAGAGAAACATGGAAGATGTTAAAGTGCAACTGAAATATTGCTTGCTGCATGAATTCAACAAAGGTAGTATTGCAGCCACAGCATGTTATATTATGTCAAGTTTATTGATGAGATACAATTGACTATACCACATATCACTGATGATTTCGGAAATCCTCGGAAATTAAAGCAAAAGCTATTAAAATTAGACAAAATGGTGACGTCCTTCACTCGTTGGAGAAGCTGTTGACTAAACTATAAAAAGAGTCCGAGTCCAATTCAGTGAAAATTAGCCTATATACTTACATGTCTTAGGCAAACAATTTAAAGACGGCTGCAAGTATCGAGTTTCATAAAAACCAATTTTTTTTCCGAAACTACCCGTTTAAATTTTGTATTTAAAATATTAAAGAATTATATACAACATATATTTCTTCAAAAGCTTTACACATTAAAGTTTTATTAAAACATCCAGAGTGATTTTTTCCCTATGAACCGAATAACAAATATTTTATTGCATCCAGATACTACTGGAACAGGTACTATCGGATCGCCTGGAACAGATACTACGGGAACTTCTGGTACTCCCAATACTGAATTTGCTGGAACCAGTGCTACTAAATCTGTAGGAACTAGTTCTACTAAATCAACTGGATCTGCGGGAACTGATGCTACTGGATCTGCGGGAACTGATGCTACTGGATCTGCGGGAACTGATGCTACTGGATCTGCGGGAACTGATGCTGGACTGGATCTGTGGCTACTGGATCTGTGGGAACTGGTGTTACTGGATCTGCTGGAACTGGTGCTACTGGATCTACGGGAGCTGGAGGTACTGGAGCAATGGGAACTGGTGCTACTGAAGCTGCGGGAGCTGGTACTACTGGATCCGCTGGAACTGATGCTACTGGACCTGCTGGAACTGGTGTTACAGGATCTGCTGGAACTGGTACTACTAGATCTGTTGGAACTGGTGCTACTGGAACTGTGGCGACTGGTAGTACACCGTCAGACAATACTGCAACTGGTAAGTTTTGATAGTAATGAAAACTGTCTTTCCTTTTTAATGAAGATTTTAAAATGTACACTCTTTGCTAATATTTTTTTAAATTATTTTAACAGATACACACACACTTACCTTTCAAATTTTACATTAAAAACTTTTTTTCTACATTATTAAATAATACTTTGGTCATTTGCACATCAAAAAATTATTCCTGAAATAGTTATTTTTTGTTATGCGTATTTTTTGTTGAATTGAATATTTATAGTCTTTTTTTTTCAATATTATACCATAAATCTTTCAGGATGAATCTCTGGATATGATTTAATAAGACTTTTTACAAAATGATATATAATACAGGACATCTATTATGTATTGTATGGTACTTCTCTCTCTCTATGATCTCAATTTTAAGTTACTTTTAGGATTCCATATCCTTAAGGATCCAACAACCTTTGTAACTTTATGACTAGAAAAATCAAATTAACTTTACGCCTTTTTTATAGAAAAACATGTAGAGTGTAAAAAATAGACTTAAATATATTTGAAAAAAAAAGTATCCTTTCAATACAACACAATTTTATGCACAAATGAGTAAAAATTAAGAATGAATCAGAGAAATTAATATTTCAACTAGCAATATAGACCAAAAGAATTCTCAGGAGCCCGAAGAAAGTCTTTTGTGATAGGGCATGTGCATTAGGATGGATCATGGCTATATGGAGAAAAAAAATTATTAATAATCGGAACCTACCTATATGAAAAAGATATCCTATGGTATGGAAATTAGGAGAAAAATAATTTTAAAAGGCAATTTTAGATTTTAATATTGCAGCAAAGGGGGTAAATTCTCGAAAAAATGGAAAAAGACTTTATTTTGGATAGATGCAAGATAGATCCTTGGGTATCAGCCGCCCGCGTGCAAAGGCCTAATGTGCCGCCCTTACAGGGAATTTTTTTTATATTTTGCCTAATATTTAACGTTGACGTTGTAAACTCGTTAACCTGTTTTCGAGTAAAAAGTAAAACAAAATAATAAATGTACACAAATAGACACAAAAATCCATTCTTTCCTCTATTTCCTTTTTCTAAATGGTGGGGAGATCTACATTATTAAATTGAAAACTTTTAATTTCCTCAAATGCATATTGAATTTAAACACCCTATGTATTAAGTATTATGAATCATATTATAAGTGTTCTCGTAAAGTAACTTTCGCTAAAGTCATTTTTGAGACATCTTTGTGAAGCATCGATGCACAGTGTGCCGACAATGACACTGATAAGCAAGAAAGTCTTTTTTTACTACGGTATTGTCGGCTCTGTAACAAATTTTGCTTTTAAATGAAGGATGTATGCAAAGAGTAGATATTAAGAGGAGTTGGAAACCTTTCTCTCTCTCTGTATATTCGCAATGTTAAATTGGCTTTTCCTCAAAATCTGTTCTGTGTACATGCTTCAAATTTTTCATACACAAGAGGTACACCTTCCTTATTATACTGAAATGAGATTTTAGCTAATTTTTAATTTTTTAATAATTTATGAAATATATTTTATCAAACATTGCGAAATTTGTCCCATTTTTCACATAAAAAATTTGTAAAAAAAAATGTTTGAGTTTTTTACAAAAAGTTCATTTTAACATATATTAGATATTATTATTAATATATCATAAAAAAATTTACATACCTGTGAACAGTAGTTTCTCAGAAAAGATGCATCGAACATCAAAATTTACATTTTGAGATAAATTGATTTTAATGTATACATTGAGGCTTCTAAACGGCTAGTAAATAAAAAAACTAGTCTCAATTTACAATAAAACATACATGTTTCGGCTTATGTCAGACGTTCAAGCAAAAACGCAGTTTGTTGTTTACATTTTTCGCCATTCAAATGGGCGTGGCCCAGTTCCAACGATTATTTAAAAATAGGTTTTAAGGACTTCTAATTATTCTAGAGGCTAAAGTAAGGTATTTTTAGAAAGAATAAAATCTATACAACTTGAAAATATAAAAATCTCAAATTGTCAAAAAATAAGATTTTAGCTTTCCAACACCTCTTAATGGACAGAGGAACAACATACTAAGCACTAACATTGAATTTTTTTAAGGTATGCAGTGGTATTGGAACTTATTTTTATTTCTATTTAAAATTCAGCACATTTATTCGACTTATTATAAATTACATTTTGAAAAATTTGTAAAATATTTGGCTTGTGATTGATACAATTATACGCAGCCCACTGCTTTGGGCACCCACGTGTAATGAACGCGCTGCTAGAACCGGCCCTGGATAAATGATTTTCGACTCTAAATAAATTTGTTTTTCTATAAGAAGCGATGATTATTGATAAGTAAGCTCTGAGCAGTGTGTGTGTGTGTGTGTGTGTGTGTGTGTGTGTGTGTGTGTGTGTGTGTGTGTGTGTGTGTGTGTGTGTGTGTGTGTGTGTGTGTGTGTGTGTGTGTGTGTGTGTGTGTGTGTGTGTGTGTGTGTGTGTGTGTGTGTGTGTGTGTGTGTGTGTGTGTGTGTGTGTGTGTGTGTGTGTGTGTGTGTGTGTGTGTGTGTGTGTGTGTGTGTGTGTGTGTGTGTGTGTGTGTGTGTGTGTGTGTGTGTGTGTGTGTGTGTGTGTGTGTGTGTGTGTGTGTGTGTGTGTGTGTGTGTGTGTGTGTGTGTGTGTGTGTGTGTGTGTGTGTGTGTGTGTGTGTGTGTGTGTGTGTGTGTGTGTGTGTGTGTGTGTGTGTGTGTGTGTGTGTGTGTGTGTGTGTGTGTGTGTGTGTGTGTGTGTGTGTGTGTGTGTGTGTGTGTGTGTGTGTGTGTGTGTGTGTGTGTGTGTGTGTGTGTCTGTGTGTGTGTGTGTGTGTGTGTGTGTGTGTGTGTGTGTGTGTGTGTGTGTGTGTGTGTGTGTGTGAGCTCTCAGATTTGTTTGAAGTTGTTTAATATAATAGGTATTTTTTCTTGTTACTATTTAGTAGGTGTTCTCTCATCGCAAGATTTTAAAAAAGTGCATAAATGGATAATATTCATGATATTTAGTGTCATTTAGATTTGAATACTTGTATAAAATTGTTTTTAAGGACATTTCCACAAAAAAAAATTTAAATACAATATTTTGGCAAAAAAATTAACTTAGAATAACCTTTTTCCAAAATGTTCCCCTTTTATAAAAAAAAATGCTTCTAAAATAATAATATTTTGCTTATATAAAGTAAAGACTTCTCCAGAGATCCTAAACTATTTTTTTTAAAAGTTCACATTATTTTCAGAGTTACAACACATTGAAATAATTATCGGCGTTTTTATTTCAAAATTTCTCCCCTCTGTTGTCGTAAAACATGGATAAACCCACTTCTAAGTTATGTATTTCAAAGATTATAGTTGAACCTCTGTACAGAGGTTTGAGCTATATACAGGCAAAACATTATTACAATAGAAGCCTTTTTAACAAAAGGAGAATATTTTGAAAATGGGTCATTCTATGTTCATTTTTTGTCAAAATATTGCACTTAAGTAATTTTTTTATTGTAATAATACTCTTAAAACAATTTTATATAATTTTCTAATCTAAGTGACACTAAATATTATAAACTTTAGCCATTTATACGCTTTTGCAAAATCACGGTTCCGGAGTAGTCGGATACCTTAAGGTATCCGACTACGTTCGGAACCGTGATTTTGCAAAAGCCCATAAATGGATAATTTTCATGATATTTAGTGTCACTTAGATTAGAATACATGCATAAAATTGTTTTAAGGATATTTTGACAAAAAAAAATATTTAAATACAATTTTTCGGCAAAAATGAACTTCGAATAAATTTTTTTCAAAATGTTCTCCTGTTGATAAAAATGCTTCTATTATAATAATATTTTACTTGTATATAGCTGAGACCTCTCTACAGAGACTCAACTAGAATTTTTGAAATACGTAACGTAGAAGCGGGTTTATCCATGTTTTACGACAACAGAGGGGAGCAATTTTTTAAAAAAAAACAATAATTGTTTCAATTGGTGGTAACTCTGAAAATAATGTGAATTTTTCAAAAATCATGGTAGAGCCTCTGTAGAGAGGTCTGAGCTATATACAGGCAAAATATTATTATAATAGAAGCATTTTTCACAAAAGGAGAACATGTTACCAAAAGAGAATGCAGTGAACTGTACATTTCTATCATCTTCCGTTTCTCTTTAATTTATTTTTCAAATCGTCGATCATTTTTGGGACACTTTGTTACACACCCTAATAACAACCATTTTTATGATAATTTTCTAGGCTTTACTTTTGTTTTTGATGTGGATTTGATGAAGGACGCAAGATTAGCCCACTTATTAGAGAGTTTCCCACAGATATCAGGTCAGTTTCTGAATTACCCATTTCAGAGCATGTTTTAATTCTATTTCATTGGTTCTAGAACCTCCCAAAATGTAAAAATAATCTGCTGATGATAGCCTCTTAAAAAAATTTTCTAGAGATCTCGTTAGAAGTAGATATAGATGTCCAAAGAGTGGATCTATCCAAAATTTTTACGAAGGCCTTTACTACTGGAGATGACAAGAATAAAAGAGTCACCACACCTACCAAAGGTACATAAATTTCTTCATAACTTTTCAAATTTGATAAGATAGTCTTATAAAATTTCGTTACGATGTGAATACTACAGGTACAAGCCTCAGGTCTTGCAGATAATTTTCTTTGGTGCAGGCATTTTAATGTCTATATGAAAAGAAGTTTTTAAAATTATGTACACATACATACAAATTGAAATAAAAAGTATTATTAATTAGTAGATTTGAAAATCTGCTCATCTATGGTTACTTAAATTTCAATTTACGTGTTCAAATAATTGGAAGACAAAACAGAGGACAAAAATCATGTCTAATTTATTTTAATGGTTGCTGCGTAACTGTAAGGGTATTGTGTTATTTTTAAATTATTACTTAAAAATAAAGTCGACTTACAGAACCTAATATTTTTGTTATCTTTAAAATTCTCCAAGTAGTCACCATCTAGAGCTATACCTTTCTCCCAGTATTTTTGACCTTGAGAAAATCGTCATTGTAGAACTCAATAGTTTGCATTCAAAGCCATTGTTCCACCCCTTGAATAACGTCAATTGGGTTGTAAAATTTTGCCCCCAATAGGTTTTTTAGTTCTAGTATTAAGAAGTCCCCTGATGGGGAGATTGGGATAGTAGTACTATCTGCTTCAACTCCTTCAAGTTCACTTCGCTTTAATTTTCTACACATATTTCAAGATGAGTGAATAAATACATTTTTTTGGGAAAGAGATGCACGCCTTTGGTGACCATACCGCACCGCAATATGTTCAGGAGAGAGTAATAAACATTAGTAATAGTCTCATCCTTTTCCAGGTAATGTTTTACGATGACACCACAACGTTTCCAAAAAACAGACAGCGAGATTTTCTATACATTAGCCTTCGTGCATGAAAAGAAGTCTAAAATTTGGTTGTATTTGTTATAAAATCTTCAAAAATTTTCTTCACAAAGATAATTAATTGCACGACATAATATTAGTAATGATGTTTATAATGAAGAAAAATAAAAACCGTAAATAATATTTACTCAAGGAAGCGATAATGATGATGAAAATTTCGCTTTAGAAATTAATTAACTAAATTGCTATACTATTCGAATTAATTGGGACAAGCACTTTTTTCTTGTCTGAGTTGGTACATGACTATCAATGATGTCCTGAATCGCCTCAAATCGATTATATCTGCCTAGAAGTAATGTGGTTTACGGATCTTGATCATAATTTACTCATTTTACTGGTTTCAGTGTATCGGTAGTTCGGTTAGGAGTCTTTCAGTGTGCGAGCTGGATAATATAATTTTGCGTTCTTTGTAACTCGTCTGACTTTTGCTTGTTCATAAATGGATATAACTACAAGGATGGTTAAAACTCTCTCAGAGAACATACTTCTATGACTGTGAGAGATACAACTACTATATTTGGGGAAGGCAACTCAAGTGTATAAAGAATTTTAAGAACATTTCAAGATTCCGGAACATAGTCTCCAAAAAGAAAAGGAAAATGCCAAACGGAAAACTACTCCAAGAACTGATAAAACTTTAATAAGAAGCAGCAAATTAAGTCCAAGAAAGATAAGAAAAAACCTCCGAAGTATTTATTGGATTTTGGTGTTCAAGTGATCCTCTCAAATGTTAGGAAAAGGTTTCTGGAAGTGAGCCGTAAGGCAACCAGACCGAGGAAAAAGCGATTCCCAGTTCAGAAAAAAGTGAAAAAACGTTTAGCATGGGACAAAAAATGCCGATCCTGCACTTTCAACGACTAGAAGAAGGAGATTTTCAGAGATTTAACACATTTGTTTGTGCTGGGAGGCAAATTAAGTGTAGTTAGACGAAGTGAAGATAAAACTCTGCTACCAGGTCATATCAAACATACTGTAAAACACTCTTCTAAACAAATGTTTTTGGGGGGGTCGCAACAAATGACATTAGAAGCTTAGTTCATCTTAAAGCCATAATGAATTCTGTCAAATACATATAAATATTATGCAGTAGAATTATTGCGTTCATGGAAGTATTAGATGGAACATATTCCAACATGACTGTTTCTCGTCACAATTCGAAATTGGTCCATACTTTTATGCGGGAAAAAAATAAAACGGCTTGATTGGCCTGGTAACTCACCAGACCTAAATCTTATTGAGAATTGATAGCATATTCTTAAAAATCGTTTAGCTAAGATGAGTTGCACGACAACAGAACAAGTGATAAAAAAAATTCTATACAAGTGAGGATCCCCGACAACTAAACAAACAAACAAACCGTTTTCTGACCATTTTTCCCAATTAATTCGAACAGTATAGTAAATATATAATTCATCAACATCTCCACCATAATTTAATTCTCTCTCTCCCACTCGCTGTGAGCTCTGAATAATATGAGCTTTTCTAAGTTGAAATGAAAATTGCAAAATATAAAAAATTAACATGTATTTTCCTGAATTTAATTTACATGAAAATATTTTACAAATTTTCCAATACTTCCAAGATTTTTAACTCTATGGTTCATATGGAGAGTTGTAGAGACTTATATATATATATATATATAAGATACCAGTTTTTAAAGAAAGACATAAACACAACACACTACAACTTTTCTTCAATTAAATTATCAGGGTCATTTTTTTTAAACTTACATTATATTCAGAGCCGGCGGTAGCTCAATCTAGCAACCGCAACAGTACCAAACTTGCTATATAGACTATTAATAACGTGAGAAATAAGATTCCATTAAAAAAATTAGTTAAAAAATTCACCGATAGAGGCATTCAAGGCACTGTTGTAGCATACCAAACTGATTCGAATCAACGAAAAACATGAGCACCAAAGAAAAATCCAAATTTATACTTTCATATGCTACAACCACGTGAATAATTTGGACTATCAAAAACATGTAGATAGATTCGAAGAATAGTATTTTCGACTGAAGTAAGCCAGATCAAGTGATTATGCACAACTCATATTACCAGAAGCTGTATTTTCTGAACCATCCAGCTTAAAACCCGACGAAAGCTATGTAAAAGGCTTTATTTCTTAACGCTTTGAAATGAAGAATTAAAAAGTCGGAAGCAACAGAGTCATTAAGAATTCGTCCATACAGGGAAAGTAAACGTGTGTCGGAAGAGGAGAAAACAGATGTTGCAACTGTAACATCGACGAATCACAGGATACCATTGTTGATACTCATTATACATTGTGACATGCCAAATGCGGCTGTTGGAAGCATTGTACATAAAATAAAACCATGGTCATGCTGAATGTGGTCGAGTTTCTCGTTGGGAGTGAATAAATCTTCATGTTTCTCATTTATATTGCATGTGTTATTAATTTTTTCTTTTTTGTTTCCCATTTTTTTTAATTATACAGCACATAAATACCCCTAATGGTGATATTTGTAACTAAGTTTATTTTTAATGAATCTTACTTCCCATGCCATCATTTGCGTGGTGCCATTTCCTCTGTTAGAAAGAGCAACAAGTGGTTCTGAATAGTGTCAGTTTAATAAAAAAATCATCCTGTATTAGGTATGATTCCAGAAGAGAGCTTCTTTAGAGTTCCAGAATTAGGTATGATTCCGGAATATCCCGAATTAAGTTCCTTTTAGATTAGGGTATTTTAAATAATAATTCTTTTTTTTTCTTTTTCGCATTTTATCCTTTAACTACGAACTTAATATGGTTTAATGTATATTATATGCAGAAAGATAATGCCCAGGGTCTCTATTTTTCTAACAGTAACTTTAATTAAAGGGAAATGACAGCTTCACATATACTGCAATTAAAACCAAACTTTTTAAAGCAAAAAGGGTAGCCTTTACAAGTTAGATATTAATACTCATTTTTTAAAAATAATTAAAAAGCAAAATGTATTCCTAACGTTTTGATACAGCAAAAAAAATTATTGGTACAGCTCTTTATAACTTAAAGTGCAAACTTTTACTTAGCAAGAGTACATTGAACAAAGTTACTTTCTATTATGAGCGTCTGCTTAATGTTCTTAATAATAAATAAAATAAATAATATTCCCCGTCTCTTTCAACTGTCGTATTTTCAACAGAGTCTCCACCAAAAGGATCCAAAATTTCACCAAAATAAATTTCCACAAAAAGATGGTTATCTACGTTTGAATAAGCACCAGGATATACAACAGGTTAGTAATAAAAAATTAATTACAAAAAGTGTAACTAAATAAAAAATTCTATCATTTATGCATTTGTGAAACATGTTTTATATGTTATTACCACTTATTTTTCTCCTTTGCCATCAACACGACGTTTGTCTGTACCTCCAGAATTTTCACACTTGCATTTGAAATCCTATCAATCAACTTCAAACTATTTTACGACAGAAAAAAATGCATTAACATGCAATATTTTATTTCTTTATAATTTTCTATCGATGACTTTTCTCTTTGCCATGATGCTTGAGAGAAAAACGAACGCAACGTGGAAGAAATCATAATTGTTGACTCAAATGAACCATATCGTGATCTTTAAAAAGTATTCAGATGAAATGAAATATAATTTTCGGTTGGCTCACATAAAAATAATCTTGGAGGTTCAATCCTATAGTTGAAAACTATTATTACCTGAATATGTACCAACTATGATCAATGTACAACAATCATAAATTCAATTTTAAAGTTACATTTACAGAGTATGCAGAGTATGAAGGGGGTACAGAAATGACTCGAAATCACATAGGAATGCAGGATTGCGCATGTGCGTGGTTGCGAGCTAATGGTGCAAAGCAGAAAAAAACAGAAATAGTAACACTTTAATAGGACAGAAAGCATTTTATTGAAAGTTGTACTTCAACAGGTGTTTGAAATTACAATCAGGAGTCGCCTGGCGGGTCTGATATGCGACATGCATAGAATTCCTTACGTTCTGGAAGATTCCTTTTGGAGACTACCTCATTGAACCATACTTTCTGCCCAATCCTTTGGCCGGTTGAGCATATATGATCTTTTTGCATCAAGTCCTGTCTGAACTTCGCGACATAGTACCTTTTCCTCCATATTTGTGCCACTCTATGTGGTACCAGCATGACGGTACTTCTCCACAATACGGAATTTCCGTCCATAGACACCTCAACGTAACCTTTGGGCAGAGGTGGACCGGTTGATTGGCCTGCCAGATTACCGGACCTATCATGTATGGACTTCTTCTGGGGTCACCTGAAGAGTTTTGTGTACGAGATACCCGTTCCTTCTCTCAATTGAAGACCTCATCACTCGAATATCTGTGTTGCTGGGGGATGCGTGACGTGTCAAGAATCTTTCAGAATGGAAGAAATTCCCAGCAGCGCAGCTTCAGGCATGCCAGACGACTCCTGGTCGTAATTTTGAGCACCTATTGTAGTACAACTTTTCAATACATTTTTTTCTGTCCCATTAAAGTGCTACTGTTTCTGTTCTTTTTCTCTTTTTCTTTGCACTATTGCTCGCAACCATGACATTTGCGCCCCTGCATTCCTATGTGTTTCCGAGTCTTCTCTATATAGCCCCTACGTATCCTGCAAGTGTGTCGGTCTAGTAGAGAATTACCCTGTATTGTTTTCTACCAACTATGACAATGCAAAGAGCAGTTTTTCAGATACCCATTTTGGAATAGTCATATACATTTTAATACCTATCCAAATTCCTGTCCAATTTTATATAAATATAATCAAATGACAAATGTTAAAAAGTTAATAGCTAGAATACTTATAAATATTTAACTTTATCAAACTCTTATTTTTTCTCACAAATCTTAAGTTAATATTAAAATATATGAAGATTACCTTAAATTTTAAAATAATACATATTTTAATATTCATAAATAAAAAATTATATATATAATTTCTAATTAATACTTTATTTTATAAATATGATCATTATAATATTTTTATTATAAATAAACTTTTCTGAAATCAACAGAAATGTTCCGGATGTTATTTTATTGAGTAATATATAATTCGAGAACATTTTTAATTAAAAATCCTTGAGTTTTTCGTTTATTTATTACATATATCACAAATCATAAAAAGGGGGGGATCTAATCCAAATGAATTTACAAATTAAAACTATCGCAAAGACAAAAAATTCAAAATAGGAAAATAATTGAAAATTGCTATTAAAAAGTACTTATTCGAATACTGATATGTAATAAAATTTGATCATTTGTTGGATTTTGTTCATATGGAATGGTTGCAAATCCATTAGAGACCTAGGAAATAATGTGAATTAATTTTAATCAATCCTGTTGTACATCCCTATGTACATTAATTTATATTTAACAAGAATGTTAAAGGGCATCTTATTAATTTATTTTTGTGTTACAGGGAGGAATAAAATTATTTCTTCAATTTTTCTTTTCTCTTATACTGATAGTAATGCCAACGCCAGCCTTCAGTACACCCGGTTCTTCAACACTGACTACAAATTCAAAAGTAGGAAGTACATCAAAATCTTCTGGCAGCACCTCACAGTGGGCCTCATTTATTTAGTATTTTAGACAATAATGTACAGGAAATTCCATGTAAATGTTGATTTATATTTATATCTTCTGTAAATTATGTAAATTAGGAAATTCGATAGTAATTAATAAATGAAATTTTTGCAAATGATTTGTATAGAAATCTGAATTGAGGAAAAAATTTGAAGAAAAAATGTCGTTAAATTTCCTTCCGCGAAGAAATGTTGTTAACTACTTTAATATGCCTTTCACACAACGATTAATTACAGATTTGAAGAAAATAAAATCTTTAATTTCTGAAACACTCATTAAAATACTTTTTTTTACATAAAATTGTGTAAGAAAATTTTTCTTTGATTAAATATAAAATATTATAGTATTTATTTATATATAAATCTATTACATTAAATCCAATTTATTAATACGAAATTTTCTATATTTATATAATTGCTAAAAATTAATAAAGCTACAAGATAATACTTTTTTGTTATTTTAGTTTATTTATCTATTTTCATTAAAATAAATTATCTAGCATCAATTCACTTACGACGGAAGAAGAGGTTGTTCAAAGGTTATTTAATACGAATTTAAAAAATAGCCTTCATTTTTATATGCAAACAAAAAACACGTTAACGCTTGTATTTACTTCTTTTTAATTATAATGTAATAGTGAAAAACTACTAACTTTTCATAAATCGATTGAAAATAAAACATTAATTATGAAACGTTAAAACTGATTACATAAAATTCATGTAAAATTAAATATTTTTATCGATCAATTCCTATTATCTTATATACATGTAATCCGGAATTCAATGAATAAACAATCAAAAATAAAACCAAGTCATTTAAAATTTTAAGGTGATTATACCAAATGTCTTTTTGCTTTGGTACTTTCAATTTATTTCTTCTTGAATTGGCTACTTTATCATATTTTTGGATGGCATTGTAATGAACTGATCATACTTTATATTTCTTTTATTTTTTCATTATATTATTTACACTGGTGTGCAAAAATTAAGGACGAAGTCGAAAAATTAGCATATCAGCTGAACGAAGAGGCAGAGCGGACAGAAAGACCAATCAGGAGATTAAGTAAGGTGATGTACGGTAGCACATGCGCAGATATGCAGGTAGACGTGATGGGGGAGTGTCTGAGTAGTATAAAGCATGTTGTCGGTGTAAGATCAGTATTTCTGGCAAAGAGATTGCACGCCGTATAGCAGTTAAAATCACACCGAGTTGCTGCCTCAGCGAGAAATGGTGAGTAATCAATCTGTTAGACGACATGTGGATGCTTTTACCCGAGGTCGAATCATTGGGAAGTTGGAGGAAGGCCGCAGTGTGATAAGTGTGGCTGCAGAGTTCGGAATTGCCCACAGCATCGTTTCACGACTTTGGAGACAATTTCAAACTACAGGAACAGCTATCCGGGGATTCAGTAGTGGTCGTCCACGAGGAACCACACCCGCAGATGACCGGTACATTGTCTTACAGGCCAGAAGAAACAGGCGACAGACAGCGGGAGAAATCGCTAGACACACGACACAGGCGACTGGACGACCGATATCGCGTTTTACCGTGGCCAGAAAACTGCACGGTGGTGGTCTGTTTGCACGACGCCCTGTACAGTGTGTACCTTTAACGCCTGCCCATCGGAAAAGGCGTTCTCTGTGGTGCCGGGAACACCGGAATTGGAGAAACAATGAATGGGGACGAGTACTCTTTACAGATGAGAGCAGATTCAGTTTGAGTAGCGATTCTCATCGCATACTCATCTGGAGAGAGCGGGGAAGCCGCAATCATCCCTCGAACATCATTGAAAGAGACAGGTATGGAGGTCGCGGTGTTCTCGTTTGGG
The DNA here is from genome assembly GCA_019973935.1 of Trichonephila clavipes. Classification (NCBI taxonomy): domain Eukaryota; kingdom Metazoa; phylum Arthropoda; class Arachnida; order Araneae; family Nephilidae; genus Trichonephila; species Trichonephila clavipes. Next base: position 527,663 of record BMAU01021428.1, read on the forward strand.
GAGGCATCATGCTTGGTAGTCGTACAGACCTTCACATCTTCGACGCAGGCTCAGTCAACGGGACCCGTTATTGTAACGAGGTTCTTCTTCCATATGTGCGTCTTTTTAGAGGCGCTATGGGTCTGCAGTTCCTTTTCATGGACGACAATGCACCATGTCATCACACAGTAGCTGCCGAACAGCTCTTAGAGAGTGAGGATATTGAACGTATGGATTGGCCGGCACGATCTCCGGATCTCAATCCCATCGAACATGTATGGGATTTTCTAGGCAGACGCTTGGCAGCTCGTACCTTACCACCAGTAACGATTTGGGAGCTTCGATTGGCGCTGCAAGACGAATGGGCAGCAATGCCTCAACAACTCATTGAAACCCTCATTCTCAGCATGGGCAGACGCTGTGAAACCTGCCTAGCAGTCAGGGGAGATCATATCCCCTACTAAAGACCGGATGTTTCTTGCTGGACACCCATCACAGGGATGTTTCGACCTTCAGTCGCATTGCGCTCCATGCCACTTTTTCAATCAAGCTCCTTTTTATCCCTCTGATTTCTCTTTTAGTAAGTGTTGCTTACATTACACATGTCCTTACGTATTGGGGATCTTACGGTATTAAATGTGTTGATTTGGAAAGCTTTTGTACAAAGTTATATTGAAAAAACCGTCTCGTCCTTAATTTTTGCACACCAGTGTAGTACTTAGTATTTAGTTTAAAAAACGTTTGCAGAACATTTTTACTAGTTGAATGGATTGAATATTAAATTTTAGTAAAAAATATTCATTTTCCTATAACACAGTGGCTCTCAAACTTTCAATGTTTCCGACCCAATATTCAATCATCGTTTTCATCACCCACTCCTTTTCTCCATACAATAACAATATATTGCATTCAATGATGCTATACTTTGAAGCAAAATCTACAATACGACTCTAACCTCTTAAGTGCCACTGGCGTATATAAACTTCTCACTCACCCAAAGCGTTAATTCCCCCGAACGTATATATACGCCTTTCCGAAGTACGACCTTTTCTGTGAACTGCTATCCATAAAATAATTCTGAAGGCTTTGAAATGCAACAAATGGACACTGACAGTGCTTGCGAAGGATTTACTTATTTCTGAGAATTTTCTTATTTATTCCTTCCCCCCAGGGGACTAATACATGACATACGAGGGCCTAAGTGGAGAACGGTGGCATTGGGGAGAGAATTGCGTAATTTTAAATCGGAGGTAAAGGGATTAATTATAAACTGTACAAATTATCAAAAAAAATAAGTGTTAATTTCCAAATATAATTTTATGTACAACAAGCACATGGGTTCACTGGTAATTATTAAACGTGTTCTTAGCTTAGTATTGTTAAATTCATTGTAAAATTCACTGTGCAGTACTGATACATTTATAAGTGTATTATGCGAGAGGAAATGTGTATTTTATTTTTTGTTTGCTTACTTTCAGTAAATTAATAATTTTTTTAGATAATCTTTTGTTTTCGACTTTTCAATGTGCTCGCGCCCCCTTGGGTAGCAAGCCTCACAGTTTGAGAAACGCTGCTGTAACACCAAATGTTTCAAGTATGGTAGGTATTAAAATATAAAATTGTGTGCTATCTCTTTACAAAGTACATTAAGTTGGTCTAACTTTAAAATATCGTCTACTTTATTTACAAGAACAAAAATTGGTACCTTTGTTGGTGATATTCCCCCCCCCCTATAGTTTGATTAATGCAGCTCAAATGCAATATATATTTTTTTCCTTTAAAAATATCTAAATATTTTTAATAAAAGTAAGCGCTTTGTAGAAAATGTCTTGGTGGTATACTTACTTCTACCTTTCTAGCGTTCTTAGAAAATCCTGTTCGTGGTTTGATATCGATTTTCGTTTTGATAAGAGATTTAACAACCTCAATTTCTTTTATAATGAAATTGAGATATCACAAATGCCTAAGAAATTCATAAAATTGGTTCAAGAAAGGCTACGTTCAAATGCTTAAGGATAAAAGTTTTATTGTAAACAACTATTGCGGTTTTGAATAATATATCAAAGTACACGATATTCACTGCTATATATTGAAGCTAATATCAGCTATTTAAACTTTACAGAATTAAGTTCAGTATTTGCTTAGTTTCAATTCTGCAATAAATTACTACGCAAGACTCAAAAGCCTCTCATCGTAGCTAATTACAGGTGAACAAAACATTTAACCTATAGAATAACAGATTATTATGAACAAGAAAAGAAATATAGCATGTTTATTTAAATTAATTTTATTCTTCGATGAAAGCGACTAAGATTAAATACTTTCTACTTTCCTTTAAATTTTTGTCAATTAAATAAGTTGTCTTTGTATAAGTGATATGCAAGTCCCCCCCCAAAAAAATCAATTTCACTGTGTATTTTTAATTTCTGCAGAATTAAAAAGAAAAAAAAACATTTTTAAAAATGAAATATATAAATATATAGATAATAAAATAGGAATTATTGAAAACGCGTTTATTATTTTTTTTTCCTTTTTAATATTTATTTATGATTTAAGTAAAAACGAAGATATGTCATTCAATACATTAACAAGTAATTTTTACTAAAAAATTAAGTCAATTCCTACTTAGGTCAACAAAAATTTTTATTTTAGTTACTTTTTATTAGATTATTACAATTAATATAAATACAGTGGTCCACAAAAGTGTTCGTACACTTGCAATTTCTTATAAAATTTAATCTTTTCGACTAATGAAAATTAATATATTGTAATTGCAATTTTTTTATGATATCTGCAACTTATTCTTAATAGAATAACATAATTAGCTTTTTAAAAATGGTATAACTATTTTTTTTAAAAAAAATTTATAATCAAAAAGCTACCAAAAAATTACGCCACAAAAGTTTTCGTACACTTAACAAAAATATCAACTTAGCTTTAAATATTTTGTTTCTTAATTTAGTACTTAGTAGGATATCTTTTAGTGTCCACAACAACTTTTAAGCGTCTTGGTATAGATTTTATCAGTTTTTTTTTTTTTTTTTGTAATTTCTGCATCGATTTTCCTCCATTCTTCTGTGATTATTGTTTTTACTTCACATTTTGTATTTATTTGTCATGTTTTTTACATCAAAATATCATCAAATATGTTCTACTGGGCTAAATAAAGTAAAGTGATTGAGGAGGTGTTTTCATAATTTGGGGACAGTTATAGAGACACCAGCGGCGTACATTGAGAGCAGTGCGCTTGGTGTCATTACCCTGTTTAAAAATTAGTCGTCTCCAGTATCCAGATTTCGGGCAGATGATTTAAAATTTCTCTTTAAAATATTTAAATAGAGCTCATGATTCACAATATCAACAAAAAATACAAAATTACGACATTCTGTGGCCGATTTACACCCCCACGCAAGAACACTTTCACCTCAATGTTTCATTGATCCAAATTCTTGGGATTAAGTTTCAGAAAATTCAAAATTGACAGCAAATTCATTGGTATGGCAGATAATTCAACATTTGTGGCTCCGATGGGCCTATAATAGCTTGTAAATAAAAAATAAGGAGTTTAATCCCATAAATTTATGTGGAACAAGAACTCCTCCACCTCCATGCTTCAGCATTGAAGTGAAGGTGTTCTGGTGGGGGGGGTGCAAATAGGTCTCAGAATTAGGTAATTTGGTATTTTTTGATAGTATTGTGAATCATGAGCTCCATTTTAATATTTTAAAGAACAAATTTTAAATATTCGCCCGAAATTTGGATATCGCAGTCGACTTTAATTTTTTCACAGGGTAATGACGTCAAGCGCACTGTTCTCAATCTACGCCACTGGTGTCTCTATAACTGTCCCCAAATTATGAAAACACCTCCTCAATCACTTTATTTAGCCCAGTAGAACATATTTGATGATATTTTGATGTAAAAAACGTGACAAATAAATACAAAATGTGAAGTAAAAACAGTAATCACAGAAGAATGGAGGAAAATCGATGCAGAAATTACGAAAAAAAACTGATTAAATCTATATACCAAGACGCTTAAAAGTTGTTGTGAACACTAAAAGATATCCTACTAAGTACTAAATTAAGAAAGAAATACAATATTTAAAGCTAAGTTGAGATTTTTGCTAAGTGTACGAAGACTTTTGTGGCGTAATTTTTTGGTAGCTTTTTGATTATTAATTTTTTTTTAAAAAAATAGTTATACTATTTTTAAAAAATTAATTATGTCATTCCATTAAGAAAAAGTTGCACAGATATCATAAAAAAAATTACAATTACAATATATTAGTTTTTTTTAGTCGAAAACATTAAATTTTATGAGAAATTGCAAGTGTACGAACACTTTTGTGGCCCACTGTATATAAATATATGACAGACTCACACAATTAAAAGGCAAAATAGAAAGCAATTTTCCACATTCTCCTTTCTATATATAGTGTTGGACTATTATTTTTGTTAGTTACTATTTATTCATTAATTAAATTTAATTATTTTAATAAAATAGCATAGTAAAAAAAGAAATCACATTCCCGAAATTAGGCCATCCCAGGTGATATATATATAGGGAGAGAGTGAGCCAATAGTAGGAATTGAAAAAAGATATTAAGTCTTCAGATAAACCTTATTTCAATCCATAAAAAGCCAGAAGAGATCTTTGGTTTTAAAAGCAAAGATTTTTATTTGGTTTTTTTTTCAAGCATAGTATCAAAGCAAATCATAACACATTTATCGGAATGATTTTCTCAAAAATATACGCCGTAAAAAAGCATGATTTACAGCGTTTTAAATCGCATTCTCCAAAATGACCTTCAAAAGGGCGCGTGTCGTGAATAATCATGACTTTGGATTAATGCAAGAATTGATTTCATCAAAGGATATATCCATGAGTAAAATATTCATTTCCTCACAATGAAACATTTTTGTGTGAGTTATTCAAAATTTATGATCACATACACACAAAAAGAGACAACATTTTTTTAAAAAAATTATCTCCAAGAAAAGACATTTGTAAAATTGTTCGTAATCAAGATTCGTGTTGTACAAATATTGTATTCGTTATATTTTCTCTAAAGATTTGAGTATGTCTTTTCATTTTGGAAATGAAAATTCACTGGATTCATTTAAAAAGCAAATAGTCAGCTAAAAATTTCAAGATGTTTCTAGTGAGCAGGATAAGCATTTGAACGAAGTCCGTATTTGAATATATTGATAAAAAAATAATACGCTCTAAAAAATACTGAAATGCATTTTTTGCATGCGCTTGATTGATTAATTTCTTTTAAAGAAACATTTTAACATTGGTAAATCGCATATATGTTAAGCACTTTGAAATCAAAGTATTAAAATTTAGAAACAAATAAAGTTTTCTATAAAAAGTTCACATGAAACTTTGCATGTTCATTGAAACAATATATTCATTGTAACTTAAAGTGAAAAATTACACACTTTTGTGTGCTAACACAATTTCAAGTATTTTTCAAAATTACTGAATCGCTGATGAAAATCAGTAGACATAACGAAGAAAAGCTGCTTTCCTTTGTTATGGAATCAAATTCATTCCCACTCTTTTTTTATGCAGATGAAGAAAACTGATAAGACAGGCACTGGTAACATACGGTTTTAGTTCTGCTTGTATTTATGAAGGCTTACGATATTTTTTAAGGTATCCGACTACGTTCGGAGCCGTGATTTTTAAAAGTGCATAAATGGATAATTTTCATGATATTTAGTGTCACTTAGATTAGAATACATGCATAAATTGTTTTAAGGACATTTTGACAAAAAAAATTTATTTAAATACAATATTTTGGCAAAAAATTAACTTATAATAATCTTTTTTCCAAATATTCTCCTTTTGTGAAAAATGCTTCCATTAGAATAATATTTTGCCTGTATATAACTCAGACCTCTGTACAGAGGCTCAACTAGAATTTTTGAAATATATAACTTAGAAGTGGGTCTATTCATATTTTACGACAACAGAGAGGAGCAATTTTAAGAAAAAAACGTAAATAATTATTTCAATTGGTGGTAACTCTGAAAATAATGTGAATTTTTTAAAACATCTAGTTGAGCCTCTGTAGAGAGGTCTGAGCTATAAAGGTTATTCTAAGTTACTTTTTTGCCAAAATATTGTATTTAAATAATTTTTTATCAAAATGTCTAAAACAATTTTATACATGTATTCTAATCTAAATCACACTAAATATTATGAAAATTATCCATTTATGAGATTTTTTTAAATTCATGGTTCCGAACGTAGTCGGATGCCTTAAAGCTTTCACAAACAATGGCATAAATCCAAAGTTTGGATAAGGGATTGAGATGAAAAGATATTAGGAGATTGGGTATTGGCCAATTCAAAACGAAAATACCAAGATAATTCAATTTTTCTCGAAAAGGGGTCTCCAAATTATGGTAGTAAGGGACAGCATCCAGAAGACGAGTTACAGGCTACTTAAAAATCACCACAAGTCAGGATGGCTTAACCGTAAGGCGTTGTAGGGTGTAACAGATACTCAACTCGCAAATGAGCTTTCCGCTGCTTCTGCAACCTCAGCTTCTAAATATATTGCTTACCAAAGACTAAATAAGACAGATCTTTATGCCAGGAGACCAACTATCTGTATCTCACTCATTTCAAGTCCCAAGACAACCTCGTCTGATGTGGTGCAGGTAACATTATTCTTGTACATAGCAGCAGTAAGCGAGACTGTGTGTGTTCCCTTCCTTGATAAGTTGAGACTTAGAATATTGATTCTCGACTTATTTTTATGTGGAGAAGACCAGAGGCTCTATGCCATATTTTCAACATTATGGAAGTGGACCATTATGACAGTGGCAGTGTTATGGTCATGGCTGGTATGATACTGGATTAGTGCACAGAGCTTCGTGACTTTCAGAAAGGTTCCTTTGTATTCTGTGATAGAGGAATTGATAGATCCAATGACAAGCGGTGGAGGCTTCGCAAACAATTCTGTTGTCATTTTGCATGATGTGCAGAATGTTCTTGATGTTCTCATATTAATCAGAACCGTTACTCGTTGATTGGTTGCTATTTTCCTATAGTCTTTGCAATAGAACTTAAGATATATGTAAAGAACTGTAAATACAGGTGTCTTTTTTTTATTTGTAAAATTAATAAAGAAACCAATAAAAGAATTTTGCTTATTTTTGCTAAACATATGATTGTTTTATTTATTTATTGCTTCTATGAACATGTGTGTGTGTGTGTGTGTGTGCGTGTGTGTGTGTGCGTGCGTGTGCGCGTGCGTGTGCGTGTGCGCGTGCGTGTGCGTGCGTGTGCGCGTGAGTGCGTGTGCGCGTGAGTGCGTGTGCGCGTGAGTGCGTGTGCGCGTGAGTGCGTGCGTGCATGTGTGCGTGCGTACGTGTAATAATTCCCCCTAGCATCCTTTTAATTAACTCTTTTAATAATATTCAAATAATCTTTTAATTATTTGGTTCGAAACTAACACCCTGATCTTAATCGTAATCGACTAACATTTTTACATCATAAATTCCTTTCCCGCTCATTGTAACCATTCAGAGCTCTTATTACAAAAATGTCACGCGTTCTTCACCGTCTGGTATAAAAACCGATGTCTCTGGAAATCTCGCTCTCGCTCTACGCTCGTTTCTCTTTAGTCATGTAGCCGGCTGCTTTATGTTGTAGTTTCTTTGTCTGTGTTGTGTTGTCCACGTTCATCGTAATTAATATGCCTAGGTGTTTCAAGATATTCAATAAATTGGATTTACTAATCTACCAGACTGCCTCGTCGATCTTTCCATAGAAAATGCATCAACATACAGGAATCACTCACCACCGGCCACGCCCTACCTTTGGTTGACCATTGTTTAAATCAACCACTCGCCACGTCTTACAATTAGTTTTATCCATCTCCAGAAATATTATAGAAATATTACATATATATGTATATAATAAATTATGTTTCCAATATTTTTTTATCTGAATTTAATAATTTTACTGGTAGTATAAATAAAATTTAAAATTATAAATTTTAAGGGAAGTGAAATGATTTAACATGACAAACGTCTTTAAGATAACGATTCTTGATAATTGAAGTAGGATAATGATTTACAATAAGCACGCGTTATACGTAAACCAGTGGGCAATCATTAAAACAAATATGTAACTTATATAAATTCTTCTACGGGTCAAAGGATCAGTTACAGTAGATGACAAATATCATATATTTCTCGGTAAAAATAATAATAAGGGATGGGTGAATTTTGAAAACTATATATTTAATATATTTTGTAATAAAAGTAGTTAATTCAAATGGCAGAGTGATAATATATATTATTTCGAAGAACTTTTAACAAAAAGCCCAAAAATGGGGATTTGACCCTTGGTTTAAGGCTTAGTGTTAATTCTCATTTCAGATGCTAATACTTATTGACATTGATCAAATTTGAGGATATTCCAAATTTTCTTTCCCTCCAGTTTTTTCGGTCTTAAATATCTTTAAAACTTTAATGACTTTTTGTTAAGGGGTGTTGGAAACCTCTCCCCCTCTCTATACTGACAATGTTAAATTGGCTGTTTTCGATGTACCTTTTCTCAAAATCTGTTTTATGTACATGCTTGAAATTTTTCATACTATTAAAGTATATCTCTCTTATTATACTAAAATGATTTTTTAGATAATTTTGAATTTTTTAATAAATTATGAAATATTTATCAAACATTGCGAAATTTGACCCATTTTTTACTTAAAAAATTTGTAAACATTAAATTTGTGAGTGTTTTAAAAAAAGCTCATTTTAGTATATATTAGACATCATTATAAATAATTCATAAAAAATTTACATACCTGTGGACAGTAGTTTCTCAGAAAAGGTACATCGCACATTAAAATTTACATTTTGAGATAAATTGATTTTAAAGTATACAGTGAGACTTCTAATCGGCTGGGAAATAAAAAAATAACAGGCTCAATTTAAAATAAAAGATACATGTTTTGGTTCATATCAGTCGTTACACTATTAAGCAAAAACAAAGTAATTTGTTTACAATTTTCACCATTAAAATGGGCGTGGCCCAAATTCAACGATTATTTAAAAATACGTTTTAAGGGCTTCTAAATACCCTAGAGGTTCAAGTAAGGTATTTTTAGAAAGGTTAAAATCTATACAATTTGAAAATGTAAAAATCTCAAATTGTCAAAAAAATAAGATTTTAGCTTTCCAACACCCCTTAAAAGCATTCTAATATTCATTCTAAATAAGAATTCTAAGGAATGATTTTTGGAAATATTAAAAGAACTATTATATAAATAAAGAAACTTTTCTTTGTGAGTGTATGATATCCTTATTTCCTTATATTATAAGTATTAATAATTGATCGCAATAAGCTTATTAATCATGCTTTCTACGATTGTTAATTTCTGTCGTTATGGGGTTTCATCTGATACAAAATTTAGAGTTATTTTCATATACAGATATCATATACTTTCAAATCTTATTACTTCAGTTGAATTATTATCTACCAGATATATAATTTTTCTTTTATAATTTTTTTATCGATTTGAGCAATTCATATGAGCAGTTTGAAATGTCTCATATGATTCATTCCTTCCAGCTTTTCATAATTTGGATTTTTGTTTATTTGGATATTTTATTTTGCTGAAAATAAAATATCCAAAAAACATCTGAATATCATCGGAGCAGTACTATTACGTACCTGAGAAAGAAGACATTTGTCAGATCGAAATAATCCGAATGCTAATTTTTTTCGAGCTTTATAAAATTTTATTTATATATGAGCACGTAATATTGTTATTTGACTTTAAAATAATTCAGAAATACTACAATATAAACATGCTTTTACTTTTTATTAAAATTAGTATTCATTATAAGATATCCAAACGCAACACTTTTTGAAGATTCGTAATATTTTCTAAAGTGATTTAATACCCATTAAACCTTTGTATTTAGAATGAAGCATTCTACAGTTTTAAAACTAAGTGTTGTAAATTTTTAGCAAGAACAATTATGCTATTACCTTAACTGGAGGTGGAGGTTAACACTGGCCTGGAGAGAGTTTATTTGAGGGGGGCTCGCCAAGGCAGTCAGGAAACTAAATTGACAGAAAAAGTTATTTCAATTTAGGTCAATATATATTCGTGAGCAAGGTTTTTCTTCCTAGAAAATCAACAAGAGTAAATATAGATGCAATTTGTCTGGCATTAACTTGCAGGTTGTGATGAGAATATTAACAAGCAATTTCACTCCAAAAGAATAGCAGAAAAGTGTGGTAGGATACATTTGTCCCATTAAAATGATTTTAAAATTAAGTGTGCCTGCAGCTACAGATGATGTGAAATTAGCACAATAAATCAATTCAATTAAACTGCCACTATTTTAATTATCTTAGGTTGATTTTTTACGGTACAATTTATATCCCTTCTGAGATTCAAGATTAACTAATAAATGTAGTTATTTAAAAAAAAAGTGGAGCCTTCGGGTATCTTCCGCTTCCACAATGTGGCTAAGGAGCAAAAACAGCTGACTCAATTCAAGACGGTCACATGATCAAGATAAACATGTGTTCTCCATTCAATTCAAAACAGACATTACACTAATTGTACTTGTTGTTCTCTTTGTAAAACTTGGATAAAATTTCAAATTTCATAATTGGGTAAAGATGTTCAAAGGTTATGAAAAAAACTTTCTTCGAAAACATCTTAAAATTTAAAAAAAATGCATATGCTTTCAAATAAAATTATTTTGGATACTAATTTGCGTTATTATTATTGAAATGGTTTTTTAAGAGAAAGGTTCTGCAAAGAGCGAAAGTTGGCAACAACGAAGAGCATGAAATAATTAGCTAGAAACACATGATTGTTTTTATCGCGTGACTATGACTGAATGGCTAAAAACACGTGGGTTTCATTATAATGTGACTATGACGTCACATGAATTTAGCTCATTCATCTAAACTGTATATACTAATATTAATGTGATTATTCGCTTACGTTAATTTCCTTTGGAAATACGTAGAAAGTATTACTCCAGTCGTATTCCCTCTGAATTTTATTTACAGATTTTATCAAGAACGACATAAAGTAAACCAAATTCTATTGAAATCCGTTTTATGCTGTCTGCTCTTCACAATTAATCTAACAGCTTGATCTATTCAACATAAAGCGTATATACAGCTGGTACCATTTTGACCTTTGAAATCGGGAGAAAAGTCTTTGTTCTGCAAAATCGGCAAAAGGGGAATGATCACAGTTCTATGCAGCATTATTCATTTTGATACAATAACTGTATCATTTTAAATACATGAATAATTGTTAAACTCACTGGTAATACAGAAAAACCTAATTTTAATTTATGCATATATGCATTAAAAGGAAAACACCTTATTAAACTCGCTGTAATCTAGAATAACCTAATTTTAATTTATGTATATAAACATTAAAAGAAAACACTTTGGCGCCCAATTTCAAATTTAGTCTTTATTTGAAAAAAACACTGTACAGATCAACGTTTCGCAAACTTATTGTGCCCGTAGACTTTTTTTAAGCCATTATCCCCCAAAGATAATAGCTATTTCAATTATAATAGAAAAATTCTAAATTTAACTTAGATATCCAAAATGTAATTCTTGATCTAAAATAAATTATGTAAAACATTGTGATATCTGAAGTATTATCTAAGGTAAAAACTGTTGCATTAAAATATAAAAACACATTTTTTTCCCAATGAAGTGCGTGAATGTATTAGATGGCTATCTTCGCATAATAAAGGGTAATTTTTTTAGAGGTATAGAACTTTAAATTGCAATAAAACAACGATGTATTATTCGATTGACGTCAATGTTTTTTTATTCGAAAGATAATCTTGTGGCATTACATTTTAAATATGATTTCTGGCATAGGACTGCCACGGCTGGCTCGGATGTAGTCCAATCTGGACGTCCAATTTTCGATGACTTTTTCCAACATTTGTGGCCGTATATCGGCAATAACACGGCGAATGTTGTCTTCCAAATGGTCAAGAGTTTGTGGCTTATCCGCATAGACCAAAGAATTTACATAGCCCCACAGAAAATAGTCTAGTGGTGTTAAATCACAAGATCTTGGAGGCCAATTCACAGGTCCAAAACGTGAAATTAGGCGATCACCAAACGTATCCTTCAATAAATCGATTGTGGCACGAGCTGTGTCACATGTTGCGCCGTCTTGTTGGAACCACAGCTCCTGGACATCATGATTGTTCAATTCAGGCATGAAAAAGTTAGTAATCATGGCTCTATACAGATCACCATTGACTGTAACGTTGTGGCCTTCATCGTTTTTGAAGAAGGATTCCACCAGCCCATAAAGCGCACCAAACAGTCAGTTTTTCTGGATGTAACGGTGTTTCGACATACACTTGTGGATTAGCTTCACTCCAAATGCGGCAGTTTTGTTTGTTGACGTATCCATTCAACCAGAAGTGCGCTTCATCGCTAAACAAAATTCGCTTATGAAAATCGGGAACAACGGCAATCTCGTTTTGGGCCCATTCGACGAATCTACGCCTTGCTTGATGATCGTTTTGATGAATTGCCAAACCAAACTGAGAATAAATCACTTGACAGCTGTTAAATTGGTCGTCATCTTGGAAAGTCAACTTAAACTTCTGTACCTGGAAAAAAAACACCCTATATAAGGAATAATACTGCTTTCTGTTCAAAACTGTAAAAAATTGTTTCATTCACTTCACACATAAGAATCATGCGCAAAACAAAACTAAATTATTGATTAGAGATATGCAGGATTATTTTATATTGCCATATTTTAGGCAATTTATTGCACGTAGCAGCGAGATTATCTCCGTTCCTATTTAAACATCTATAGACGGCCGTACCCACGATCATATTTACTCCCATCGTGCGAAGCTTGTCATTACTTGTACTGTAAATACCTATCCAAAAACATTTCTTCTGATTTTTTTTATATGAAATTTTTTTAATACGTAAAAACAATTACTATTACCAACTACCAACATTTTAGCTTTCAAAATAATAGAAGTAAGTTACATAAAAATAGTCTGTCACAAAAAAAATATATGCACCCAAAAGGAAACGAGTTACTATCACGAAACTTAACATGAATGTAGTGTATGAGGAGATCAGCAAATGATTACAAATTCAGAGGAATTGGTTATTTTATTAAAAAGATATGGCAGGAAAAAGGTTAAAAATCACAGTAGATGGTAAATTTCCCTCTGGCAGCTATACAAGCCGAAACACGGCTTTGCATCGAATCGATGAGGTCACCTATGACCTCATACGGTATATCATACCATAATCTTTTCAAATAGGCAGTTAATTCACCAGTATTCCGGGACAGCTGCAGTTACCTTCCAAGCATGTCCTAGACGGGCTTTATTGGCAAGAGTTCTTGTGACCTGGCAGGCCACGGGAGTATGTCAAATTCTTAAATACATTTTTGGAAATGTCGTGCAATATGTGGAAGAGCGTTGTCTAGCTAATAAATAGCACCTGTACCTGTTCCGCATGGGCAATACAAATGGCGTTAAAATCTCGTCCAAATAACTGCGTGCTGTCAAAGTGCGTTGAAGGATGACTAGTAAAGATCGGGTGTGCCAACAAATCCTCCCCCTACACACACTGTCACATCTTGTGTAATCACCGCATGCCTCTCGACAAAATTGCCGGATCGGACCGGTGTCCTGGCGACCTCCACACGCGTAGGTGCTGGTAATCAACATTGAAACTGAATCAAGATTCCTGCTGAAAATCACACGCCTCCAGTTGTCCCACTCCAGCCTTCCCGTGGTCGGTAAAAATCCAGTCGACACTGCCCATGATGTAGAGTAAGTTGTAGGAGTCTTAATGGTCATCAGCTTCGAAAACCTGCATCGGACAGTCGTCTTCGAATGGTTTTCCTTGATACCATCGGATGTCTCAAAGGTGGTAAAGAGCGTTGACCTATTCCAGCGACGTTGCTGGTGATGACGTGACTGTTCTTATGATTGTATGATCATCGTACGCATTTGTGTTTCTGGGACGCCTTGACCCCCGCGATGGTGGGCTTTCCCTTCCATGATCAATTGTTGTCAACACCGAGCAACTACCATATCGCTCTGACCGAAGTGGTAGACGATACGCCTGTTCGACCGACCTGCTTCTCTGAAGCCTACCATACGTCTCCTCTCAAAGTCCGACAATTGCTCGTACTGTCACCGGCTACGTGTCCGAGGCATGTCTATTCATAATACCCTTCATCCAAGTCAATGGATTTGTTTGAATAACACTATTTAACGAGCAATCTTGCTTTTAAACTCTCCCAACTGTGCATCTCATATGCGCATGGCGCGCTTAACCTTGTCACATTTGCGTCGAAATTTTAATCACTTGTGTATCTTTTACCAAACTACATTCCTGCTAAGTTTCGTGATAGTAGCTTGATCTTTTTCTGAGTGCATATACTTTTTTTTATGACAGAGTGTATAGTAAACTTTCTCGGCCGCCTCCCCCTCCTAACGTTGTCTATGCACACTCAGCTGTCACAAGGACTTCCTAGAGTTCATAGAAACCACTTTTAGAACTTATGATGCAAATGAACAAACCATGTTATTTAATTTAGAATATTAGCTATTATACCTCGTGTTTATTTTTGAGAGATTGAGGCGCCAGGTGTCTTCCTGGTCACTTGACTATGGTTGAAAAAAGTAAGTTACCATTAGCCCTCTTATTTCATCTAATTTCAACATTAATAATAAATATATCAATTAAGCAACCTCTATCTTTTTCTATAGTGGTTGATATATGGTCTGTAATTGGTCGGTTCATCTATAGGAAACAAAAAAAAATAAAAGCATGGTAAAGTACAGTTTATCAAACTATGGGAAGCACACACTTCCCCCTCCAGGTGGCGGGAGCATATCGAAAAGTCAAGAAACGATTATATTAATTTACTGAAATGAAGCAAGAGAAAAATACATTCTGATATAATAAAATATAAAATACACGTTTACACTGATATAATACATTTATAAATGTATCAATTCTGCCGGTGTATTTAATAATTAATTTAACATTACAAAGTTAAGAACAAGTTTAATAATTTCCATTATCCTCATGAGCTTGTCATATATAAAATTATATATTCACATTTTAATACTAATCTTAATAATTACTACGCTCATATGGTTTGGACCATATCTCTAGAAGAGTTTTTGATAAATGGAAGCATTCTACAAGGCTCAAAAGATCTTCGACTCTCCAACTTGATAGTGAATTCAGAAAAGAACTCAATTTGGATCATTCCTCCATAGAGTTCCTTCAGGAGCCCCTCATTCCAAAAACCCACCAAAGAATACTTGTTTCGAATTGGAATTGCTGCAGCCATGTTCCAAAAGAAGACCCTGTAACTCTCAGACAAAAGGACTGGAAACGATAGCAATACTCTCTCAAGATAACTTTGCAATCGCCTACACTGATGGTTCCTCAGACAGATCCCTCAGCAATGGAGGTGCCGGAATCATCTTACTCCTCCCAGATGGTAATAACTACAAACACAAAATTAACACAGGCATAATCGCCTCAAACTTCACAAGTGAACTCGTGGCAATTAGAGAGGCCCTTTTATTATATCAACAAAACCCACATGTTATTGATTCTACAGAAGGATTAGTAATCTTCTCAGATTCTAAATCCGCTATAGAAGCCATAAGAAATGGAGAGACTAACATCTCCTGTGATATTATTACCCTTCTAGAACAGCTGCACAACAAAAGAAAATCCTGTATCCTGCAATGGATACCCGCACATGTCAACATTGAGGGGTAATGAATGTGCAGATAGCCTCGCCAAAGAAGCTAGAGACATCGAACATAAGTGCACCACCATCACACTTGATGATGCTAATGCAGTAGCCAAACATAGAATTATGAATCACACTTTTAAAAAACCCCTAGTTACGGAATTTGACTGTCCCCGAATTATAACATCCACAATTGCCAGATTGAGAACTGAACACCTTAAGGGCATGAAGATTCACCCAGACAAGAAAAGATCATATGTTCAATGCAAACACTGCCCAGATCTTCAACTGACGCCCAATCACATCTTGGAATGCCCAACCGTCGCAACAAAGTTACTAAAAATGGGAATGGTCCCTCTGAGGGACTCTTTGTGGGAACTCCTGTACAGCCCTGATGCTCCCAGAATAGCAGAGGCAGTGATCAAGACTTTCGACGGAATCTAGTGATATCTACTGCATTTATTCATGGACACGAGAACAGCAACAATCTTAATAATTTGTTCGCTTTGTAATTAAAGTCGTATTGTAGCTTTTTTTTACGTCAAAGTGTATTATTTTTTATATTCAATACATTGTTAATGTATGGAAAGGGGTACAATGAAAATTATGATTGAAAATTGAGTCGTAAATATTGAAAGTTTGAGAAGCACTGTCGAAACGAAATAACAATGAACTATGTTTAAAAGTTTGAATGCTGAGATTAAGTAATTATCTATAAGAGAATACGAAGTTTAAAATAATAATGTTAAACAAAAATAAAAATAACTATTTTTTTTTCAATTTGCCGTATTAGCAGGTGTGTAACGTGCCCTTTTAGCACTAAAAAAAAGGCTCGAAATTTACCAGTTCGCATTATATATAAGCCGGATATAAAAAGGATAAATTTAAAAATAAGGAAAACACGAGTACAAAAGAGTACATTTCTAAAAAAAGCTGTTTATTTAAAAGAAATTACTTATCTTATGGACTTTCTCATTACTGTATAATATGAAAGTTTCATTATATATGTCTTCTATTACATCTTCAGGCCCATTATCGCATTCTGTGTGTCATCTTCACCATTAATGTTACTCTGATCCATAAATAAATAATTATCTTCCATTCTCTCTAAGCAGTTAGTTAAACTGTATTTTACTTGACTTTTTTAATTTAGTCAGGTTTAATTTTAATCCACTCTTTTGTTACCCGCTCCCACTGTATCTAGATTTCAAACGATAAGAGAATTACACACGCATGTACATCTCTAGTTTCTTCCTTAAAATGGGTATGAGTCATACAGCGTACATATATATATTATATATATATATATATATACCTAAAACTTATAAAAATTTACAATTAGTAAAAAACTTACAAAAAAGAGTGGGGGAGTTATACGCTGGAATATACTGTAAACAAAAAAATAGATATAAATATAAAAAATGTAAGCAAAAATATATTACAAAACTAAAGATTAGGTAAGCATTTAATTTAAAATATGATTTTTAAGAAAAAAAATTCCATTAGATAGAAAAATTAGCCATTAAATCGCCATAAAGATATGTGAACAAAAAGTAGGGTAAAAGTGTGGTATATTACATAATATGATCCAAGTTCTTACATTTCTGCTAAAATTAGAAAAACTAGAAATAATTTAATACTAAATCTTCCTTATTATCTAATTAATGAATTTTTATGCCAAACTTCTACCATCAGTATAATTCAGCATGAGTTTGTAACTCGGTAATTATTTTTTATCGAATGATTTTAATAAAATGTGTTAGAACCAGATAATAAAAATATATTATCATTTTTAAGACATTTATTTTAAAATTGTTTAAAAGTGCATTACAAAAGGGAAAAATTAGGAATCACATAATATATAAATATTGACAAAATTATATTTACTTAAAAATTGTAAAACTTTATTTGCATCTTACCATTTTACTTAGTTGTTCATCTTAAAAATTCCGGTTTCGTTGTCTTGTCTTAATACAAAATATTTAATGAGATATAGGAAAGAGCAAACTTCGATAATTATGGCATTTAGTCAAATCCTTTAGGCAAACTATTTTCTGTTAATCATTCTAAAAATAATTCCGTTTCTTTTAGTAAAGATTCCTTCATGGAGTTCTAATTCAAATGCACGATTTATCAAATAAAAGTATAACGAACTATAGTATAAATAGTAATAATTAGCCCTTTTGTGAAAAAAGGGTTATGGATGTCAAAAAGATTATATTGTTTTCAGATGCCTGAGATATTGAATAAAAATAAATGGTTTTAGTTAAGGATAATCCAGAAAACGCAATAGTCATTACATTTAATATGTTGGTCATTACTATTCAAGATAAGGAAACAAGATTTTTTTTAAACAAGAAATGTATTGCAAAAAATGTAATTAATAAAAATATTTCTGATTATAGAAACATGTATGAGTACACTACTCTCACGTACACACAATTTGAAGTGTGGTGTAATACTAAGTCGTACATTGCAATGAGGACAGAGAATAATATCGGCTTTTTTGGATTATCTTTCCAGTTTCATTCCTTCTCAAGCAACAAATTACACATTGCCTTGCTAATCCCTGTCCCCAACATCTTCTACATAATTTCCACAAAATGAAGGAATCAATAATTGACAGATCTATGAAGGAGACAAACAATCTGTTCCACCATTTCCGGTGACGTTGTCCAATTGCATAACGTTCGCGAAGTTGATCAAAAATAAGTTATTTTCCCTTCCCTTACTTTTTATATGTGGCAACAGCAGTTGGACTCTATACTTAACTAATGGACCCATCTTTGTTCTTCCTTTAGACCAAGGGTCAGCAACCTATGGAACGCGTGCCACACGTGACACGCAGTACAATTTTCAGTGGCACTCTGTACTACTCTTAATATTCGTCAATTCTTGATAGTATGTAAGTTGATGAATTTGTAATGGATCTTATTTGACTAACATCTTCAGAATTATAGAGATTTACAGAAATACGTGAAAAAATCTGAAAGAGATAACACTTAAGATAAATTTACAGCTATTTTGTAAATTATTGAATGTCATTGCTGGAGATATTTTATTGGTCAAAGAGAAAAAATTGCATGTACTCTGCTTTCCACTTTTGGTTCTACATATCTTTGTGGCCGCGGTAGCCTAGTGGTCAAGGTATCGTATCGTGGCTGGCTTGTCACGAGCTCAAGCCCAGTACAACGAAAGACCTGCCGTGTAGGGGAGTGGTGCACGTTAAATCTTTCGAGTGCTCAAACGTCCTAACGTTGGTGTAGTGTGGTAGCTAGAAGAAGGGGTCCCAGCTCAAGTCTTCATTGTTTGACCACGGTTCAAAATTATGAGGTCCGTCGCCTAAAGCTTTCGTGTAGCTGAACAGTGCGACGTTAATATTCATTCACTCGCCAATCCTTGTTATTTGTCGAATGTTTTCAAGAATATAAATTCTTACCTTCAGTGAAATATTCCCGTCTTCACCACAAAGAAAATTCAGGATGAGAAGTATTTCAGTACCATGGACAAACTGCATCTCTTAAAAACACTAGCGCTATAAGAATTAAAAATATGTGTATTTCAAAGATAGAAAGAAAAAACTATCAGTGCCCTTACACAATATACGGGCAAACCGGTTAAGGAGTTTATTTCAGTTGTATCCACATTTACTGAGTAAGTTTCCAAACCCAAATTTATCGTGCAAAAAAATTTTAATAAGTTTTCCGTACAAACACCGTGATGGATTGAAAACATGGAATGTGATCAAAAAATTTCACATCTTTATTAAGGAAAAAACACAACAATATTTACACCAATTTTCTTCATTGTAGTAATCTAAAGCTGCAACACACTTCTTCCAACAATTTTGCCGCTGTTGGCAGCAGTATTAGGAAGCCTGTTTCAAGATGGCATGCTGCTAGTCAGTCGTGTGTTCTGTATTATGTTTTTTCTGGACTAAAATTTTGTCTTTTTTCTTAAAACTATCTTTCGATTTCTCTACTATTACTTCACTCTCTCTCTCTCAATATATAGAGAGAGAGATTGAGAATAATTTTAGTGTTGCACAATAAAGTATTTCTTATTTGGACTTAATAAAAAGGAAATAATAATATTTTTAAATTTATTAAAAAGTATTGGATTAACAGATAATCACAGATCACATTTGGTCATGGATCTATGCAAATATATTGCTAATAAATTAAAAATAAAGATAGACTCTAAGAATGCTTATAATATAGAATATTGCACTTTGCTATAAAGAGTATTTTTTTCCAGGTATAGAAGTTTAAGTTGGCATTACTTTCCAAGATGGTGACCGATTTAACAGCTGTAGAGTGATTTACTCTCAGTTTGGTTTGGCAATTCATCATGAATAGACTCACGCCTGAACAACGCTTTTAGATTCGTCGAATGGG
This sequence comes from Trichonephila clavipes, assembly GCA_019973935.1. Taxonomy (NCBI): domain Eukaryota; kingdom Metazoa; phylum Arthropoda; class Arachnida; order Araneae; family Nephilidae; genus Trichonephila; species Trichonephila clavipes. Next base: position 547,844 of record BMAU01021428.1, read on the forward strand.
CCCAAAATGAGATTGCCGTTGTTCCCGATTTTCATAAGCGAATTTTGTTTAGCGATGAAGCGCACTTCTGGTTGAATGGCTACGTCAACAAATAAAACTGCCGCATCTGGAGTGAAGCTAATCCACAAGTGTATGTCGAAACACCGTTACATCCAGAAAAACTGACTGTTTGGTGCGCTTTATGGGCTGGTGGAATCCTTCTTCAAAAACGATGAAGGCCACAATGTTACAGTCAATGGTGATCGGTATACAGCCATGATTACTAACTTTTTCATTCCTGAATTGAACAATCATGATGTCCAGGAGCTGTGGTTCCAACAAGACGGCGCAACATGTCACACAGCTCGTGCCGCAATCGATTTATTGAAAGACACGATTGGTGACCGCCTAATTTCACGTTTTGGGCCGGTGAAATGGCCTCCAAGATCTTGTGATTTAACACCGCTAGACTATTTTTTGTGGGGCTATGTAAAGTCATTGGTCTATGCGGATAAGCCACAAATGCTTGACCATTTGGAAGACAACATTCGCCGTGTTATTGCCGATATACGGCCACAAATGTTGGAAAAAGTAATCGAAAATTGGACGTCCAGATTGGACTCCATCCGAGCCAGCCGTGGCAGTCCTATGCTAGAAATCATATTTAAAATGTAATGCCACAAGATTATCTTTCGAATAAAAAAATGCATGTCAATCGAATAATACATCGTTGTTCTATTGCAATTTAAAGTTCTCTATACCTCTAAAAAAACACCCTTTACATGAACAAATCATATAACGGGATACAATTTTCTGAAATATTTAAGAAACACATGGATTTTTATTCCCGGTGAGAAATGTATTAATAAAACGAGAGTTCAGGTATAGTAAAAAAATTGGTAGATCAATTTTTAACTATAATAATATTAAGTAATTGGTAGATCAAAAAGAACGTAGTTGCAATGATTACAGGAAATACGTGGACGAATATCATGGGAACGTAGTAACAGGCAACTTAGAAATAGTTCAAGTTCAGAAATTAAGAGAAATTATGTGCAAAGGCACTGGTTATCGATTAACTATTTCAAACAGCAATTTAAATGTGAGAAAACAGCTATCAGAAGATATTAATAAATTTATTCTAAATGTTGCAAAATTTATACCTACTCAGGCCTTTAAGGAATATGGTTTTCATGTTCTCAGGGACTTATTGAAATTTAATTTTAGAACAAAAAGTGATGTTTCTTATAGAGAAATTAAGAGACTAATAGAAAACTTAGAAAAACACTTTGTGATAGTCTATGTTGATAAAGTCCCAGGAAATTATGCAATAATGTGTAAATATTACAATAATAAATTAATAAATGATCATATAAAAATAATAGTGCATATGAAGTAAGTAAATTTAGTATGAAAGGAAATAACAACAGATTAGTGGCATTTTGTAAACAATTAAATATCTCTAGCAATAAAATCAAATATCCCCATATATTTTTGACTCCTAAATTTCATAAAAATCCAGTCAAATTCCGCAGTGTAACAAATGGGTTCAACACTTATGTATCCAAATCGGGAAGAATTTTACGGACCATATTACAAGATACAACAGACGAATTTAAAGATACTTCTATTATAAAACACAGCCATGATGTAATAAAGAAAGTTGAGCAACAAGAGGTATTTTCTGTGCATGGATTCGATTTCGAAGTTTATTTAACTCCATTAAAATAGAAGATATAATTCAGGTACTTTCAGATCCATATGAGAAATATGAGTTGAATGATTACATTAGTTTTGAAAAGTTCAATACACTATATATATAATTCATTTTGTAATACAGGAGAACTTCATTATTTTTGATAACAAACTTTGCAAACAAATCAAGGGATTGCCTCAGGGTGACCCAGCCAGTAATAGTCTCGCTAACCTGTATTTACACCACTATGAACCAAATCGAAGAAATAAACCATCTTGCCTCTTATTAAGATACATAGATGATTTAATTGCTATAGGTCGCGACAGGAAATTTAAACCTAGCATTAATTTTTATCCGGAATTCCTAAAATTAATACAGACTAATTTTAACTCAAACGAAGTTGAATTTTTAGAATTAGATTTAAATATTATTGACAACAAAATATATAGAAATATCAATGATAAAAGGGGAGCATTTCACTTCAATGTCATAAAGGTACCGAACTTCAATAGTTGTTTACATATATCAATATTTAGAAACATAATTTTAAATTTTTTAATGAGAAATAATAATTTAACTGCACACAATATTGATAAATTCAAGAACATCCAGAAATTTATATTTTGTTGCATACAGAATGATTATCCCATGAACTTCTTGAGAAAATACATAGATCAAAAATATTTCTTAAAAATATTTTTAAACTCATAAATGCACAAATGCAGCGCACAACATTAGGTCCACAAAGTCAGCTTGTTAGTGGTCCAGCTGTGAAGAATATGTGCATTTCACACACAGAACACATTTTAATACACACATAGACCAATATTTACACGACTACACTTTAAAATTATTTATGACCAATCAAGCAACTTTTTTGCATGCAATCTGATTTGCATCTAATACCAAATAGTTAAACTATAATGTGAGATTATGAATCATTTGGATTGACATGGCATTAGTGTGAGTTATGATCAAATATAGGAGTGGTAATTGTTACATTAAATATGAGAAATCGTTCAAAAATTGTGAATTGAATTATTGATAGGATGATCTTTAGTGAGTTTTTAATGATTTACGCTATTCATTTGTGAATATACTGTTTTTTTTATTTGAGCTTTCGGATTTTAGATATTTTTTCTACCTATGCAAATACACTTCTGGACAATTGCTAAGGACGGATCACAAATTGCTATGTAGCATAACATTAAGAGAGACATGAGGCCTAGAAGGATAAAATATAGTTGCCACACTGTTCAGACATTAGAATAAAGAATATGTATTGTTCTGGAAAGTACAAAAGCTGTGAAACATCTGAAAGAAAAAAAATGTTCATTTGATCTGCGTACGGAGAAATGGAACAATGCATCTAAAAGTCAGCAGGTACCTTAAAGAAAGGTATCAGTACGGGATATGTCCTCCGTGGAGTGTGATGCAACATTCCACACGTCGTACCATACTTTGCACAACATTATCCAGCAGCTGTGGAGGCAATTTATCCCATTCCTCTGTGAGTGCACCGATGAGGATATTCTTGTTTGTCGGAGGAGAGTTTCGACCAGCAACTTGACTCCCCAAAGCATCCCACACATTTTCAATGCGGTTTAGATCTGGAGAACACGCTGGCCATACGAGACGTTGAATACCCTCGCTGTCTGAACAATTCTGAACAGCGAGTGTTCGATGACATGTTACGCGTTGTCCATAAAAACAAATTTATCACCGACAGCACCACGGAAAAGACGAACATGAGGGAAGTAGAACTTCATCAATGTATCGTTGGCCGTCATAGTCCCATTCGCAACCACATGTAGCGCGTGCGGCCATTGATCATGATGCTGGCCCACACCATGATACTGCATGTAGGATATCGGTCCTTTTCCTGGATATTTTCTGGACGATAAGCAGTACCACTCTCGCGCCAGATTAGTTGGCGTCTACAATCCGATGACAGACTGAACCTACTCGCATCTGAGAATAGTACGCATGCCCAGTCCTGTTCAGTCCAAATGTGATGCTCACGACACCATTGCAAACGGGTAGTACGGTGCTGTCTGGTCAATGGGACACACACAACAGGTCTGCGTGCGTATAGTCCTCCTCCCCTCAAACGTCTGGCAACAGTTTTCGGGAGATCTGCTTTCCTGAGGCAGCAAGAAACTGATTTGCCACCTGCTGAGCTGTGGTGCGCCTGTTCATTTTGCTGATAGGACGATATATCTGTCTTCTGCAGGCGTCGTACTTCTAACACGACCTCCCTCGTGCCGTCTACTACACATTCCAGTAGTTTTAAATGACTTCCACAGCCGTGAAACAACGCTGTGAGCGATGTCGAACTCCTGGCAACATCTGTTATTTTTCGCCCTTCTTCGATCTTTCCAATAATTCGGCCACGCATAAAATCATCTATGTGATGTCGGGAAGACATGCCAAAAATTTTAAGTTCGTCTATTAAATCTTTCCTGTAAAACTTTGACTTGAAACAACAACTGTCCACACGCGTCAAAACCTTTAAAGCTCTTATGAACGCTATCACGTGATGAACAGACGTGGAAAAAAAATTTGCATACTCATACTTCTTCTTACTAATATCCCGCACTTATTCTAATTTTCCACATTTTGCTTCCTTTCATTTTGTGGTTGCTATGGATGATAGTGTTATCCGTCCTTAGCAATTGTCCAGCAGTGTATTTTAAAGATGGGTGCATCATCTTGTTGGTTCACTTATATTATGCACTTAATTGTTTTAGAATTTTAATATTTTAATGTTATAATATCTTTCAGAATGCGATGGTGAATAGTTTTATTTTTCAAGTTTAATGGTCTTATTTTAACTTTTTAATTTTTAATTTTTGAGAATTGGATACATTATCCGATTAACTTACCAAGTTGTAATAGGGGGAAGTTTGGCGCCATCAAACTAGTTTAACCCCACTTATCGGTCCTAAGTCCGAGGTTGCACTTGGATATTTTATAAATTTTTATTTTATAATTTTTTCATTTTGTTTGGAAACGTTGGAATTTTATCTTCTATATTCGCCATTGATATTTTGAAATGGAATTTAGTATTATAAGATTCATATAATTTCAATTTTTAATTGATTTATTTATATATATATATATATATATATATATATATATATATATATATATATATATATTGTTCATATATTGTTCAAATATTCAAACGTTAATAAAATACTTTTTTTGTTCATTCACTGAAGTTCAAATACATTGTTTTAAAGTTTTAATGAATGACATTTGATGTTAATACAGTTTTTTCATATATTAATTCATTGATTAAATTTAATTAACTAAAATAAAAAAATTTCTTTGCCGAGCAAAGTAGAAATTGATATTTTAAAAAAAATTATATTACTTGTTCTAGGTATTTTCTGATTTTTCTTCCTATAATCATCAAGCTTTACTCAAAATTAAATGCAATAGTGTTTCTCAGTTTCTGTCATTTTGTCAATAACTATAATCTAGCACCGTTTATAAGCACTTCCTCACTTATTGAAAACTTATTGGTGACTATTAGTTTCTGAGTTTCTGCTTACAAGAAACAAACATACTTGCGCTTTAGGATCGCCCACATTTACTTTCCTAGGCTTAATTTGCTTGCGTTGTTATTATTCTATTGAGTCTTTTAAACAGCTGAACTCATGTATACTATCTTCACAAATCTTATCACTGAAACATTCTACAAAACATATTTAAAAATATTGTGAGAAAGAATCTAGAAAAATATAAATAAATAAGGTAGTTTGTTATACATAAGAAAACTAAGACACTTGAATTTTAAAAAAAAATTGTTACTACTCATAAATTGTTTTGTGAACAATAGTTGAATTGAAAATTGTTTATAATATTTAACAAAACTTTTAAAGATATTTTTAGTTTTCATACTGCAATGTTTGTGGAAGAAAAACACTGTGATTTTTACATGAAAATCAATAATTCATTAACAAGTTGTTCTTTTTTTTACCATTTGCTTTGATTATTTCAAAAAACCCCATTTGGTTCCAAATTATGCATTTATTTGATTTTAGTTAGACAGAAATGGTCTCCAATGTGTGATTTAGTAACTTCTTAAGCTTAAGGATAGATTCGTACAGCTTTCCGTTTCTATATATGTGTCGAACGAGACATTGTCGAGATATTTTCTACAAAATTAATCGCAGGTCTTTGGACTGGCCACAATAAAACATGAATATTTTTGGAAAACAATAAATTTTTCGCAGCTTTTGCTTGTGTGAATGGATACACCGACCCATTCTGGTCATCTTTCGATCAATGCGTGGTCTCGCCGGTTTCACGCGTTCATAATATACAATACCGCCCTGGTCGCACCAGACACAAAGCAGGGTCTTCTTTCCGAAGCGATTTGGCCTTGGTGTTGAAAAACCGGCTTCACCAGGTGAAAGCCACGATTTTTCCACTTCGAGTTTTCAAAATAAATCCATTTTTCATCACCCGTCACAATTCGATACAAAAATGATTTTCTTTCGTGGCGTTGAAGCAACATTTCACACAAGTGACTTTGCGATTTTCCATTTGACGTTCACTCACGTCGTGTGGGACCCATTTACACGTAGGACATCTTTCCCGTTGCTCATAAGCGTCTGCTGATTGTTTCTTGTGACACATTTAATGCTTTTGCCAATTGCTGTTGAGTTTGAGTTGGGTCATCATCCAATAACTACTATAATTGCTTGTTTTCGCACTTTTGTGGTCTACAACAGTTCTTTGTGTCTTTCACATTGAAATCACCTCTTTTAAATTGACGAAACCATGTCTCACATTTTGTAATCGATAGCACGTGTTCACCATATGTTTCTACCAACAAACGATGATTTTCAACTGCTTTTTTTTTTATTAAATTAGAAAAGCAATGCGTACCGCAAATGTTCTTTTTTAGACACAAAATGCGACATGATCACTGAACGATAAAACAAAGACGCTGGTTTTTGGCGGCCTCAACTTGCCTGTGTTTGTAGTTTAATGTCAGGCGAAGAAAATGACGGGTGTCAAATTGCGCAATATACTTTTCGCGGGCGCCATCTCTTAGTTAAACCGGAAAATACTTACGCATACACCTAGAATACACACATGTCGTGTTCACCTTGGATGTGTTTTAGTAAAACCCAAACGACAGCGCTTGTATGTATTCCTTAAAATTGGAATATGGTTACCAATTTTATTCTGGGAGCATATTTTATTTCCCAGGAAACTTATGGGCCGTTCATCTTGTTTCCGATTTGAAAATCCTGAAATCTATTGGCATGCTAGCCAATGACGAAAACCTAGCTAGTCTTGAGAGCCCATATATTTTCTACAAAATTTCGACAAAATAAAGGAATTGACAGTTTCCAGATCAATGAGAAAGAAAAAGATTCAATGCCACCATTTACAATAACGTTGTCCAATTGCATAACGTTCTCGAAGTTGATCAGAAAAAGAGTGACTTTCCCTTTACATAGATATTATAAAGAGCAACAGTAGTTAAAAACGTTACTTAACTAATGAACCTATCTTTGTTTTTCCTTGAGACTGTTGTGTATTTTTCCGGTTATTATGTGAGATAAAGGGGCTGGTAACAAGGTGTGTGTATAAGGGTCTATAATTTTTTTTTTATTTTTCTGAAATTATTAATAGACGGCAATACAAATGAAAAGTGGCAAAATAACCTATCTTGTACATTTAAAACCTAATGTAATTTGTGATAATATATACCATGGTGTTCGAAAGGGTTAAATAAAAATTAATGCAATCTTTAGACTTAAAAATTAAAGAATAATGTCTCAAACTGATGAAAAAGGTAAATAACTTTTTGTGGCAGCTAGCTTTGTTCCTTTCTTAGATAAAAATTGAAATTCATCATTTTGATAGTTCTTACCAGTGTTCAAATATTATGTGTTATTTACAATCAGTTTCTAAAAAGAATGTGTACGTTTATTTGTATCAAATTTTGAATTGTCTAATTTTAAAGTTATCTAGCCAGTTTATTTGCCTACTATTTTGAATAAAGCTCTTAAAATGTTATTTCTGATCATTTTTAAGAAATTACTTCGAAAATTCGAAGTTTCCGGTCTATTTTTATTACAATTGCACACACACAAAGCATTTCTCAGAATAATTTAAAATCGTTGAGATAAATGATATAAAAATGGAAAATATTCTCTTTTATGGTCTGATAGGAGGTTGAAATTGGTATTTCATTTGTGGTTAAAACTTTTGATTTCGCAATTTTTAAGCAGTAATATCCTGTCAAGATGTAGATATGTGGATAGTTTAGTACTGGATAAAAACCTATGACCAAAATGAAAATAAAACTATTTTCAAATTCAGTGGCATTATATATATTTAACCTTATAAATTGAAACACTGAAGGACATTGTTTAACTTTTGAATTTTCCAATACAAACTTCCTCCTTTTCCAGCTTTGAACTTCATTTAGGATTCTTGCTGTGCCTTTCTGGAAAATAAAAATCTCAAAAAAAATTTTATTTTCTATTTCTATAGTTTTTAATAAAGTTTTGATTAGTAATTAAAATGTATACCCGGGAAGTTAATATTTCCGCAAACTTACTAATCAATCAACCTGACTAAAAAATAGATGTATAAATAAAAATAATATGCAGGGTTTTAGTGATTGTTGAAAATTTACTACAAACTCAATTTTTACCAATACGACTCACTTACTATTTTTGAAAACAAACAATTAAATTATTAATAACTGAATACTTTAAAATGATAAAAAATATGTATTAAAGAAGAAAATATTTACTCTTCTATCAGGAAAAAGATAAAATAATTATTTTGACAAGATTGCCTTTTTTTTCATCACAACGAAAAAAATATTGGTTCTCTTGGGCTTAAAAAAATTTTAATAGTCTTGGTATGTCAAAATTTAATTGTAGTTATTGCGAAATATTAAGATATCTTCTTACATTTCTGAGGCGCGCGCGCGCAGTTTTTGAATAAAATTCACATTTTTTTCCAAACAAACGTTGATGCCAATTTATTAATGTTTCTATATTTGTATATATTTTATTGCTTTGATTAAAATAAAATAAAGATGAGACTTTTATAAAATAAGACCGACTAAAACAAAATCTTAATGATCATAAACGACTGGAAGTTTATTTTTTCTTTATTTTACCCAAAAAAAGTGTGGACTTAGAAATAATTTTTATGAAAATCTCTGTGTCCAGAGTAACTGCACAAGAAATGTGTTGACTTGTATTTAAAAAGGCTTCAGATTTTTCTAGAACATTTTAGAGAAAATTTTATACATTAATAAGAAATGTCAATGCTTCCGAATGTTGAATTAAAATACTTATGAGTGTATTCATTACTTTGTTGCAACCAGATTTTAACACGAATCAAAAGTTCGTGGAAAAATCGAGAGTTTTCGTTTTCAACCTCATTTTGAACAGTAAAAATTGTCTCTTCAAAAAAGATTTTATTTCTTCTAAGAACAAGAAAGGGTGCAACGAAATAAATACAAGACTCGTGCATGCTCTGCAGATTATTAATAAAAGTTTTACCAAGACGGATAAATATCTTCAACAAAAAAAAATATGTAAGAAACATGTTTGATTACACCTTGAAAGTTTGGATATTGTCATCTGTCATTCCATAAAGAGTACATTGCGTTCAATAAAATAGAAAATCTTGAAATATTAAAAGAAACATATAAAACTATAATTATATATATATATAAATCTTAAGCAAAAGAAAATTTTTTTTGCGTTACCTTCATCTTCTACAGAATCTTAAATACCTATACCTACAAAAATGTGGAATTTTGTTATGGTAATTTAAGTTTCCTTCTACACCACCGATTGAGTAAACAATTATAAATATTATACAGAATTTTGTACTACCCTGCCCTTTCAAGGAATTTCTCCTCCCCTTCAAGTTGAAAAATTGATCAACAATATCCATCCAAATTTCGTAAAGAGGATTATACAAAACGTATTGTATTGTTTGTTCAAATGCGACAGCAAATGCTGACGTATATAAATGATGATGATGTGATATGTTTGTTCTGGTAATTTTGGTGTAATAGAATCTAAAGAAGAAAAACACAGCTAGAATGGACGGATTATGTAAAATCAATAAAAATATAATATGCTTTGGAAAAAAACCGAGGGATGAATGAGACCAAAGTTTTATAAATGAATGTAAAGAAAATTGTAGAGCCCTTTGATGCATATCTCCAGATATCTATGAAGATGCCTCGTAGAGCAAAACGGATGCTCCACTGAATTTTAGAGTGATTGATTGATTGATTGAATATTAACGTCGCACTGTTCAGCTACACGAGGGCTTTCTGAATTTTAGAGTAGTACGTAATGAAATAGAGAATGGTTTTTTATAAGCTTCATACTGCTATGGGTAATTAAATACAATTATATTTAAGATTTAAGCTTAATATTTACATAGAAAATTTTTGAAAAAAAAAGAGAATGTTCTTTTTGTAGAAATATCGTTAACACTTTAATGTGTGCGCTCGAATTAATTCGAGTGCGGTAAACAAGCCAAACTATGCACACTCGGATTATTTTATTGATGTGGTACTGTAGTTTTTAACTAAATGCTACTGTTATTTTCCTTGAATATAAGCGAGTGTCATCTACTCTTGTGAGACTGATTGCAAACCTTCGTCATAATTTCATAAATTTAGATCAAGGCCATTGTTTCTTTATTTTATCTTCTTATATTTTGTATCAACATTTCGAAAGCATATATTTTATATGAAAAATCAAAGGGAAAAAAGATTTCAGAAGCAAATTAGTAAGACTTATACATGCAAAACTATCATAGTGAAACAAATATCTTTAAGAAATCCGGTAGACTAAAATCTTCTGGAATTCAACGACTAATAAAATATCAGTTACTTAGTTTTGTTCAACCATCACCAAAATAAATAAATAAGAAGAAGCTCCCATAAGATACTGCGCTGTCTGGGGTGCTAAAAGAGATAGCAAAGAGAAAAGAGAAAAAAACGAGTCATTACATGTCTAATAACTGCAATGGTGGACTATGAGCTGCACCTTGATTCCAAATATATCACACAAAAGAAAATTTTAAATAATTTTTTTTAAAAAAAAATATGTCTCTATTGTTATTATTTCTGTTAAAAAAAAGTACAAGAAAAAAACGTTTTTACTGATAAAAATATGTGTTTTTCGAGAAAAAAAAAAGGTAACAAAAGTCGATGCACGCGCAAGATTGCAATATTGGGCTCTTATCTGCAATGTGGATCAAAATTTAAAATAAAAATAACAAGCAATATTTAAAAAAAAAACTTTTAAGTCAATTCCTACTTAGATCAACAAAGAAAAATTTTACTTAAGCTACTTTTTATTAAATAGTTACAGTTAATATATAAATATGTATATACATAAGACAGAATCACAGCATTAAGGGGTAATTCATTTTTATTAATTATCATTAAAGTATCGTATTGTCATCCAAAACAATCGTGAATATAAAATTTCAGTTCAACTGCATGCTTTAAACCGTAAGAAAAAAATCTTTTAAAGTTTTGACACAAGTTGCCAAAAATGATGCTAACGTAGCTGTATTTGTAATTCTTTAAATAATTAGTTTTAATCAATTAATTTTTATTAACTTTAATTAAATTTCTGTATTGTCATCCAAAATAATCATGTATATAAAATTTTAGCTCAATTGAGCGCTTTAAAATTTATTTTATTAACGATTGAAAATTCTACGAAGATAAATAAATAAATATATAGAGAGTGTGAGCTATAATAGTAGGAATTGAAAAAATTTGATTCATTTGCATTATTTTCCCTTTTTTTTACCAAAACAAGGCTTTAAAAAGTTTTCTTAAATAAGAAAAAGAATTTATTTTTTGGGGGTTTTTTAAAAAAGGGGTGTGTTAAGTGATTAATTCAAACAGCAGTAAACCCATCCTTTTGCGCTGGTACAAATTTCAAAAATTTAATTGCTAATCTAAATGTTTTACAAATAGCAATGCTTGACGAAAAAAATTATTTAGTATGTAGTTCAAAGTATCACTAGTCTTTAAGTTGCATTATTAATTTATTAAATTATTAAAAATTCATTTATTTAATTGCAATACTTTAAATAAGAAAATTATTAGAAAAATTAAATTTTTCTGCTTTTTTCTGTTCGACTATCAATCAAATTCTTTAGTTATCGAAAAACAAACAAATAGCATTTCGTTTAAGGATCTGCAATCTGCTAACTATTGTATGAAATTACTTGTAAGTTTAAAAGACAAAGTATAAAGTATCTTTGGATTAACTGTGCTTATTATTACTAAGTTGGTGAGTACATAAGGTCGTTAGGACTTTATGAAAACGAATTCGTAATTGATTTTCTCAATCGCATTTTGAGATAAAACTTTGGCAACTTCAGAATAATCATCTTATAATGTTTTCTTTTGACTTAAATGTAACAAAAGATTTATTTTGAAAATGGCACTTAAATTTGATAGAGAGCTCAAAGGTTACGTAACTGCGCTTTCCGAGAAGAAATATTAGGATCAAAACAAATTATAAACCGTTGTAATAATCTCGGGGTTATTGCACTTAAAATAATATTTATAATATATCAGATGTGAGAAGAAAAAAAACGACTAACTGAAAGTAAAAACAAAAACATGACCATGGAACCTCATCCTAATACTGTTCGAACGCAGACCACTATCAAGAAAGTGAAGTCTCTGATCAGAAAAGAAAATCCGCCGACTCAAAAATTTGTTGTATAGAAATTAGGAATGCCTGCCTCCACTGTTAGTAAAAGGATTCATAAAGATTTTAAATTCAAAAAGATGTTTCAATCTAAAATTCATATGGTTTTGCCGAAACATGTTAGTGAAAGAAACAGAAATTGTAGAAAATTATGAGAAAAACACCTAGCTGCTGAAAAAAGTAAATTTCTAGTAACACTCTGCGTATATTTAAGAGACTGCAAAAAAAGATCGATCAATTTTTTATTGCTCAACTGACGGGAATGACCGAACTAAATGGCTTCGTGGGTTCCCCAAAAAAATCATAATAGTTTCAGAATTTTGTTACAATGGCAAATTAAAAATCAAAAAAGTCTCAAGTAAAGCAAAAATTAATTCTCTATACTGTTCGCGGAATATTTTAGAACCAATTTTGAAGGAGAAATTTCAAGATTATATGGGAAGGACGTTGATGTAGTTGAGTTTTGTATGGATAAAGCACATATCTAGGTTCCACATCTAAGTCAAATGTCACTTGCTTAGCAAAGAAAGAATCAGTAATAGGAATAAAGTGTATCCCATTTGATGAAATACCTGTAAAATCATCTGACACTTCTCCAATCGACTTCTGCGCTTTATTAAAACGAACTTCAGGAAAACGGCATCCAAGAACACTGAACAGACTTTGGCAAATGACTCAAGAAGAATGGAGTACACTTGGCTTTGCAGAACTATGAAACACTTTACTTTCATGGAAAATTTAAGCCAGAGCTATTGTAAGGAATCGTGGTTATCAGATAGAAGCAAACCACCACAAAAAATACAGCATTTATATTTTAAAAATAACTATCAAAATCGTTTCCATAAAATGAGAATGAGCTTCTGTATAAATTTAAACATCTATAAGAAAATGCTACTGATAATCGATCAAGGATCTCATTTGTACTTATACGAATTTCTGGATAATTGGAAGAATAATGAGGTAATGTAAGAAATAAAGAAAAAATCCTGCAATAATTGTTTATTAATATCGCAAAATGAGGGCTATTGCAACATAATGGCTAAATTTATGAGTCACATGATAAATGCAATCACTTGTTTTCCGTTCAAGCTGAGTTGAAAGCTGTCATTAGACTTGTACTTATGAAATCAAGATACAATTTCAAATTTGATAATTGGAAGGATGGCCTTATTTTTTGAAATTCTACATTTTTTTACCTATGAGCGTTTTTATTAAAATAATATGTACTTCTAAAAACAGAAAACAAATATAATAAATTAAATATGTTGCTCTAAAAAGATATCTGTAATAAAAAACACAAAAGTAGGCAACACTGAGGCGCATGAACTGATTGGCAGGAAACATGTGATTGCTTTTATGATGTGATTATGGCATCACTGAATCTAGTCCTTCACAAACTATGATAAAAAGACGATTACAACATCATAGATGGCACCTCACTCGCATAATTTTTTCAACCCACCAACGTTAGGTTTTTGAGATACGACAAATTTTTAATGAAAATCTGCCCATTTGCACGATGGGTCTTCAATAGCACTAAAACTTGAATTCACGATACAACAGTAAGTGAAAGTGTATTAATGTCACATTAATTCCTGAAGTGCCACAGGTGTATATAAATGTCTCGCTCAGCCAAAGTATTTATTTCCCCGGACGTAAAGGGTGTTTTTTAGAGGTATAGATTTTTAAATTGCAATGAAACAACGATTATTCGATTGACATGAATATTTTTTATTCGAAAGATAATCTTGTGGCATTACATTTTAAATATGATCAAGCAAGGCGTAGATTCGTTGAATGGGCCCAAAACGTGATTGCCGTTGTTCCCTATTTTCATAAGCGAATTTTGTTTAGCGATGAAGCGCACTTCTGGTTGAATGGCTACGTCAACAAATAAAACTACCGCATCTGGAGTGAAGCTAATCCACAAGTGTATGTCGAAATACCGTTACATCCAGAAAAACTGACTGTTTGGTGCGCTTTATGGGCTGGTGGAATCCTTCTTCAAAAACGATGAAGTCCACAAGGTTACAGTCAATGGTGATCGGTATACAGCCATGATTACTAACTTTTTCATTCCTGAATTGAACAATCATGATGTCCAGGAGCTGTGGTTCCAACAAGACGGTGCAACATGTCACACAGCTCGTGCCACAATTGATTTATTGAAAGACACGTTTGGTGACCGCCTAATTTCACGTTTTGGACCTGTGAATCGGCCTCCAAGATCTTGTGATTTAACACCGCTAGACTATTTTCTGTGGGCCTATGTAAAGTCATGGGTCTATGCGGATACGCCACAAACGCTTGACCATTTGGAAGACAACGTTCGCCGTGTTATTGCCGATATACGGCCACAAATGTTGGAAAAAGTCATCGAAAAATGGACGTCCAGATTGGACTACATCCGAGCCAGCCGTGGCCGTCCTATGCCAGAAATCATATTTAAAATGTAATGCCACAAGAGTATCTTTCGAATAAAAAAAATTCATGTCAATCGAATAATACATCGTTGTTTTATTGCAATTTAAAGTTCTATACCTCTCTAAAAAACACCCTTTATATATACATCTTTCCTAAATACGATCTTTTCTGTGCACTTCTATCCATAACATTATTCGGAAGGCTTTGGAAAGCAATAAGAGGTCCTTGACAGTGTTTGCGAAGGATTTATTTGTTTCAGAGGATTTGCTTATTTATATATATTCCTTCCCCCCAATACATCCTGTACGCTTGCTTACGTGGAAAACGGTGGCATTGGGGAGTGAATCGCGTAACTTTTAATCGGCAGTTAAGGGGTTAATTACAAACCGTACAAATTATCAAGATAAGTGTTAATTTTGTATAAAGTTTATATATGACAAGCCCATAGGGTCACTGGTAATCATTAAACTTGTTCTTAATTCAGTACTGTAAAATTAACTTTAAAATACATTGTGCAGTACTGATACATTTATAAGTGTATTATATCAGTGTAAATGTTATTATGTCAGAATGTATTTTGTTTGTTTACTTTCAGTAAATTAATAATTTTTAAATTTTCTTTTGTTTTCGACTTTTCAATATGCTTGCCCCCCTTCGTTGAGTTATTACGCCTCCCTGGGGGACGCGCCTCACAGTGTGAGAAACATTGGAATAAAATGAACCTTACAGATGGCGGTAGTGTAGCTGGTTTTGTGGTGGCGTCATACAATTTTGTAAGTAATACCACTCTAAATATTATGAATTAATACATCAATATATTATTTTGCTAATAGTTGGGTTAATATTTTTGGCATCTATTAATACACATAAAATCTCTCCACATTGAATAAATTTCTTTATTATACCGTTTTAGATTATACCATAATAGTCTGCATAAAGTAATTCACGATCTGTTACTGTGATACAATTTTCACTATGATACACAGACAATCAAAAGACATGATGGATATACCAACGCAGAATCATTGCTGAATATGAAAAATGCTCATTAAAATGGAACACTTTTTATTTGTCACATCCACATGTATTAGTATTTAAACAATATCTTAAAATTTGTACAATACGTTACTAGAAGCAATATTAACAGAAATAAGACGGGAAATTTCATGATGCACAAAATATTAACAAATTGACTGAAGTTAATATGAAGTATAAAGAAATACATTACGTGATAAAGTTATCTGTAATACCTTACGGGAGTCACTTTCTCAAAATAGGTGAAAAAATTGATTTTTCAATTTTTACTGAAAAATAAGATAACTCCTCTTCTTTCAAGACAATTTAAATTTTTTATAAAAACTGGAATTGTTTTACCAATCCAAATTATGGTACTGGTAAACATTTCTTAAAGGTAAAAGTGTTTAATTTAGATATAAATTTTTCAAAACTGTAAGCTACAACAAAAAACTAACTTTTTTGAATATTCTATTCATCTTATAACTTGCATGTCTTTATATATAAAAATCTTTGGTGCGTGTGTATTTGACTAAACTCCTCCTAAACGGGTGGACCAATTTTGATGAAATTTTTTGTGTCTATTCCAGTGAATTCGAGAATGGTTTAGATTCACAATTCGGTCCGATATCGCAATTAGTTAAAAAGATATTAATTATAAACCTTAAAACGTATAATTGTCTTACCTCATGAGCTATTTATTCTGCTAATGCGCACCAAGAAAAGCCACAACTCGGTATATCTTTATATATAAAAATTTTCTGTGAGTGCGTATATGACTAAACTCCTCCTAAATGGGTAAACCGGTTTTGATAAAATTTTTTGTGTTTGTTCCAGTGGATTCGAGAATGGTTTAGATTCACAATTCGGTCCGATATCGCAATTAGTTAAAAAGATATTAATTATAAACCTTAAAACGTATAATTGTCTTACCTCATGAGCTATTTATTCTGCTAATGCGCACCAAGAAAAGCCACAACTCGGTATATCTTTATATATAAAAATCTTCTGTGAGTGCGTATATGACTAAACTCCTCCTAAATGGGTAAACCGGTTTTGATGAAATTTTTTGTGTTTGTTCCAGTGGATTCGAGAATGGTTTAGATTTACAATTCGGTCCGATATCGCAATTAGTTAAAAAAATATTAATTACACGTGCGTTGATCAACAATTATCCTAATCTACAAATCTGTTTGTGTAGCTAATTGATTACACGCATTCAACTCTTTTTTTTTAATTATTTCTTATCGGAAATCTATACTAATAAGAGAAACAGTTTTTGTGTGTGTTTCACTTCTAAGAAACTCAGAAATATAAAACTTGGCACATAATTGCTATATTTCCAGTACGAAGAAGAATTTTTTTCGATATTCACTTTAGATATTTTTAAGATTAAATTTTTAAATGATTTTCCCATTTTTTTTCAACAAATGGATTTTAATTGGTTAATTTGGAAACAGTCATTTTTGTTTTGCTTACAATTTATTTGAAAATTTCAAACCATTTCTGGATGTTTATTTGATTGCGTCGTTTCTTTTTCATCTTAAAAAAAATCAATGTAATTTGGTTTAACGTTGCTTATATTTTATTTTATTATTTCAAACTATTTCTGGATATTATTGATTGATTCAATTGTGACAACCGTATATGTAATAACGTTAGATATTGTAATAACTTTTTTAATACAAATTTTCATCAAAACGGTTCAGAATGTTAAAGATCCTTCATAAAAATTTGGCTTTTTTCAATTTAAGATGAGTGTACAGGACAACGTCTGTCGGGTCTGCTAATATATATATATATATATATATATATATATATATATATATATATATATATATATATATATTTGGCTCAGAGTATAGGCAAATTACAGGTGAAGGTTGGCTAGATCCAAAACTTTGTTTTAACTTGCAATTTTGGTACCTAAGGCCAGGAGTTTGTTATTGTACTAATGTGACTAATAATTCCTACTGTCTTGACTAGTTGTAATTAGGTCTTATAGCTGTTTGTATATAATTATAGATTACATATTAATGTATATATATATATATATATATATATATATATATATATATATATATATATATATATATATATATATATATATATATATTATTGAAGACAGATAAAATTATTCTCGTGCATCACAAGTATCACACGGGACCTACAGAAGTAAGTAAAGCAAACAACACAAGATAAATAAAATAGAAAATAAATAACAAAAGGAAAGTTAACTAATAATGAGTTTTCGTACATAATAATACTTTATAAATAAACATTTTAATGAGAGATTTTTTCAAAGAAGTTATACAAAAAGTTTACGATTTAAAACGTATATTAATCGTTATAATTTGCAGGGCTTTCAATGTTACTCCAAATATGTATTATTTAAAAAAAAATCTAAGCTGTATTTTATTAAAATGCTCTTATTAGAATTATATTATTTTTGTAGAATAAGTGTGCATAAAAATCTGGTTACTGCATGACCATTAATGTTATTTTAAAAGTAATATAAAAAGATTTAAGTCAATTCCTACTTAGGTCACCAAAGAAAAATTTAATTTTAGCTACTTTTTATTAAATAATTACAATTAATATAATTATGTATATACATATTGCAGAATCACGACATTAAATGGCAAAAGAGAAAAAAGTGATTTTCAATTTTACATATGATGTTGGGCTATTATTTTTGTTTGTTGCCATGTATTCATTCATTCATAAATCCCATTCTCATAAATTAGGCCATTCCAGGTAGGATTCGAATCTACGACCCTTGGATTAGAAGTCCAACACGCTATCCATTGCAATACAGGGACACAGCGAGCCATTTTCCTTTTTGTGTATGGTGTTGGACTATTATTTTTGTTGTACTATTTATTCAGTAATTAAGTTTAACTATAATGAATTAATATTTGAAACAACTGCATCAACATCAAGTGTCCTCCACTGCAAGTTTTAAAAAAAGGATTTTGAACTTGAATGTATGAAGAGAAAGGATTTAACAATTGAAAATTTGAACAAGATTTATAAGAGGCAGATTGTGAAGTAATAGTAGAAATTAAAAAAAGTTCCTTATTTTAAGCCATTTTTTAACATTGCGGAGATATAGAAAATGCCGCTTGTAGTTCCATTAATTATAGTTCCATTAATTGTAGTTCCATTAATTATATATTGGTGTGATATTGATCTAAATCCATAAAATACCACGATATGGCAATTAAACTGATATTCTTTCTTATACACTGCTGGTGCAGTATAATTGGACAATGTAAACTACCTTTTTAACGTTGCCATTTGCTTTATCAGCGATAAAATTTCGGATATGCTCAACAAAAGTTTGCGTTTAGCTACCGCAAAATTTATGTGAAACTTTTTTCATCACTTCTTTCTGAGCAATTTCCTGAATACTAGCAACTGTTTCACATTTTTAAACAGGATATAACATCATAAAATCTGCAATACGAGATTAAAAATGATAACAAAAGCATGCAAAATGACAGAAGATAATCGAAATTGTTAAGAATGGGAGGTTATGACGTTCTACGACTTTATTCGTGACTGCTGGATATTCAAAATATTCATATATATATGAATCAGATTCAAATATGGATCCTTGGAATTTTTTTCTGTTTAAAGATGAAGGAAAGAGAAGCACTTGTGATTGTTTTGGGGTTTCTCTGTTCCGGAGTAGCAGGTAAAATTACATTTTGTATTTTCACATATTAAAAATATTAATTTTTTTGCATACTTTGTGATAGAGATGACCGAACTTTTTGAAAAGAGTGCCACTGTTAGATGAAAAAATTATTATACTTGCCACTTCCAACTTTTCCAACAAACAAATATGGAAAATTGAAAAAATGTTATTTATAAGTTTATTATGGGATTAGAGCACATAGTACATTTCTTAATGCAAGTCTATGTGGTCAAAATTTACGAGTAATATAATAAATAAGTTCAATGTACAAACTTAGATTTTATTGTAGATAAACTTTTTACAAACTCAATCAATTAGGTTAGGTATAAAATAAAAATCAGTAACTTGAATTATTTAATTTAAAATAATTATTAAACGAATAATATCTACTTAATGTGGCTTTTTAATTACTACTTTTTTTATCAAGTCATCTATTTTAGGATTAGCTCTTACAGATGTTAACAAAATTAGGTTATTATAGGTGCACAGTAACTAGTTTTGAGTAATATTTATTTTATTATGTTCATCACAGAAAAATTTATTCGCAAGCATATTTTTATCTAAAGTTTGTGGGGGTTTTGTCTGAGACAACCCCACTTCAATCAAATTGTAAAAAAATGGTTATTTTTTATCTTTTCAAAGATATTTTTTAAGTTTTCAGTAAATCTTCGCGTATCACTGATATAACTCCCTCATTCCACGCTGTGGCACGCGTGTCACTGGTTCGCCACCCCTGCTCTATGACGAGACATGGATATCATCGCTTTAAATTACTTTTGAAATTAATTTCAAACATAGCTCACGAAACTTGGAAAACGACTTAAAAGACCCTTAATCAAGAATTAAATAAGGATATACTTTTTGAGTTATAAATAACAGTTGCATGGAAATAGATAAAAAAATAATGCGGGATTTCAATTACCATTTTTGTAGCAGTATGGAAGAAAGTATTACCCATTTTTTTAAATTATTGATTCATACAATTATTTCTTTAGCGATTTTAATTTTTGTATGATACATTTTATTGGAATGTACCATAACAAGAATGGTGATTATAAGTATGAAAAATGTCAAATATCCCATACAATAATAATCTGATATCAATATCAGGATTTTTGAAAGAATATTACGTATGAAAAGATTTTTTTTAATTTTCAAAGAAACACAGTTAAGGAATCATTCATCACAAAACTAAAATTAGAATGTGTAATCATACTAATATAAAAAAATATTTTTTATCTAATCGCAACGACTAATTTAAACAACTTTTTAAATTTTCAGAACGTAAATCTGTACACTTATTATTGTATTAGTAATAATAATTATTGCTGTTGTTGCTGTTTTTGCTTCAATATATTGCATGTATTTCCCTGATCATTATGTTACAAATTATATTATATATTTCATTGTATTACATGTATAAATTGCTGTCTTAAAAACGTGTGGTGTTCAATATATATTTCATCTTAATCATCTTTTTACGTTTAATTAATGCAGTACATACTCTTTGATTTTTATTTCATAATATTTCATTTATTAATATTCCTGTTTTAAATAAACATATAATTTTATGTTTTTCATTATTTTATCTGATTGTTGAGAGCAATTTTTCAATTCTCACAAATATTCGTAACGCTCTACGTTTAAATTTATTTTAATTGATTATACATACCAAAAAAGTTTTTTAATTTATTATCTCACATTTAGTTATCTTTCTAAAAATTTAAATATTTTTTTTGTTGTCATAGTTTTACTTAAAAAAATTACGTAGTTAATTTTATTAGCTGATAGATTTTCTTTTGAATACAACTAAACTCTTATATATTAATTTTCATATATTTTCATATTAAATTATAATTTTAAAACTAGAAATGAGAATATTTTAAAAAATGATATTATAAGTAATAATTAAAAAATATATGTTTATAGGATTTTTTTATCTATCAGATGACAAGTTGTATGAGTTCTGGAGAACATCTTATATCATAACTGCCTCATACACATTTCAGGAAATGTTTTAAAAACTTTAGTTCAGTTACTAGTCAAAATAGAAAATTTAATCAATTTTTTATACCTTTAAATCATTTGGACAGAAATAGTGCCAATTTAAGCTTATTTCGAGTCCTGGGCGCAGAAGATCTATATGCCCCCTTGATACTGGAGGATCGAAATTTATAACTAGAAAATCTGGTTAAGTCCAGCTTATCCGGGCCTCTAAGCGCCCGACCCAAGTGTTTAATGAATAAACCGGCACTGGACTGAAACCTACTTTAATAATATAAACTAAAAATTTCTTTTTTTTCTGAACATTATTAGTATAGTTGACTTAATTCTGTATAAATAAACCTTTTATTTAGCCTTGGTTGGTCTTATATATATATATATATATATATATTGTTAAACTGCATAAAAAACCGTTTAAAAATAAATGTTTCTAGTCTTTTTATTTAGTTCGTATACTGAAAAATCCTGAGAATATGTATAAACTCTTTCATTTTATTATAAATCAAAAATATTTTATATATTATAAATTCTATTGTTATAACCTCTCGTGCGATAAATTTACTTAAGGTATCCGACTACGTTCGGAACAGTGATTTTCAAAAGCATATAAATGGCTAATATTTATGACATTTAATGACACTTAGATTAAGAAATTTATATAGAATTCTCTTAAGAATAGTATTACAATAAAAATTAATTTAAGTACAATATTTTGACAAAAAATTAATATAGAATGACCAATCTTCAAAACGTTCTCCTTTTATGAAAAATGCTTCTATTACAATAATATTTTGCCTATATATAGCTCAAACCTCTGTGTAGAGGTTGAACTAGAATTTTTGAAATATATAACATTGAAGTGGGTTTATTTATGTTTTACGACAACAAAGGGGAGACATTTTAAGAAAAAAACTTCTTTAATTATTTCACTTGGTAATAACTCTGAAAATAATGTGAATTTTTCAAAAATTCTAGCTCAAACTCTCTGGAAAAGTCTTTACTTTATATAAGCAAAATATTATTATTATAGAAGCTTTTTTTTTAGAAAAGAACATTTTGAAAAAAAAATTATTCTAAGTTCATTTTTTGCCATAATATTGTATTTAAATAATTTTTTGTCATAATGCCCTTAAAATAATTTTACACGCGTATTCTAATCTAAGTGATACTAAATATCATGAAAATTATCCATTTATGCGCCTTTTTAAAATCACGGTTCCGAACGTAGTCGGATACCTTAAAGATGTAAAACAAAAAAATTGCTTAATTTCAGATTATGCTACTTAAAATGTAGTTGAGTTTTGAATTGAGTTTAAAATTTATTCTGAATTCTATCATAAGGCAAAGAGTATCAATTTGTTAATCGAAACTTATTACATGTATTTCTAAGTTGTCTATTCCGTCAACAATGCCTTTCTGCTAACGGTTTTTCCAATCCTCAAAACATGCCTAAAAGTTGTTTTTGTTAAATCTTTCCAAGATTCATATCGAACTCTTTATTGGATCAATGAACTCAAAACGGTGACTACGAAAAGGCAGTTCTAACCGTGGAAATAATAAAAATCTCTCGGTCCCGTATCGGATGAATATGTAGCTTGAGGGGCCATATTTGTTGAGCGCTTTATCAAAAAATCTCAAATAATTAGTGAGTAGTGAGGAGTCGCATTATCGTGAAGCAAAATCCACGGGTTAGCTCGCTACTATTTTAGGTCATTTTTTGGCGAATTGCTTCATGCAAAGGACGCATAATACGCGAATAGTAATCTTCATTGACCTCTTCTGGCCCCAGTTGGTAGAAATTCAAAACATACAATGCCCCGACAGTCAAAGAAAAGTCAATTCTACCTTGATTTTTGAGTGCCAATCAAATACTGTTATTTGTGCTAAAAAGTTTCCTAAAATTTTTGCAGTATTTCAAATATGTTTGTAGTAGAAATTTCGACATCAAAAGCAAAATTTAATTCATATCCCTCATTGAATTACACTCGATATTTTGAAAAATCAGTGAAGAGAACATTATTTTTTCACATTAAAAGCACATTTATTCCCAAACTATAATAAAAATTAAATTCTTGTGTGCTGTCTAATGCTTATAAAAAATTCTAAAAATATTTGATAAAATATTGTAGACTATCTAATATATACGTGTTTTAAAAGTGGCGTTCTACATTCTTTTTGACTGCAGTAGTAGGGGCACATTTTTCAATTACTTTACATTAGGAAAAATTAGAGAAAATTGTTATTATACATGGTATTTTTAAGAGAAAAACAGCCTCCAAAACGTAATTGGAAACTTCTAAAAAATATTTGGGCAGTATTTATAATATAGCAAGTGTGTTTATTAACTTCACATGGTACACGATATATTGTTTTTGTGTTGACTGAATAGTTGACAGTAGACTTCAGAATATATCTAAATAAAATTAATTTTACAGTTATAAAAAGGAAATATAGATAATTTGAAAAACATGTTTCTTCTTGATATTGATATAATTCAAGTTATACTGGTGTTCAAAATAGAGAGAATTTCTAGATTTTGTTGATTATCCCTAGAACTAGTGGACAGATTTTAATAAAATTTAGTATCTATATATAGGGCTGGCATAGTGCAAAAATATTACCATTCGTCAGTTAAAATACACATGCGTGATCATGCTTAACACTCATCGAAGTCGGAAAGTATGAAACAGCAGTTGCTGAATATAGAGAAAAACATTAGTTAATGTATCCTACTACGTTCGTAACCGTGATTTTAAAAATTTACTTAGAATAATCTTTATTCCAAATGTTCTTCTTTTGGGAAAAGTAGTACTATTACAATAATATTTTGCCTGTATATAGCTCAGACTTCTCTACAGAGGCTCAACTAGAATTTTTGAAAAATTCACATTATTTTCTGAGTTATCACCAATTGAAGTAATTACTCGAGTTTTTTTTTCTTAAAATTGCCCCCTCTGTTGTCGTAAAATATGAATATACCCACTTCTAAGTTATATGTTTCAAAAATTCTAGTTGGGCCTCTGAACAGAGGTCTGAGCTATATACAGGCAAAACATTTTTACAATAGAAGCCTTTTTCACAGGAGAACATTTGGAAAAAAGATTATTCTAAGTTAATTTTTTGTCAAAATATTGTATTTAAATAAATTGTTTTTGTCAAAATGTCCTTAAAACAATTTAATGCATATATTCTTATCTAAGTGACACTCAATATCATGAAAATTATCCATTTATGCACTTTTGAAAATCACGGTTCCGAACGCAGTCGGGTACCTTAATAGAGCGTATGGTCCTCTCTTCAGATAAATAGGTCTCACACCGTGATTTTATACCGGAAAGAAGGGGATTCATTATATCATATGGTAATTAATCCCACTCGTCTAGCAACTCTGTTTTCAGTCCTTGGATGGTTCTCGGAGGAGGTTTGCGTGTTGC
Organism: Trichonephila clavipes; assembly: GCA_019973935.1. Taxonomy (NCBI): domain Eukaryota; kingdom Metazoa; phylum Arthropoda; class Arachnida; order Araneae; family Nephilidae; genus Trichonephila; species Trichonephila clavipes. Next base: position 572,855 of record BMAU01021428.1, read on the forward strand.
AATTGCCCTCCCCAGAGCGTCCTAGGCATGATCTATGTGTATGATGTCTGGAGATCTGCGAACATCCTCACTTTCCAGAATTTCATCGACCATCTATGTGCCCTGCATTGCCATCCATTAAAATAAAAGCCCAAACAAGCTTCGAATCAATCTCACTCAAGTTACACTGCTGGGAATGGCGTTCTTAAAAGTGCTTTCATTATGGTCAAATTGGCATTCTAAAAATTTTTTTAACCTAAAAGAATTTTCTGCTATGATCTTTATTGTCACATTTCAAAGTGTTTTTGGCTAAACATGTGTGCAAAATTCCAATCTAAAAATATAGAAGCGATAAAAAAAGAAAAACTACGCCTTTCTTTCAATTACATGTGTGATTTAATTAAACTCATCATAAATTTGGCAGTGGTTCTGTTCCTTGGTTTTATTATAGATCTTTCACCAATCTTGTTTTCAGACAAGTAAATTTTCGTTAAAAACTGTTATGTTCTACTTCTACTTGGCATAAACTTATATTAGGATAAAATGTAATGCGGAATAATATTTTAAAGGAAGAATTTGATTGACAATTTGTTCAAATAACGTTAAAGCACAAGTATACTAAATAAATTAAGTGCTGGATAGTCCAACCAACATTTCAATATAAAATATTGAATCTTTTACACAAAAATTAACAAGAGCAAAAGATGTAATGAATTAGTCGTAACTTAATGAGATAACCAGGTGAAATGCCTACTTAATGTAATGAGATGGTAGTATTTTGAACATAACAGGAATACTTCAAATAATATATCGTCTTATTTCAAGTAGAGGGTGTGTTTTTAGAGGTATAGAACTTTAAATTGCAATAAAACAACGATGTATTATTCGATTGACATGAATTTTTTTTATTCGAAGGATAATCTTGGGGCATTACATTTTAAATATGATTTCTGGCATAGGACTGCCACGGCTGGCTCGGATGTAGTCCAATTTTCGAAGACTTTTTCCAACATTTAAGGCCGTATATCGGCAATAACACGGCGAATGTTGTCTTCCAAATGGTCAAGCATTTGTGGCTTATCCGCATAGACCAATGACTTTACATAGCCCCACAAAAAATAGTCTAGCGGTGTTAAATCACAAGATATTGGAGGCCATTTCACAGGCCCAAAATGGGAAATTAGGTGGTCACCAAACGTGTCTTTCAATAAATCGATTGTGGCACGAGCTGTGTGACATATTGCGCCGTCTTGTTGGAACCACAGCTCCTGAATATCATGATTGTTCAATTCAGGAATGAAAAAGTTAGTAATCATGGCTCTATACCGATCACCATTGACTGTAACGTTGTGGCCTTCATCGTTTTTGAAGAAGGATTCCACCAGCCCATAAAGAGCACCAAACAGTCAGTTTTTCTGGATGTAACGGTGTTTCGACATACACTTGTGGATTAGCTTCACTCCAAATGCTGCAGTTTTGTTTGTTGACGTAGTCATTCAACCAGAAGTGCGCTTCATCGCTAAACAAAATTCGCTTATGAAAATCGGGAACAACGGCAATCTCGTTTTGGGCCCATTCGACGAATCTACGCCTTGCTTTATGATCGTTTTGATGAATTACCAAACCAAACTGAGAATAAATCACTTGACAGCTGTTAAATCGGTCGCCATCTTGGAAAGTAATGCCAACTTAAACTTCTATACCTGGAAAAAAAACACTCTTTACAATAAGCTGTCTATTCAAAAAATTATGTACATACAAAGGTCAGAAAATCTATTACCGTACCTGATTTATTTCCAAAGAAAAATGATTGGGAAAACGTAAGATGGTGATGGTTCTCAAATTGCAGAAAAGGAAACAAAACACTCGGGAATCACCGGAAAGCATTTCAAAAGATAAGCATACCTCTTGGGTGCTCTCGGAAAAATTGGAATCCTAAGTACGGTTGAGCATCGCCAGAGCTCAAGTGCCTCCCTCTGGAGAGGAAACTGGGAGTCAAAATTACTTGCGGTAATTAGTATCGCCTAGATAGTGCCGCACTAAAAAGTAACACCAGTTTCTGGGGAATTTACTGTCTGCAAAAGTTAAATACCAATGCACAGCCCCATTAGAGATGAAGATAAGCATTCCTCCTACAAAAATAATAAGGCAGCAGCAGTATTCTTAAAAAGATCAATGATTATTTATTTACTTACTCATCAATAAAAATTATTACTTCAAAATATCATAATAACTCTCATAAGATTTTATGAGAAAAATAATAACAATTTCTAATTTTTTTGTCGGAAACAAGTGATACCTAAATGAAGCACAGTTCCAGAAGAAGTGTAGTCCACTTCATCCATCTAAAATCAATTATCGCATGTCAGGTAAAATATAAAAAGAGCTTTCCTAAAAGGGAGATATTATCCAACTATTTCGTAATGATAGAAGCGTAATTCCTGCAATAATTAATTATTTTTTTGTTTCTGTAAGGATTGAAACAATCACTTAATCACCTGAATTCCTGTACCAAAATTTGTACATTAGCTTTGAAGTAACCAGAAGTAAATTCAATGATATATTTATTCTAAAAAAGCTTGTTACTCTTTGAAAATAACAGAATGAATGAATTTTCTTTCATCGTAATATTCTTGTTAAAGGATATAAGACTGTATTTCAGAAATTCTTCAGACTAAATTTATTGTAAGCACTTTCAAAAAGCTTTTATATTTTTGATGTTCACTCAAACATTGAAAGTATATTGAAAGAAACATTGAAAATAGCACACAAATAGGGAAACAAGCTGCAATCTCAAGATTTTGCAAGGTAGTTTAGTAATGTTCGATATGAAAATTACCCATGCGTAACGCTAATGCGAATTGCTTTACCCTGCAGTGGCTTTGCAATCAGGAAGTGGATCCTGTATAGATCGGCTCATAGAGAAAGATTCATTGTCAATAGCGCAAGGTATATAAGAAATGACGACATCTCTCTCTCCGAAGAGCTATGAAAATTAAATAATTTAAATCACACATTCAAACTACTGATAAAAACTGTTTCAACTCTCTTAATGATATTGCATAATCAATATCATTAAATTAGAAGTTGATGTATCGCATTCTTTAAGAATTATTTTAAATTCACCCAATTCTCTTTTGTTCTGTATCTTCAACGACAATTTTTTCATTCCATCTAAATTTTGCTAGATTGAATTTTTTTAAAAATTTTCATAACACTTGTCTCTTTTGTACTCCCATTCTAGACAATGCTCTTCTCCCTTAATTTAGAAAATCTTTTACCACCTGCTGTGTAGCCAATTAGATATTATCTTCACCATCCAGAAACCAATCGTAAAGCTATTTATCAACTATCCGACTAGCACAAAAAGTCACTAACTTTAGCTGCTTTCTTCTCACACACAGGCAGGCCCATTGGTCCCTTGTCACTCGACCAATCGCCATGCAGCTACTTTTCAACATGAAATATTCCGCACTTTAGCCATTCCTCGTTTTAAATTGATAATCTTAAAATTATAAACCGTAAGTATATAGTTACAACGCCATTAAGCATTTGAGTAATTTTATACAAAGTCTTTACTGTTTTTTTAGTAAAACGCCTGTCATATTCTCACATTAGTTAATGATTATTCCAATCCCGAAAATGGTATTGGAATAGTACGGTAAACGATTTGGGTTTTCATCCTGCAAATTGAAATAATAATTTTTTTTTCAAAAATTAAAACGAATTTGCAGTTGTTTGCGAAATATTTGAGATAGTTTGAAATTTTCAGTTAGTAAATCTAGCCATATTCGATTTCTTAACACAAATTCACAATGTGTTTTCCAAATACTCATATGTTTCTTGTCCGCAATCTTTTCTAAAGGTAACACAATAAAAGGGGCTTTTCGCAAATTTCTTATTTCTCTTGTTACTTATTGATCAAGAAAATAACTGAGGAAAAAAATTGGAAAACAGCTTACTTATGGCATAGTTTAGGAATTTATATACAGTCAATCAAAAAAAATGAGACATTCCTTATAATTTTCTCTCAAAGGCAAAACTCAAACTATCTTTGAAGGAGCAAAAGAGACTATATTTTAATATAAAGGATTATTAGCTAAAGGAAATTTCTCTGACTATCAATGCCATTTTTTGCATACTTTACTCAATAAATACTGAAATCTTTTAGTACAAAGTGTCTCAGTTATAAAGCTTCAAAATTCAGATTCTGTTATGCTGAATACTTCAAAACTTGATTAAATAATATTTCTTAAAAATATTTACTCTAATGTTCAGCTTTTTTCAAAATATGGAAGCGTTTTTAAAAATTCTAAAAATTAATACTGTTATTAAAGATATAAATTAAGTATGATTCAGAAAAAAGAGTACATAATAGTTATGCACCAAATGTCTACTATAAATTATTATTTAATTCAGTTGAAAATGGAGAAAATATGAATCGTTTACAAGAAATTATCTAGCAAAGAGACCACTAAAAACTTCGAATGTCTATGGAACCAAACAAAAAGTTAGAATGAAACTTGAAACACAGGTTACACAGACTACTATGAAAAGGTTTTTTTTAATTAAATTCCTTAGTGGTAAAAGAATTATATGCTAATTAAGTCTTTTAATTACATTCATTAATGCATCCATTTAAACAATTAACGTTGATTCTAATTTTATCTTTTAAAAATTCTAATTTTAACCGATTAAAACCGATAATTTTGAAAAATGTCTAATTTTATTAATAGATGTACATATATGTTTCTACGTAATTATATCTAAAAACCATTGTGAAAATAGAATAATTATATTATTTTTACATCTGAATTTAATTGTCATTTCCAAAAGAAATTCGTTGTGTCTTATATAACATTTAATATATCGTACTAATAAAAGATAAAATTTACAAATCCTGAATGCTTTAATATAGCTATCACGATATTTCGTGCCGCTTTATTTGCATTATATTTATCTACAATCTGAAATATGCAGAATCTGACCTGAAGAATGTAGATCGCGTAATTTGTTATATTCGATTATTGAAACTTTTTTTTAAATAGGGAAGAATTTTAATTAGGATTGCTATTTACCATAGTTTGCTTCAATTGTTGTTATTCGTTTTAAATTATTAATACATACTCTTTGTTATAGCTTTAGCAAGATTTTAATATAATACTCGTATAAAGTACTAAATTGTACTGTATACTATCAGAAATATCGGTATATTTTAATCCGTCGTCTTTCAAGAATAATCTAAATAAATGTTTTCAATTTCAAATTGTATGCTTAAAAGACTGAATGAAAATTTATTTCTGTTGACTAAAAAAGAAATTTTAATGGTCTATTGTTTCAAAGTCACGAATAATGTATTACTATTAGTATTTAACTTTTAGATTTTGGTAAAGTTTAGTTATATTGATGTTGAACTGGTAAATAAAAAACCACATGTTTTTGTCAAAAAATTTAACCAGACTTCATAAAAACAGTTGATCGGTTCTTTTATTTTTTTAATTCCTACTATTAGTTCACACTCTTCTTTATATATATATATATATATATATATATATATATATATATATATATATATATATATATATATATATGTCTTGTTCAAATTTTCAATCGTCAATAAAATACTTTTTATTCAGTTCAAATTCATTTTTTTAAACTTGTAGTGTATAACACTTGATGGCAAGACAGTTTTTTCAAATATCAGGTTGAGTAAAAAGTTTTCCGCCAATGGGAGATACCTCTACAACAACAGTAGCCATTCCCGTGGTAATTTACATTTCTCCAAACGGAGTTTCGCATTCTAAATCAGAAAGTTGGAACTACACGACTATGCAATTTGTTTGTCAAAACTTTTCAATCTTGTGCACCAAAAAAGTGTTTAATATTGAGATGTTATGTCAACAGATCCGAACGATTATGTATTATAAGTTCCGAAATAAACTCAGAGCAACTGAATGCCACAAAAAATGTGTGAAAGCTTAAGTTTTAGTCTGTTTCTTAAGATACAATAAATTCTTGGTTTCGAATGTTTAAAGCTGAAAACTTCGACATCGAAGATGAACTATGTTCTGGTCACCCTATTGAGGTTGATTGTGACCAGTTGAACCAAAAAATAGATCAAGACAGAAAATTTTCAACACAAACTATTGCGTTTGTCAAAAAGCAATAGTTAATGCTCTCAAATTCATAAATCTATCGTTTAAGTTTAACCACTGGGAGCCACACGAATCGACTGCTGAAGACAAGTGCAAGAGAAAAGCGGCGTGTTTGACTCTGCTCAGAGATCAACAAAAAAGAACATTCTGGACAGAATTGTGACCTGTGATGAAAAATGGGTGTACTACAACAATACAAGTCATTAAGGAGGGTGGTCAACACCCAGGGAATCATCAGGTTCGGTTGCAAGACGAACGGCAACAAGAAGGTGCTTCTCAGTATCTGATGAGATTGTCGTGGAATTATTTATAAGGAGTATCTGAAAAAAATGCTGACTATCAACAGTACGATATAAAGCAGTATGCTAGTCAAAGTTAGCGATGCCACTGGCAAAAAACGAAAAAAAGAGTTTAAAAGCAAAGTGGCTCTCTTTCATCAAGATAACCCCCAGCCACATGTTAGTGCGATGGCTGGGTGGACGCTCTACACACTGCAGTGAGATTTGATGCATCATCCATCATACAGCCCTGACTTTTTACCTTCAGATTACTATCTGTTTTCGCCATTTGCAGCTACATCTTGATGGCACAATCTTCCGTTCAAATGACGAGGTTATAAATGAGGTCGATCACTTTCTTGGCTCACGCACCCCACAGTTCTTCACAGAAGGTATTGAAAAGTTGCCAAAACATTGGAAGTCTATTGTAGATTTGAATGAAGATTACTTTACTTATTAGCTTTGGTGATTTTGTATATATTTATCATTTTACAAGATTGTTTTCTTTTGGCGGGAAAACTTTTTACTCAACGTAATATTAGTTCGTAATTAGATTTTTTTTAATTTTAAATTTATTCTGCTTTATTCCTGACAAAGTTAGATCTAGCTGCAACAGAGGGCACTATTAGGCTTTTCTAACGAATTTTTTCTTGGCTTCAAATACTTATTTTTTGAAAGATCTAAAATTTCTTTCTGAAATATAATCGCCAACTGAAATTATGTGACAGATAATAGATAAGGGGGGGTTATGATACACGGACGCTCGGTATCCTATAACTGATGAACTTTCTCATTTAGGAATGGTTAAATGTTTTTTGTAAGCGTGTGTGTTTAATAAGATTTATTTATATTGATAATTTTCATTCATTACATGAGCATTTATATTGATACTTTTTTATTCATCCACTCAAGTTCAAATACATTTTTTTAACATTTAGTGGATGGCACTAGGTGTTAATACAGTTTTTTCAAATATTAATTCATTTATTAAATTTATTTAACTGAAATAAAAAAATTTCTTTATTAACCTAAGTAAAAATTGATTTAATTTTGTTATACATATTACTTGTTAACAGTAGCGCACACAAAAAATTTTCAAGAGGGAGGGGGGTCCGGGGTCGAAAGTTCACCATTCTTGTATCATGCTCCGTTTGATTTTGTCGATTTTCGGGAACAAAATACAGTAAAAAAACTAATTGAATAAATAATTAGCAGTAATTAATAAAATTAATCATTAATAACAAATACTTAATTAAATGTTCGTATTATATGCATAGAATTATAATCAATCTGAAAAAAATCAAGGTCTTTGGGGGAATCCGACCCCCAGGACCCCCTGTGTGCGCCACTGCTTGTTAATAAACTGTTTGATACAGTTCCATTGAAATCTTAATGTTTCAGTATTAAGATATTTTGTCAATGGATGTATAAAAATTGCATATGGAAGCTAACTTGAGATTATATAAAATGTTTAGGATGAATATACACACTAATTACTTTCGATCGTATTTGTGAATAAATTCTCTAAATAATTTGTTTGATATAACATTACTTTATATTTATACATATAATTATTGCAGTTTTGAACAACGTTCAGTAATGAGAATGTTAACCGAAATGGAAGTTAAACAGTCATAGATTTGTCAACGAATATTGGAAAATCTATATCTAGATTTTTGATTAGGCAAACTATTCTTCTCAACTATCTTTCTCCTATTTGTAGTCGCCGAGGTAGCCTAGCGGGCTAGGTAACGAACTCGTGGCCGGCGTGTCATGAGTTCGAGCCTAGTACCGCTGAAGACCCACAGTGAAGAAGAAGCTAATGCTCGTTAAATCTGTCGAGAGTTCAAACGTCCTCCCTTTGGTGTGGTGGGAAGTTAGGAGAGAGGTTGCCTGCTCAGGTATACTCCTCGTCCCTTGACCATGGTTCAAAATTATGAGGTCAGTCGCCGAAAGCCCTCGTGTAGCTGATTAGTGCGATGTTAATATTCACTCACTCATTCTGATATTTGGGAAAATTGCAATACAAGCATTGACACAATTAAGGAAAAAATTAGGCTGTGATTTTTAGAAATTTAGGATCGTAGTGTATACGTGTTCTGACCAGTGTCCTTTGTACAATCAATCTAGTCATACAATTATTGAGCTAAAGTGGAACGTTGAAAACTGCTAGTGGCTGTTAGAGGTAAACTTGTCATAAAGGGTCGCTATGCCTTTAAGATGACAGAGGCTGTCATATGAGCAAGTAACAAATTTTGAATGGGGTAAAAGAACAGGACTCCATATGAAAGGAGTTTTCCTTACCTTGTAATTGCATCTCAGGTGAAGCGCACGGCAACTATAGTAATGTGAGAGTAAAAAGCAATGGACTAAAAATTGGCAAGATTGCATAACTAAATGATAATTTTTGTAAAAACTTAAAATTCCACAAATTTTATTGCGTACAAAATGAAACATAAATATTTCAAATGTTGGAACAAAAAATGTAGCACTTTTATGTTTTTCTTATTTATTTTTGATAAAACTCAACTTCTTGACCTGAGAAATAAATCTTAATTCTTATACACTGCATTACGTATTTTACATTGTAATTAAATAATATTTAGATGATTACTTGTTAAGAAACTCAATACAGCAAAATCGAGTTTTAAAAAAAGCGTGTATCTTTATACATTTTATTACAACAATATTTGCTAAAGAAAAATGAAATTTTTCTTATTTGCTACCATCTATTAATTCATTTAATAAAGAAATTTGTTTCCTTTCAGGTTACAACTATGAACACCATTATACGGAGAAGGTGCCTTCTGGTGGTTCGTATAATTTTTATGTAAATTTTTTCATGAATAAAAATTTTTAACAAAATTATTTTTTTAAAATATTTTTAAAACTACAAAAATTTTGTTGTCACCATATAGTGCATTATTTTCAATGTATTGGATGTTTTTAATCCCTGTATGATAAAAAAAGTATAGCATGTATAAAGCCAATGATGTACAAATTTTTCTGTTTAATTCGATGAACATTTTCTTCTAATGCTTCTGTGAGAACTCCAGACATATTACAATGTTGCTCAGGCATGCTTCTTAATTTTTTTTAATATTTCACCAGGATGTATGGAATCCTGCATTCTCCGGAATACAGTTTCCTAATACAACTGAAACAATTTAGGACAGTCCTGGATATATTCCTAAATACGTTTCACGCGAAAACGCTTAATACGAAAAATCGGTTAACGCGCAATAATACAATGATTCTAACAAATTACTATGTATTTTTATTAATTTTTTCTCTTAGCATGAAAGGAAAATTGCTTAACACGAAAAGTTTTCCCATCTGGAAATGAACAAAATACGAAAAACACCAGCTGTGCAGACGAGATTTTAGAGGGATGTTTGAGAAAGTTTCTGTATTATTGAGTTGTCCTACTGTATCATCTGAAGAATTCGTTGCAATAGGTGATGATAATGCGTGTACAGGCCCAATTATGACAAAATAAGACATTTTGGAGTATGTACAAAGCTAAAAAATATCATTGGTGCAGATTCCGACGACGAAAATGAAATGATTAATACAGCTCCTGTAACCCCGTCCTCCAAAATGTACTGGGAAACATCAGGAAAAGTACGCGAAGTTATTAGACAGACATTCCAATAGTGAAATTGTGATATTCCCCCCTAGGATGAACATCCCTTTGAGTATCATCGTGAGCTAGAGATGTAGGATTAACAGAAGAACTAAAAGCATACATTATCTTAATATGGCTAATATGGCTTTATTAAGATATTTAACTTAATCGCTTAACAAATTAGATTATAATAATATATGTGAGAGAATCTGCGGTGGCAAAACGCACAATATATATGTAATACCAAATTAACCTAACCCGGACCACTATCAATAACTGACTCACTTAAACTCAATCCCAATATTATCACAGATCCTAATATTAAATAGTTAAGTTGAAGCAATGATCGTAACAATCTTGGATGAATCCTTGTAATTACTCGAGTGCAATGTTATGCACCTTGACTCAATGGAACTCTATCACGTATAATTTCTGTTCGTCGCCACATAACGTTTTCCAAAACTTCTTCAAGCTTGAAGTACGGATTATGTTTACATTCCTCAAATTGCTATCCCGCTTACTCTAAGTTCCGATATTTAAAAACTTCCTAATTTGCATCTTTCTTTCACGCCTCACTTCTTGGTTTGGGTTGGAAAAGAACCGCCATTAATTCTTGCCCCAAAGAACCCAAAGGACATGCTAAAGAAAAGATGCGTGAGCCCGTCACAAAATGAATAACAGAATGAAACAATTTGTTGACAATTTGATGCTAAAAAAGATAAAGAAAGGAAAAACATCAGATTATTTCCCAAAACTCAATAAATGTTTTATTTTTCTAAAAAACTTGAAATTTTTGTGTTAAATTTTATTAAGTTCCTGTGAATGCTTTTATTTCATTGATTTTTTATTAAATATATGCATATATACATATCTATGTAAATAAAATGTACTCAAATAAACTTAATTTTGTTGAAAATATGGGAGCTTTTCTGCAATATCTTTTTTTTGACACGAAATTTTTTTAACACGAAAAAATATTTCAGTCCCCCTCTGTTTCGTGTTAAATGATTTTCACTGTATAGAGATCCTTATGAATTACTATGGTGCAACTTTTGGAACAATATGTTTCTTTATCCTTTTCCAAAATTTAGCAATAGCACTTTGCTTGGATTGTACATTTCTTATGGAGAAATTTGACGGTACACAACACTCTATGAATCTCCCGAAAAACTAGTCATAACTTGTTCAGCAGATAACCGAATTTTTGCTTTGAGCGAAGCAGTTTTCTTTTTAGTGTGTAGTTCCAGATTAATCACGACGTTTCAGAGGACTAATGAGGCACTCAACTTCAGCCGCAAAAATCTTTTTCTTTAACAACATAGCAATTTAACTGTCCAACAAAATTTTTGATCCCTCTATTTTTCGATTTGCATTCAGTATTCGAAGTCCTCTCCTTGCTATGATTTTAAGAAATTGGATTTTTTCTCAAAAAATGCACACCATGTTTCCTTAATTTATGTCCATTTTGTCACTAATTTTAGTAATTGTTATGTATTGATCATCAAGAATAAGATCTATAATTTGCCGAATTCTTCCTCCATTTAACCCTTTATGTTTCAGTGTTCCATTGCATGGAACACCTAAACTTTCTTAGCTGCTCAAACCGTTAAATTCCCCTATAAATGTATCAAAATAAATTTACAATTTGCTTTGAACTTTTTTTATCACAGATGGCAGGAAAATATAGTCCGATTTAACTTTTTTGTAATAATGAAAGCTTTGATTAACTCTAATCTTTATAAATCCTTAGATTTGAAAGAAATTTTACTTATAATTTTTTATACTTAATAAATAGCTTCACAAAAAAAATGTCTGTGTTATTTTGTTGGATTTTATACTCTAAATTATTTATTCCATATTATTTTTAATATTTTATATGTAACGCACATGCGCAATCATCGAATAAATTTGGGTGTTTTACTTACAGAATCAAAATGGTTCATGCAACGCTCACAAAAAAAAATAGTGAAACCTAAAGGGGTAAACTTGTTTTCAATCGACAATTATGAATCTAAATTGTCTACATTTTCACGGCCATCTTTTAATACATTGAGCAGTTTGCATACTTGTGACCTCAATAAGTTATTATTACTGAACTCTCTGGGCTTTCATTATGTCTGCCAAGCTTCAACAGATTTGACATTTTAAATTGTTAAAATTGAAATAATTATTCACTGTTAAAATACAGTAGATACTTTTTGCTTACACAATTTATTGGTGACTAAGTAAATGAACATTTTAATACACTGCTGGACAATTGCTAAGGACGGATAACACTATCATCCATAGCAACCACAAAATGAAAGGAAGCAAAATGTGGCAAAATTAGAATAAGTGCGGGATATTAGCAAGAAGAAGTATGAGTATGCAATTTTTTTTCCACAACTGTTCATCACGTGATAGCGTTCATAAGAGCTTTAAAGGTTTTGACGCGTGTGGACAGTTGTTGTTTCAAGTCAAAGTTTTACAGGAAAGATTTAATAGACGAACTTAAAATTTTTGGCACGTCTTCCCGACATCACATAGATGATTTTATGCGTGGCCGAATTATTGGAAAGATCGAAGAAGGGCGAAAAATAACAGATGTTGCCAGGGTGTTCGACATCGCTCACAGCGTTGTTTCACGGCTGTGGAAGTCATTTAAAAACTACTGGAATGTGTAGTAGACGGCACGGGGAGGTCGTGTTAGAAGTACGACGCCTGCAGAAGACAGATATATCGTCCTATCAGCAAAAGGGAATAGGCGCACCACAGCTCAGCAGGTGGCAAATCAGTTTCTTGCTGCCTCAGAAAAAGCATATCTCCCGAAAAACTGTTGCCAGACGTTTGAGGGGATGAGGACTATACTCACGCAGACCTGTTGTGTGTGTCCCATTGACCAGACAGCACCGTACTGCCCGTTTGCAATGGTGTCGTGAGCATCACAATTGACTGAACAGGACTGGACATGCGTACTCTTCTCAGATGAGGTAGGTTCAGTCTGTCATCGGATTGTAGACGCCAACTGATCTGGCGCGAGAGTGGTATTGCTTATCGTCCAGAAAATATCCAGGAAAAGGACCGATATCCGACATGCAGTATCATGGTATGGGCCGGCATCATGATCAATGGCCGCACGCGCCTACATGTGGTTGTGACTGGGACTATGGCGGGCCAACGATACATTGATGAAGTTCTACTTCCTCATGTTCGTCTTTTCCGTGGTGCTGTCGGTGATAAATTTGTTTTATGGACGACAACGCAACATGTCATCTAACACTTGCTGTTCAGAATTGTCTAGACAGCGAGGGTATTCAACGTCTCGTATGGCCAGCGCGTTCTCCAGATCTAAACCGCATTGAAAATTTGTGGCATGCTTTGGGGAGGCAAGTTGCTGGTCGAAACTATCCTCCGACAAACAAGAACACCCTCATCCGTGCACTCACAGAGGAATGGGATAAATTGCCTCAACAGCTGCTGGATAATGTTGTGCAAAGTATGGTACGACGTGTGGAATGTTGCATCACACTCCACGGTGGACATATCCCGTACTGATACCTTTCTTTAAGGTGCCTGCTGACTTTTAGATGCATTGTTCCATTTCTCCGTACGGAGATCAAATGAACATTTTTTTTTTCTTTCAGATGTTTCACAGATTTTGTACTTTCCAGAACAATAAATATTCTTTATTCTAATGTCTGAACAGTGTGGCAACTATATTTTATCCTACTAGGCCTCATGTCTCGCTTAATGTTATGCTACATAGCAATTTGTGATCCGTCCTTAGCAATTGTCCAGCAGTGTAGTAAAATGCAAATGATTATTCAAACAATATAATTTATCATAATTTATTGTTATGGTAAAATATATATCAATCGTCTGCCGCTATTAAAAATATATTTATATTTGATCAACTTTTTCGAATACATGGATTTTTTCTACACATTATATGTAATATAAACGTTTAGCGAATATTTATTCTTCTTTAATTAATCTAAAAATATAACTGTTATTTTGTGTAGGACAATCATATTACCACAGTGGAACATATGGAAATGCAGCAGGTAAGTCAGAATTTTTCATTTATTTTTAATATTATATTTTATAATACTAGAAAGAAACACAAAAGAAAATTTTCTCATTTCATATAGAAAGCTTTCACTTCAAGCTTGTTTCGGAATATTTCTTTATTCTATATTTTAAATTGGTAACATAATCGTTACTAAATTCGGGATAACAATACTAATATTTTTATTTGTTAAGATAGTTCTTGTAATTTTAATTTTAAAAAATATTCGAATTTTATTAAAGGAAGTTTGAACTTACAATAATAAAATTTATTATTCTGTTTCAAAGTTAATGTTTGTTTTCTGAAATAAAAAGATAAAGTTTTGTTTGGTAAGAGAAATTTTAAGAGAATCTTATTTAATGAAAATAACTATTTAATGCTCGTAAAATTATCGATTTTTATAAACTATAGTTAACAGTTATAAATAAATCATGATGAAATATGTTGTGTAAATAAAATGAATTTTAGAACTTGAAAATTGCTTTATTTGAGAATATTTAAATTATTAATAATGCTATGTATGAATTACATTTTAAAAATTATACGCCAACTTATTATAATACACAGATACTTAATACCCCCCACTACAGTATAAGATATCTATTAAATTTATTAAAATTGTATTCACTTTTTTTGTTTTATATTGTCTAATAGTGGACGATTAAATGATTGGTAAAATAGATACGCGTTTTGCTATAATTTTACATCTGTACAAAAAATTAACTAAGCCGATTTGTGATTTAAAGATACCTTCTATTTCATATTATACAAAATTAAACATTTTAAAGCACATAATTGTGTATTGAGAGTTTTTCTGATAAAATATTTTTAAAAGGACTTTTAAATTCTTTTTTCTTTTCATATCTTTAGGTGGGACTAATAACCAAGATAAACGTTTCTAATTTATTGAATATAAACGCAACATGCTTATAACTACATTAATATTTTTTTTCTTTTTTGCCTAAATATCAATTTTATTATTTATTAATAAAAAAATAATAAGAGATAATTAAGAACTTTTATTTGCAATAATATTTAATAAATTATTTTATCGGTCTTGCAATGTAGAACAAACATAGTAGAATAATGAAAATAATGGATATATAGTGAAAAGGTATATATCAGAATAATTAATTTTATACAAAATTTTAAATTAAATATTATATTCTAATATAGTTATTATCGCTTAGAGGTATAGTATTTTTACTCTCGTATTATTCTTAAAAGACTATTTTTCCACAAATATATTAAAACTTTGAATTATTATACTAATATATGCAGCAATTATATTTGCTGCATATATTATTCGAACTTTTTTATGAATGCGATGTTATAAATTGTAAAAAGATTTGATTGTTTTCAAAATTTATAACAGATTGTATTAAAAATGCATTATAACTAACAAGTTTCTAAAACATTTTTCAAAAATATTATCACAAGAAATTTTTTTAAAAATATTTTTCAATATTGTTCATTTGTGTGTGGGAATTTAATTTTAAAAAAACCAGCAGAGAAATGTGGGGTAAAATTAAAGAATTTACAAAAATTCGTAATCACTGCAAGACATGCAATAAAGATACGTAACAGATATAACATAATTAATTTGTACAATGGTAAATCTATTAATACTTGTAAAACAAAATAAAGGTGTGTGTGGGTAAGATTGCGTATTGCCTTTTTTTATTTAAAACATAGAAAATAATTTCAATAATTGCGGCCAAAAAAAAATATTTTTTTATTTCAAATGGATAAGAATTTAACTGAATTTCAATCCCTATGCCTACATAAGCTTACTCACGAATTATCGAATTAATAATTATTAATTGTGTGATTGATTACATACATTATTGAAAACATTAAAAAATGCAAGTATTATATTATGTATTATCTAAAAAATAATTCCTTGACTTTTAACAGGTGGACAGAATAATGGAAATGGATACAATAACTGGGGATCTGGGCATAACTGGGATGGAGGTATGTCATGGGCTTTTTGCCTTAAATTTAATATTCATTGTATTTCAAACGTATTAATCATTCTACTATGCTTATTGTTCTCATTATTCAATTATTCATTCGCTAAACCACAAGGGCATAACTTTCTTGGTCTTATAAGCCACAAAAAACGTTCAAGGTATATGGATTAATTACAATAAATCTTTGCTTAGAATAGATTGGATATTATTTGAGAAATCAAAAAAAAATGTCTCAAAAATACTCTTTTCAGGTACAATGAAAGATTATTGAGAAATTCTTGATTACGTTAATATAAAAATCAAATAGAAAATGAAGCAAGAATTATGTTCGATTGCCTACCTTCGGACACAATTTTTTTATAAAAACAAATTTTTGAAAAAAATTGAGTGTTTTTTGGAAGAAAAATAAAAAAAATATGTAAATACATAAGAAATTTTAAAGTTTCAAAGTTGTTTTCAAGAAAATTTTACCAAATTTTTACTAAAACGGGGTTACACTGTATAAAAAAATTTATAATACAATTATCATAATTTTCTTTATACACAACATACATATTATGCTCTTCAAAATGAACCAAAATTTAAGAGAAATATTAAAATACAATATTATCACAGACAATTATTCATAATAATATGAAAATTTTGATATTTTTAAAGTTTTTTCTTTATAAAAACTACCCTAAATGAAAAAATATTTAACCTACAACAAAACTTATGGTCCACTTTATGAAAAATAATATAATAAACATTCCCACAAAATTTCAAAACATTATCTGGTTTGGGGCTATTAAGATATCTTGTATCTGGTAAATAATTTCTTTCGAAAACATAACTTTCAGAAAAACTCATTTAAAGTTTTATCTTACTGCCCTTTTGCATAGAGTGATGATTTTTAAAATCACTATAACTTTATTTCTATTTCACGTAAAAGAAAAAGAAAAACTGTTTTGGAAACAAAAATGTTCAAACTATAAGATTTTAAAATAAAAAAACGTTTTATGTAGTCGAAAAACGACATTTTCAAGGTAGGAAGTCACCTTAAGTTAATCTAAGATGTGAATCCCCAAAGAAAATAACATCCTCTTCAAAATAGTATAGACCAGGTGCGGGCAACTAGCGGTTCTTCAAGAGTTTTTATGCTTCCCTCCAACAGTCAGAAAATCCACATTGAACCGAGATTTCTTTCCAGTGCACGATCAAAGAGTCTCTTTTATTTTCCCTATTGGAAAAACAAAGTACCTGATAATGTTTTTACTAAGAAAACCTTCTGAAGAGTTTGCAAGACGATGTCACAAGAAGATTTCAGAATTTTAAGAAAACTGAGCCTAAATTCAATTTGCTATGTTATCCCATTACAACTGAAATTGATATAGAACCTTACTGACTTGAAGTCGGATCACAGGGTGTGAAGAAAAAAACCAAATGATAATTTAACTATGCCATCAATAAATTTAAAAAATAATTTAATCAAATTTACAAACAAAATTCAAGTAAATTTTTTTTCATACTTAGTACAATTGTACCAATATTTTAGAAAATTTACAATTTTTTTCATTTTTTTAATTAAACCTATAAAACAGAAAGTTTTAAGTGAAGTCTTAATGTTTCATTCGTATTTTTTTAATTTGAATTTGAAAAATTAAAAAGTACTACCAATTTAAAATTTTTTGATACCACCCCCACGCGCAAAATAAATAAAAAAAGTATTTTTCCAAATTTTCCAAAATATTTAGTTTAATTTATTTTTTATAACTAGGACAATCTCACCAATATAGTAATAGTAAAAACTATGGAGCGGGTAATGGACAAGGTAAATTTACAATCTTTTGCTTATTGCATTCTCACAAAAACCAATACTAAAAGCAATAAATGTTTCAATATTGCACGGTTTCAATTAACTCATAGTTATGATTTTAGTATATTAGTCCTCCTTATTTTTATATTTGCTGATTGAAAAACAAATTATTATAAATA
The DNA here is from genome assembly GCA_019973935.1 of Trichonephila clavipes. Lineage (NCBI taxonomy): Eukaryota > Metazoa > Arthropoda > Arachnida > Araneae > Nephilidae > Trichonephila > Trichonephila clavipes. Next base: position 590,893 of record BMAU01021428.1, read on the forward strand.
CATAATGGAAAAGCAAAAAACTATTTGTTTCTGACATAGCTTTCTCAAATCCTTTCTGAATGCTGTGTTAGCAATTTAAAGTTCTTCAATTATTTTAAAGAATTCCAATTGTATAATATTTATTTTTAATAGTTTATTTTTATTTTGGAAATTTTTACTCGAATAGACTTTTTTTATTATTACAGCAGCTGGAAATGGACAATCAGGAGCTAACAATGGTAAACTACCTTTAACTTAGCTTCGATCACTTAGTATAAAGTGAGACAAAAATGAAAAACAGAAAAAGAAAAAGCAATGCTCACTTTTTTTAAATTTAATTTAAAGATTAAATTGAATGTTCCAAAGATTTGATGCTTAAAGAAACAATTTATGGAAAAAAAGTTTTTGTTAATTTTTTTAACCCATCACATGGGTGATTAATCCCCCTTAATATTTTTCGCAGGCCAATCGTATCATTACAGCGCAACTTACAACAAAGGAGACGGTAAGTTAAGTGTAAAAGGATTTCATAATGTTTTTATTGATTTTAAAACACTTGCTTTATTGTAAAACATTACATATGGTCTGAAAACTGATTATAAAACTTTTTTATAGGAACTGGAAATGCGCAATCTGGAGTTAATAATGGTAAGTTTTATTTACATTAATTTTACCTATCTATTTAAAAATTAAAGAAGTAAAAACACTTTTATTTGTATTTATTGAGTAATGCTTCAGGTATTTATAAGAAATAATGTATAAATTTGAGACTTCTCATTAGTCCTTAATCCTTTAATTTGCGTAATTTTTTTTAAATTTTGAAAATAATCAATACATTCTGAACCTTAAACCTCACTTAAGCATAACATTTAAAATATAAAATACGAAAATAGTGCAATAAAAAATACTTCTAATGAAAAGTATAAATACTTCCATTAAAACCATTGCAATGGATTTGGTTGCAATTTTTGTGTTTCTGTCTTTTGTTTGATTTATATTTCAATAAAATAATTACTTTACGTGAGATTGAAAGTGCAACATCATGCAATCGCCAAAAAGTTGATGATTTCAGGGGTAGTGTACCTCTTTGATCAATGAAATGGATTTGAAATACGTAGCTCTCCTGTACACTTTGAGGAGAATATAAGGGGAGGAATCTACAGTACAAACAGTATACCTGTCATTATTTTTACCAGGGAAATCATTGATACAAGAACTTTCTTGTTTCATTAGAATATCTGTAATAAAGAGCTCCAAATCATCTCCAAACGATGCAGTGGCTAATAAACAACTAATTTTCCAAGGGCAAGATTTTTCATACGTCAAATATCCTCTAACACTCGCCTAGGCGCGTTCTCGGTGAATCGACTGTGACAAAGAAGCCTGCAGCATTGAAATATGGCAAGTTTCAGGGATATCGGTACGCCAGAACAGCGTTAGCATGCATGAATCAATGCATCTATCAGGAAGCGATGGAGGTTACTGTTGGATACGTGTACCACTATTTTACAGTTAATGTACAACATCCTTGATACTCTTATATCAATCAAAATTATTTACCATCGATTAGTTACCAGTGGCTTACACTAATGGTATGCATAATAAGACAATATTATTGACCCTAGCACTGATGGCTCAGTTTCTTAAGGTGCTGGGCTATAGCGATATGGATGACAGAATTGCCTAGAGCCATTATTCTCAGACAAGTCACGCTTCTTTTTGTCCAATGGTAATCGTAGTTAAGTGTTAAAACTGCTCCCGTGCTTTCTATGCATTTAATTTGTAACCTACGGCCAATGACTAACCTGGTTTGGGGGAATACAGCTATCCTGTATAATAGACTTACAAGACACCCAAATATTTCCTTATGGCATGATTACGACTTTGACAGAGCACGTAATCTAAAGACTCAGAAGGGTTTCATTGAATGCGTCCGGGAGAACGCCCAATATAATGCCATTAACGACAAGGCCAGTGAACTATTAACTCACATAAATCCATTGGAGTTAATATTTCTCAATGTCAAATTGGACTTGTTTAAATGGGAGGAAAAACGACCGTTGCTCAACTGCTCTTTGAGCTATCTCATTGGAAACTATTGATACTCGTTATCCTCTTGACTTCATATTTATACTAATGGTTCCCTTTTGGACTTCACCCGGGGCGCTGGTGCCAGCGTTTTCTGTGACCTATTTTTCTTTTATTTACTTATTGGCTCGCATCCGACCCTCTATAACCCTTCTCTGCAGCTTTCTATCCATCTCTCTCCTCCTGATAAGGCTGTAATTTTAACCGATTCAAGTTCTTCCCTTCCATCACTGTTTTGTTACGAAATTTGCAGCTCTTTATGTGAATATAATCACTGTTTTTTTAAGCAATTTCATGTATTAACTAAAATAAAGTGCTCTAGTTTTTGTAAAAACTAAAATAACTCTTATCCTAAAGGTCATTTCAAAAAGGAATAGCAAAGCAATACATCAAAATTGAAAAATTGAGAATTTGCTCATTTACTTTTTGTACAAAGTGGGCCCCATTTATGTAATTTTTTGTCAATTTTTACTCAATTTTTTCCATTTTAGTAGTAATAATTCATTTTTCTTTTCTTAATTTTAGCCTTTATTTTCGTAAAATGTACTAAATAAATCTAAAAACCACAAAAAAATCTCCATACCTCCATTTTTTTAAAAAAAAGTTGTCGCAAATAATCTGATACTTTAAGGGAGCTACTGAGGAGATTTCAAACAAAAGCTGCTTTCCAGTGTATGTCATTCCATTGCGGTCTTTGGGGAAATGAGATGGCCAACCTCTTGGCAAAAAGAGGACGGATATTCTCCAAAGATCTTCCAAAGACCTACCTCTTCACTGTGCTAAGCTTGATACTTATAAGATCTATAAAAAAGGCTTTCACAAGCCTGCCAGTGCTACTAGAAATAAACCTTGAAGAGTGTTATTTAAACCTGACTGTGTCTAGGACTCCCCTGAGGCTACTGCTGTGGCTGAATTAAGACTATTGACTGAACATTCACTGTCTTTGTGCTCATTTTTGTCGCTTTAGTTTGACTGTTTCACCTTTATGCATTTTGTGTGATTATGGACGTCATGAATACTGCTCATTTAGACGTGTGCTCTACGGTTAAGAATTAGAACTGTATTATAAAAAAGTATTCGAGAGCTCATTGTCTAATAATGCATGGCCAATGACCAGGCATTTGATAAATAAAATAATCGTAGTTAAGAATGTGAAGTCGACGCATTGACAGATCTTACTTGGTCACACCGTAGCAATTGGTGGTCAAGGAATGGAGAACATTTCCTCAGGATGGCTTCCTGTTGTATTTAGATGCCCAGCAGTGTATTTTATCGTAGGCATCAAAATACTTTCTTTCAGTTAGTGACTAACTAACTCCTTTTTTTTAAAATAGAAGCTATAAAAAATAATCTTATAACAATGTTATAAAAAATTGGAAAACAAGTAAAATGATATTTCGATAGATTCATTTAAAAATTAAATTAAGAAACACAATTACACTTTTTTCTAACATTTTTTTTCTTTTTTTTGTCTTATATTTTTATCTTGTTACATTTTTCTCACAATTACATTTTTGTGTAATGTCTTTGCTTATTTTTTACAAGTTTTTTTTTAGTTCTTTAATTACATATTTTATTGAAACAGAAACTTAAGACAAATTCTTAAAATTTTAGCTCAAACTTTTGCAATTTAAATTTGGAATTTTAAGAAGTATTTCTCTCATAGCAAAAATTAATTTATAATAATAATAAATACTAAACGTCTGCATCCAAAGTTAATAAAAAAATTTTACAAATTTTTAAAAATATTGAAATTAGCTTATTTTTTATATCTAGGACAATGGAACCAATATAGTAATAGTGGAACCTATGGAACGGGTAATGGAAATGGTAAGTTTAAATCTTTTTCATTTTGCATTCATACTAACATCAATTCTAAAAACAACGTTGTACAACTTGAACTTATTTACAGTACAGTTGCATGAATTTGGAGCACTTTTTTTTAGCTTTCCTCCTTATTTTCATGTCTACTGTTTATAAAAGAAATCATTTTCAATTAAAAATTGTAAAAATAATTAAATTATCAGTTTTTCACAAAATTTCCTCAATATGTTTTTAAGTGATTCATTGATATTTTTTAAGTTGTGATATTATTTTTTAAATTTAGTTGTATGTTTATTATTTTCTGAAGTCGATTTTTGTTCTAAAGTTTATAATTATAGTAGCCTTCTTTGTTTCATTATAGCAGCTGGAAATGGACAATCAGGAGCTAACAGTGGTAAACTTTCTTTATTGTAATTTTGATTTAATTATGGAAAGAAAAGCAGTATTCACTTTTTTAAAGTTAAATTTAATAACTTTGGGAATACTCCAAAGATTATCTGTTATGAAGGGTAATTTACAAATTTGATATTTCTTAATTTTTCTCAATTTATCAATTTGTATAAACAATATTTTAAAACTTTTTAAATAAAATCAATGTATTTTTAATCACGGTACTTTTTGTTAATAAATAAATTATACAAAAATTCAAGAATATTTTTCAAGTAACTAAGAAATAGACTTTCATACATGCGCAGTATTATTCTAATGAAAACATAGGCTTTTCGATGAATTTTTATAGTTTATTTACTTGAAATTTTCAAGTCAATGATAAATATTGAAAGAGAGTTAACAAAGATGTAGATTGGTTTGAGTTGTTGCTCATATATAACCTTTTAATTATAACCCCTCTGTAAATTTTAAAAATATATATTTTTCGAGAAAAAGTCGAGCGAATGAACAGCTATTCATAAATATTTTACTTTTTATATTTATAATACCTTAGATATATGAGTGCCTTTTTGGTAGAACATAGATGTAAATTGAATATTCCGAAACGTTGCTCTAATAATAAAAAAATTCTCAAGCTTCCTTTTTTTTACAGGTCAATCATATTACTACAGCGCAACTTATGGTAATGGAAAAGGTAAGTTTAAAAGTACATGTTACATATATATACAATATTTTTCATTAATTTAAAAACTCTTATTTTTTTTTACTGTGGAGCATTACATATAGTTCGAAGATTGAATATGAACGATTTTCATTATAGGAACTGGAAATGACCCATCTGCAACTAATAATGGTATATATTTTTTCTAATATCTTAGTATGAATATTTAAAAGTCAAAAAAGAAACATTATCCTTCTCTTTTATTTAAATTTATTTAGTAATTTTATTAAATGTCCTAGATGCTAAAAGCGAATAATGTATTATTATAAATACTTATAATGATTAATAAGATATTATAAATACTTATAACGATTAATAAGATATTATAAATACTTATAACGATTAATAAGATATTATAAATACTTATAATGATTAATGTTATATTTCATAACTTATCCATTAATTTGAGAACATTTTTTTTAAATTTTAAAATAAACCAATACATTCTAAATCACAAGCACATCTTAAGCAGAACATTTACAATATAAAAATACATGGCTTCATAATATATGTATACCATGAAAGGAACTCATATTTCCATTAAGACCTTAACAATAAATTTATCAATACTTTTTACGTGTTCTTACCTTGATTGAAATATTATGTCAATAAAATGAATACGCATCGTTCCATGGAATATACAACACAAAGAACAAGTCACCAAAAAAATTAATTAAATTTCAGGGTATATATAGTACCTCATCGAGTAATGTAGATGATATGAAATGTGGAGCTTACCTGTACAATGTTCAGTAACAATATAAAGAAAGTAACCTGTGTAACAGGTAATATCCTTGCCACTACACATTTATAAAAGAAAAATTTCTGTGCTCAAAGAAACATGTGTGGTAAAAAAAAACAAGCCACTGTCAACGGATGCAATTCCAACATTCTAATGATATTACAAAAGGTAGATTCATCCATGCATCACAAATCTCATCTGAAAACCTTACTAGACATTTCCATGGTATGCCAGCTGTGAAAAAGATGGTTATAATATAGTACAAGCTAAAGATGTGGGAAGTTGTGAGAGACCGTTACCACAATGACTTTAAAATGCTTGGATCGACGCTTCCACCGACAACCAGTAGAGATCTTACAACCCACTTCTACCACCATTTTGCAGCATATGCTGGACATACTTGATATTTTCATACTAATTGGAACCATGAACCAGAGATTGGTAAATATTGTCTTGTACTCATGATATCCGTTTAGAAGAATGCTGTGAACCTACAGGACGGATGACTCTATTTCTGATGAAGCCTGTCTAGAGCAAAGTATATGATAGAAGGGTATAGGGCAGTGGCGTAACGTACACCCCCGCAACCCCTGCATTGCGGGGGGCCAGGGCTCTAGAGGGCCCACAGCCTGACTATCGCCAAGTACCTACCCTTTGTAAAATCCAACTTGGGGGCCCAAAACCTGACTTTGCAGGGGGCCCCAAGTGTTCTCCGTTACGCCACTGGTATAGGGTAGTGCTTTCCTACAAGTTACGCCACTTCTGTGTGCGAATGGCTACGGTCGATAGCACTTCTCTTATTCCTAAAGTGTTCAATTCCTTTTGCCAGCACACTGCACTCATCCAGCAAAATGTACTGCAAGTTGTATGTAAGCTTCCCTGATAACCATTATTCCTTGATCTCCCACCTCTTGAAAACGTCCCGCTTGCATGGCGACCACGACTGCCTTCAGAAAATAAACCGGGGGAAATGGTTGGCAGGGTTTGGAGAGATATCCCTTAGGTCGACATCGATCTCTCATTTACAGTGCACCAAGATTTGTTTTTCGTAAATATCAATATGTGATAGCTGCTACGATCTACTGTGCTGACGTTGTTCGCTCAAGTTTTATGAGTATCATTTCAAAAAAAACATCACTTACCATGCACTGCTGTCTCTTTATGTATACTACTATCCATCTGACACATAAAACCATGAATGCAATTGGTTGTTCATGTGGTGTGCATCCAAGAGTTTAATGTAATCTAAAAATAGGAGAGTGGAGTTTTTTTACTATTCTACTTTTCAAAACATTTTTATATATGCTATTTACAGATATAGATCTATATCAGACCGTCAAACAACTCATACTTTCATTCCCCACTTTAGTGGTCATTGTATTTTTTCCGAAGATAAAAACCAAATCAGAATCTGTTGGGGTCAAATTGCCACAGAATCGGTATATTGTTCTAATAATCCCCTTTACTCTCAAGCCACGGACGAGACTAGTTGTCTGACCCCCTTCCACTCCGGTATAGAAGAAATAAATTTTTCTAACAAACCCACCTAGAAATCGTGAAACTTGCACAATACGTAAGAATCGATATGAGTCTGTTGAAGCGCACACGCAAATCGTGTTTGCTAGAAACACCATCTAGAATTACTACACAGAGGAGAAACGGTACTACTTTTAAATAGTAGAATTATAGTTTTTACCTTTTTTGCTTAAATTGCTTTAACTTGTCTCTTTGAAGAATGTAGAGTTAAGTCAAGCCCGTTTCTTTTTTTCCGCCCCACATAAAAAGAATTCTAACTTGTAGAGATTTCAGATTGTGCTACAAATTTAAACCATACTGGAATCGGTGGATTTATGGGAAATAGATAGACCGAAAGGAAGGATTACCTTATCTTCGTCATACCACCGAGTGTGACTTAACAGATCTCATTACAGTATAGAGAACGATAGCACCATAATTATATCTATTCTACAACACGATGAGAGTCATTCGATATTATTCGATATCATCAACAGCAGAAAAGTATTAAGCAAAATGATGCTGCTAATAATATAATTACTTGTGACTGCAAGAGAATGCAACTGCAATGGGGGTCCTATGACGAGAAGAAGGTATGACCTTGCCCATTCTTATGAAACGGGAGTGGTCGCAGTAGCCGAAGGGTCGTGTTAGTGAGCTCGTGGCCGACGTTGTCGAATCACGAGTTCGAGTCCTGGTACCACTGAAGACCCCCGCTGTAGAGGGGGCCTATGCACATTAAATCGATCGAGGGTCAATGTCCTCCCGTTGGTGTGGTGTGGTGGTTAGCAGAGGGGGTACCGGATCAGATGTCGTTCTTTTCTCTTTACCTTGATTCAAAATTACAAAATCTGTCACCCATAGCCCTCATGTTACTTCACAGAGTGACTTAAATTAAAATCAGATCAAATCAAATATGAAACAGTATTCTGCCAATAACATCGTGATTATTATATTTTAGTCTGGGATTATGCGACGAGAGAGAGATTTCCCGTTGGTGTGTGGTGTGGTGATTAGCAGAGGGGGTGCCAGCTCAGATATGTTGTCCTTTTCTCTTTACCTTGGTTCAAAATTACAAGATCTGTCGCCCATAGCCCTCATGTTACATCACAGAGTGACCTAAATCAAAATCAGATCAAATCAAATATGAAACAGTATTCTGCCAATAACATCGTGATTATTATATTTTAGTCTGGGATTATGCGACAAGATTTCCCTGGTGAATAGCAGAGGAGGTTCCAGCCATATGTTGTCCTTTTCTCTTTACCTTGGTTCAAAATTACAAAATCTGTCACCCATAGCCCTCATGTTACTTCACAGAGTGACCTAAATCAAAATCAGATCAAATCAAATATGAAACAGTATTCTGCCAATAACATCGTGATTATAATATTTTAGTCTGGGATTATGCGACGAGAGAGAGATTTCAAGATTTCTGCATTACGCATCTCCCTAGAATCTCTTCAGCTGTTACCTTTAGGTATAATTGGAATTTTCTCCCATGCCCTTTTGATAGCCTTTGTGTTATTTCGGAATGGGGCATTTTTATACAATCTATCAATCAACCCTTTCACTATTCCAGCTGCTGCAACACCTTTGAAATTTCGCAACTACATATTTCAACAATTCTTCATTCACACCGGTTGCATTGCGGCCTTCGTATGCCTGTTTCCCTAATCTTACGTCCATCGAATACGTCATGGATAATAAATAACCAACTGGCCTACTGAATCTACATCTGATGAACTTAGGTAAATTGGGGGAGCAGTATGGATTAGATTATGTTCAAAACATATCTTAAGGCCCTTTCTTTCCATGCCGTGGCATACCGAAGCGGTTAGTTTTAGCCATGGCAATTTCGCAGATTACAGAATTTTATCTTTTAATTTTTTCAAAACAGAATTGACTTCCATTTACATTCCACGTGTTGTATTTGAATGCCCAGCAGGGCATTTTAGCTTCATTATGTCAATATTTCTTCAATTGGTTATTATTTTTAAAAAGAAATAATAAAAAAAATTAATAAAATTAATATATAGCATGATGCGAAAAACAGCAAAACCAGGAAAACTACGTATCGACACAGTTCATTTTCTGTTATATATAATATCCCTATTTATTACAACTTTTTTTATATAGTCCTTTAATTAAACATATTACTAAACAAAAACTTTTAAGTAAATTCTCTTAAAGTTTAATTCAAAATTCTGAAATTTGAATTTGGAATTTTAATATGTATTACTTATATATATTAAAAGATAATTTATTGATGTCTCTTGCGCAAAAATTAATAAAAATTTAATTTTGTTAAATTTTTAACAACATTGAAGTCAATTTATTTTTCCTACTTAGGACAATGGAACCAATATGGTAATAGTGGAACCTATGGAGAAGGTAAATTCAGAATCTTAAGCCTTTTGCGTTCCTGCCATCATCAATACTAAAAACAACGTTATACGATTTCAGTATTTTTACAGTTTTATAAATTTGACATCTTAGATTTCTTCTTTTTATTTTTATAACTACTGCTAATAAAAGAAATGAAGAATGTAAGAGTACCAAAATCATCTTTTTTCGCAATATTTTTTTTCTCAAAATATTTTAATTACTATATTGAATTCAAAGTTATCATATCGTCTTTTAAGAAGTCTCATTGTATAATTATTGTTTTTCATTGTCTATTTTTATTTTATAATGTAAGATTTTAATAGAATTACTTTCTATTATAGCTACCGGGAATGGACAGTCAGGAGCTAATAATGGTAAACTTTGTTAATTTAGATTTATCTAGGCAGAAAAAGAACAAGACGCATTTATTTATTTCAAAGATTAATTTAGTGACATCAGGGAATATACCAAAGTCCCTCTCTTAAAATAAACAATTTATAAATGTGACATTTTTTAAAATTCTTTTAATCAATCAGTTTGGGCATATTTTTTGTAAAAAAAAATCGAAATAAAATCAGTATATTTTTTTAATAACAAGGCTTTGGGGGGAAATAAATGACCTATATAAAAGCGTAAAAAATATTTTTTAAAAAAACAACTAAGAAACACAGACATTTGTGTACTCAAAATTATTAGAATGAATACGGAGGTGTTCTTTTTATATATTTGAATGCTTTATTTGCTAGAATTTTCTTTATCAATAAAGGACACATGTACAAAATCTCAAAGATACTCTTCTGATCTAAGTTGCAACACACGTATAATAAACATTTAATTATAGTCCATCAGTAAATTTAAGAAATGCTTCTTCAATAAAAGTTTTAAAGAATAAAATAATAGCAATAACGAGATACATAAGTAATTATAGCCTGTTATATTAATACTACTTTACATACGTGTGCACTATAAGCAGAAGGTAGATATGTAATGGAATATTTATGATCCTGACCCTAATGAAAATTCTTCAAGCTACAATATTTTTTCACAGGTCAATCATATTATTACACCGCAACTTACGGTAATGGAGATGGTAAGTTAAAAGAAAACGCAAGTTGTACTATTTTTATTAGCGGTTTAACGTGATTTATTATAAAACATTAAATTTTATCTGATTACTATGCTCAATATTTTTTTTAAACCTAATTGATATTTTTATATAAAGCCTATAGTTTCGTCAAATTAATGAATGAGTTAAAGTCTGATAAAAGTAAATGAATTTGATAACTTCTGATAAGTACATGAAGTTATTCAAGTATTCAGATGAAATATAAACTATATTATTTCTCTTTTCGTAGGAGGTCAAAATTCTGGAAATGGAAACAATTATGGGGGATCTGGATCCAATGCAGGGGGAGGTAAGTAATCTTTCTTTTTTTCCTTTTCATTTTCTAAGCAAAATAAATATTTAGTAAATGGTTTTTATTTTTTAACTATCTAGATATTTTCTTTTACATTAATTACTTTTTTTATGATTCTTGTCTTCATGTATGAAACAAATTTAAACGAGCAAAATTATTCTACGTATTGCTGTACAAATAATTATCCATTAATTTGGGAAAAAAACCACTTTTTCACACATATTCCTTTTTTTTTTACTTAAAACTACTTTTAACATTTTACAGTTAAAATCTTAACTTTCATTCATCTTGAAATCATCGGTATTGCAAATAATTATTAAATCTTTTTTTATGTCTGTTCTTGTTTAAATCTTAGACATATTTCAAAATTTTTATAAAAATAAAGAATATGTAAATTCATTAGTATACACTCACACGTATAAAATTATACAACAGCAAGAACAAATTCAAATGGATTGAATAATCACTTTCATTTGATGTCAATTGTGTATCCAGTTATTAACTTTGATATTCCGACTCGTATCATTTAGGCTACATTGAAACAAGACTTCGTATTAAATGAGTCATAAAAACACAACATTAACAACACACGCGCAGTCCGAAAACGGATTAAAGTCGTATCTCATACAATCCAAAAAATTTCAACAGAAACCTTTCTAAAGAATTTTCTCGAAAAGAGAAGCACATAAATTGAACATTCCAGTTAATCAAATAAGAAGAGTGCATCGCTGTTGCATGAGCTCACTGTTAACATTTGACGACGTGACATCTTTGAGAAAAATGTAGTTAAAGTTAATTTACTATTCTCGTAGAGAGTATTTAATTATAGAAAAAAAGGATAGAGAGAATGTGTTTTGAAGAGTCGCTGCTTAAATAAAACTAAGGGAAAGCTCTTCTAGAACTACTATAAGAGATAAATCTTTACGTTGTAATTCTGTCATCAAGAATTTTGCAATTTTATAAAATTATCATTTTTTAACTTTAAAAAATTGCTATGAAAAGATTATATGTGTGATTTAAAGAATATAATGAAAAATTTCTTTTACAAATTGTGAATACTACCTTAAATACAAATTAATCAATATCAGAAAATTCTATTCAAATAAAAAAGATTAATATATATCAATACATCGATTGAATGTATCTTTCAAATTTTTACAAGAAAACTGCATTTACAGTTATGCAGTGTCTTAAAACGGCTTTTACGGAGATAATTATATTTTAATGTTGAATTTTTATATCATAATTGTTTGAAATTAAAACATGATTCTTAATTATCAATTAACTTTCCTTAATGAGTGTAAGACATTTAAAAAGTGAAAGAACTGCTTTTTTAAATTCAGGACAGACATACCATTACAGCAATAGTGAAACTTTTGGAACGGGAAACGGAGGAAGTAAGTAGAAAATTTAGTAGTCATTATCTTCAGGTTTAATTCTAAAAGTCTTTAAAATTTTATTTATAACTATGAATATTGTATTTCTTTACTTACTTAATTTGTTTTGCACATGCTGTGTTGATAGGAAATGGTGAAAATCGTTTTTTATGCGTTTGATCAGATTCCAAATGTAAGGAAAGTTCACGCATTTAACAGGTAGTCCTTTTCGAAGTAAATCGTTATTTATTCTAGAATTCTGTCTAAATAAGTGTATATTTTTCTACTAACAGGGGAACATAGTAATTGTATGAATCCTCAAGATTAAAAAAATCACAAATTTTAAACAATACACAGTATTCAAACTTCACATAAGGCAAATGAGACTCTGAATGGCTTTCAGATGTGTGTTCACTCAAGTATGCTTTCCAACATCGTCCTAGCATAAGCTGGAAAGAACTTTTATAAGTTTCTGGAATTTTTTCATGAAATAAACATCTTAAATCTTTCTGATTTCTTTCAGGTACACCTATTTTGTCACAAACTTTTGTGACATTAGGTGGCAAAATTTATTGCCAAATGTGTCACTATCGTCACTGCTAATCAGCAAGAGAGTGTATTCTTTCTTATACTATAAATAATTCTGTCCCGATACCCTTTTGGCAAAGAAGCAAACTTTCCTTAATACTATTAAACATGAGTTTTATTTACTAAAAAATCAAACATTGTACTTCAATGTTTAATTAATTATACATATTCAATACGCTTCTTTAATGGAGAATTCCTGTATTAACTGACGGACTTCCTTTCTTGACAACTCTAAAAATTGCCTAAATTTGGTGAAATAATATATGATAAATAGGCAGTACACTCTAAATCAGGGGTGGCCAACGCAAATGACCTTGAGGGCTACTTCGGAAAAACATTGTAATCTCGCGGGCCGCACATAAAAATAGGTACCTTTATATCAGATTTGGAAACAAAAAAACATTTGTTGGAGTGAAAATTTAAAACAGAATGAATTATTATTATTGTTTTCAATATTTTTCATGCACGCAGGCATAGATAATGTAATAATGTTTAATAACATAATTATGCAATGATCAAATAATGTTTAAAATATTACAGTTGTCATTTTTTTTAAAATTACGGTGTTTCGTTTGAATGGATCTTTCGTTACTCATTGTTGAAATTTGATTGTGCTGTCATTTTCAAGCGATTAAGTATACATTTCCCTTTATCTTAACTGTCCTGAATATTTTTTTAAACTTTAAAAAACATCTCTGAATGCCTATTGCTTTTTGAGCACTCCAAACAGAAAAGGAGGAGGAGAAATGAAAGTCGCCCACACAAAGAATCATGTACCATCCATGGTAAAGGATATGCATAATAAAATGTAAAATCAAATGTAACTGTTTCATAAAATTTAATTCTTTTTTTTAAAAAGAACATTTCTATTATCAAAAAGGATTTATTTACAAATATAGTAAATATTTTCAAAATTTCAAAATGAAAAACTTTAAAATGTAAAGGATATGCATAATGCAATTCGGAATTTATTAAAAAAGTAATTTATTATAGTTCACAAATGTAGCTGTTTGATAAAATATAAATCTTTTTAATCTAAAGAACATTTCTATTATCAAAAAGGATTTATTTTAAAACAAGAACAGGTAACAGGCAAATACATTGTAGATTTATTATACATAAGTTTTCCCACAAATAAATTTCAAAATGAAAATACTTTAAAAACCTGATATTTAAAATTTTTAAAAAGGAATCGGTAGGCTGCAACTTACGTATTGGCGGACCACATGCGGCCCGTGGACCGCGTGTTGGACACCCCTGAACTAAATAGTCCAAAAAATTTCTGAACTTATCTATGAATAAGTTTATCCTTCCATTGTTTATCCTTCAGTTAAATCAAATATTTTTCCTGGTAATACATGTGCATTCTCAGGGACGTTTTAAGATATTAGTCAGTAGGGTTCGGGCTTAGAGTCTCAACCTCGGGAACAAGGGCCTAGTCTCGTTCTCGTTTTGGCCTCAGTAAAATCCTGATCCGAATAATTTTAATGGTCAAGTGCTATTCCATGCTAACTGGCAACAGTGGCAAGATCGCATTATTATGACTTGTCCATTCTCCATGCCTAGACCTAGGCTTTTTACCAAACACTATCATTACTTATTAGTCTAAAGGCAGCTGTTGGTTGAGCCGGGTTGTGCCTATTTTTGTGAGATTGGGAAATTACGCACATTTATTGTTTCGAGTTACTCTTTTTACTAGTATTTGACAATATATACTATATACTGTATACTTAAAAGGATTGCAGGTAGGTTGTACTTTTAGATAGATTCCCAGAGCCTCAAGAAGTCTTAAGTCATTATGGTCGTTACGCGCGTGCATGCTGTTCCTAAAGCTATTTCTATAATCCCTTTTATGCAATCTATAATGTATTTCTTTAGTTCTCATTATTCAACTGTTTATTTTATCCTCATAAATATGAATTTTTTATATTCTAGGTGGAGGAACTTATGGAAATGAACACAATTATGTGGGAAACTTTAATTACGGTGGAGGAGGTAAGCCCCTAAACTTCCATCTTAAATTCTAACTTACTGTAACTTATGATGCTTGTGAAATGTTTATTGTGTATAAGCCAACCATATATTATTTCTAGCTTAAAATTAGTTACAACATAAATTTCTAAACATGTACTAATCAGTATATAAGTAAGTATCATTATTACTGGTATTCTCTCTATCTCAGTATTCGTATTACTATACTACTCTTTCATATATGACCGGAACTTATTTGATGAAAGGAGTTAATCCTGAAAACGCAATCTTTACCTCTCTAAAAAATGCATATTAGACTGTAAATAATAAAATCAATTTATTAATTTTTACTACGCACATTCTCCATGAATTAAAATTTGAAATATTTATAACAATACAGTAGAACCTGTTTTTGTGCGGTCTTTTTTATGCGATTTGTTTTTGTGCGCTCTTTTTTTATGCGGTGTATGAATTTCAATGGCTTTTGTGCCACTGTAATGTTTTCCGTCTATTTACCAATAGCGTAACAGAAAATGTTAGGACCACCCTGAAAGTTATATTTTGCCTTTAATATTTTATAAATTGAGTAAATACGAATTTAGAGTTAGTCAGGCCTTGGCCCCTAGAGTTCTGCCCCCGCCCCCTTCCGTGGCTGGACTCAATGGTTTTGGCGCCACTGCAATGTTTTCTATCTATTTACCAGTGAGGTAATGGAAAATGTTAGGACCCCTCCCCTCTTCCTGAAAACAGGTTTTGGCTTTAATATTTTATAAATTGGGTAAATACGTATTTAGCATTTTTCAGGCCTTGAGCTTTTAGAGTCCTGCCCCCCCCCCGTGATGCGGTGATGTACGTTACGCTACTGAAATGTAGACATTTCAAGATGCTCTGTTCATTTGTTATAAACAGCTCCTGACAATGCGTATTCAGTTGCTTTCTCTCAACCCTCCAGCAGCCCGCGCTTGATTGAAGATGAAACTTTCAATGGCAGTGAAATCATCAATAATTTGATGGATTATGAAAACGGACAAGAAGAACCGGATTAATTGAGAGCGACTAAAAACGAGCAGGAATCCAGCTTTCCAACAAATTAGAAAAGCATTTTCTTAAAATAGATACCAATTAAGAAAAGGAGTATAAAATTCCAAAAAGAGCTTCGATCATGTAAATCTGGATATCGTGACATTTACAAGTTGCAGACCATCCGATCTTCATCACAAAAACTTATCTCTTACTTAATGTTGCCAAAAAAATAAATCAATTGAAATTATACCTTCATGTGACTAAAGCGATTTTGAACTTATTCATCACAAGGCTTTGGATTACGATGAGTAGCAATGAATTATGTATGTGAATTTTGAAAACTTATCCCCATATACAATGAGAAACTATATGTTTTTAAAATGTTTCCATGTGTAATATTATATAATTTATTTTGTTACGGAAGTACTCTTACATAAATTTCGTAAATAATTGGCATATTTTTTAATGAGACTTTATTTATACGGTCCCTATCCACCACATAAAAAAAATTTATGTTGTATTTCCATGAATTAGTTTGTTATATGTAAGAATTTACGAAATTTTTGAATATTCTTTTGTGCGTTTATTTTTATGCGGTCCCAATCTACCGCCCAAAAACAGGTTAACTGTAGTATTGTTATAATCGTCCATAAAAAAAGAAATCTTTCTATAAAAAAGAAATTCTATTTTGACTAGTTTGAGAAGAAAATCTGAAGTTGTATAGTCAATAGTTTCTTGAGAGCGAAGCAAACCATCAATGAGTTATATTATACCTCATTTGTGTGAGAGGAAAAATCATTGGACCCAGAAAAAAAGAAAATACGACGTATGTTTCGTAATTTCAAACTATTATTTTGTAATACATTGCTAGAAGTATATGTATTATTAACTAAGTACAATTGTTAATAATAGGAATGTTGTTATGTAATTGTTGAATTATACATAATTTAAGGCTGGAAATTGCTTTATGATGTACCTTATTATTCAAATCCAAGTATCTGTGACTGTAATTTGATTTCTAGGACAGTAGAACCATTTTTCGATCCATTCACTCCTAAACAAATCTAAAATTTCATTTGATCATCAAAATAACGAGTATTACCACATATTTACGCTCTTTTACAAAAAATTCGGAGCATCAAGAAAAAAAATAATTGCTTCTTTAATTGAAATTGAACACGTATGAAGCCCTTCAAACATATATTAATGGATAAAATGAAATGATTACATATTCAGGGACTCATAACTCCCCAATGACTGGAAATTGCAAATTAAATACTAAAATCAATAATTGGCTACCTTCCCCGACGACGATGTAAGCTTCTATACATCGATGTAAAGAACTATAAGCATTCCTAATCTCAACCTGGGATAACATCTGCCTGCAATCTTCAATTATTACTCCAAATCTGTAACACATGGGGAGGTGCTCCAATCTGGCAGTCTATCATGTCTCGTACATGTTCAATTAGCAACAGTTCTGGTGACCTTATCGGCAGTTCAGAAATAATGCAATCCGTATGGAGCATGGCATTATCTTGTTGGAAAATAACTCCAGGAGGACGAACCATGAAGCCATGCAACTGGCCACAAGTTGTCAAAAACGTATAATCGTACTGTAAAAGCTGCATGCATGATGACTAAAGGTTATTTGCTGGCATGAGAGATAACGATCCCTCCTCATTGCAATATAGATAACTCTTATATTTTTCTGTAATAAAAAAGGCTAATTGTACCGCTATCCATGGTCCTCCACACAAAGATACGATGTATCATAGTCAGACAGTGTGCTGACAATCTTTAGACAATCATGAAGATCGGCTACGACTCTAGATCTATTTTAGACGACTTTCCTAAAGCTATGAGGTTAAAGGCAAGGCGTCTACACCCCACCACAGACAAGAACCGTCAGATGGTAGGAGGTACTGTACGGGGTGCGGAAATAGTTGCAGCAGTGGCGTAATGTATACCCCGCAACCTCCACATTCCGGAGGTCTAGGGTTCCAGGGGGCTCAAAGTCTGATTGACTCCAAGTATATACCCTTTGTGAGATCCTGCTTGGGCCCGAAACCTGACTTTGCAGGGGGCTAATCATCTTCGTTACACTACTGAGTTGTAGCACATTGTATTGCTCACAATTATGCCATTAAGGCAGTGCGGCCCTGTCGCGTAATCATCCAAACTGGCGCTTGAATTTTTCCGGAGCCTTCATTCAAACAGTGTGAATAATTTGCAGCAATTAATTTCTGCAAAGACCCTTGCACAGCCTTGTTCGTACAATAACTGTAGAGGCCTATTGCTTGGTATAACTAGATAGCTACTCGTATCCAAATATGTGACCGCTTTAGAATAGAGTCGTCGACACCCCCCCCGTTTTATTAATTACGTTTCCCAGGAACTAAAACGGTGCAATGAGAAAAGATAAAGTGTTCATAATTGTTATTAAACTTGTGCAATGCTAGTTGCACAGAAGAAATCCCGTGCTATGACTAAAGTTAACTTTCATTAGTTTTGAAATTTTAACCATTTTCAGATTAGGTATAACAAAACTTGCATACGAAATTTAGAAAAATCTAAATATTCCTTTTTTCAGCATGTTTTTTGTTAACAAAGTTAAGGAACATGTTTTAAATCATTCATTTCTCTCGTGACTTATTGCGCTAAATACCCGTGACTATGTCTAAAAAGAATATAATTTCTCACTTGGGTATTTCTTTCGCATCACACACAGTTCCAGGTAAATAATTATCTCTATCAAAGTTCCAATCATCAGTGGTTTAAAAGTTTGAAAAAACTATGTAATTATACACTTAAAGTTTTCAGTGTCCTTTTTACTAATGGTAGAAAGATTAATTACATACTTTAATTGAGTTTTGTTTATTGCAGAAGCCCCTTACTACTTCGTTGGAACTTACTTGTGTGGATCTGATGGGAAAGGAACAAATGATGAAAGTGGTGAGTTAATAAAAATAACTTTCATAAATAGCTAATATTTTAGTTTAATTTATTTGATTATAATATATCTCTAAAATATTCTTTCTGGTGTTTATAATAACAATTAGAAACTGTTTCTAATTACAGGATCTGGGTATAGTAATGGTTTAAGAGAAGGTAAGTTTAAATTGTAACACCTTTTTAGTATAAAATGTTAGTTTCTCCAATCCAAATATTTTAGTTTATATCAAAAAAGGTTTAAATTTTTCAAAATAAACTAAATAAGGTTAATCAATCTATAATTTTCACACTTGAAGAATCAAACGATATTAATGACGGAACTACAAAGAGAACATATAACAGAAGCATTTTTTAAATCGGAGAATTCTCCAATATAGTATGAATTAGGGAGCTTTCTTTAATGCATAGACTTTCAAAATATCAACAAATTTATAATCAACTTTTTCAACGTTAAATTGTCTGAGGGTTATTAATTTTGTCTCGAGGGCTGAAAATATAAACAATTTTCAAATAGACGTAATTTATTGAAATTAAAATAAAATAACTCGAATCTCTTACTCATTATTTATAAATGAATAAGGTTTCAAAAAAATATAAATTGTTTCAAATATAATCACAATTTTTTTTAAGAATTATAACTAAACATATGGAAATAAGAAACATTTCTGTAATAAATATTAAATAATTTTTACGTTGTGCATGTTATTTTCTAAAATAATAGCCTTTGACGTATAAAACTTTGTAGAATTATAAAAAAAATGTACCATACTCTTTAAACCCTACATAATTTTGGTATTATATATCTTTTTATTTCAAAAAATTTGAAAAATATTGAAGTTTTAAAAAAAAATTATGTAATGTTTTGATTTTTTGAAAGATGTAATTTATTATTCTATTTGTATAAAAAATATTTGCAGTGTAATAAGGATACGTTTAACTTTATAAATAAACTTATTGCTACTAATTGGAGCTACTATTTTAGAAAATATCATGAGCAATGTAAAACTTGATTAATATTTCTTACAAAAATGTTTCTTATTCATTGACTTATAATTTTTTTAAATTATGATTTTATTTTAAACATTTTACACTTTTTGGAAGCCTCATTCCTTTATAAATGTCTACAAGATTCGAATTATTTAGTTTTAATTTCAAAGAATTATAGCTAGTTGAAAATTGTTTATATTTTCAGTCCTCGAGACAATGTTAACACATCTAAGAAAACTCAGGGTTTCAAAAAGATCTAATCTGAAACACTTTAGAAAACGCGAGTTACTCTCGAGCCTAACCCCCGCAAGAGGGAGATGAAAATCAAAAGCATAAATTTCTGCACAGTCCTCAACGAAGCATGAAAATAGAATAAATTAGAAAAAAATTGGTTTAATTTCCTTGCAAATTTTACTTGTGAAACTACCTAGTAAATATTCATTAATAATAAGAAAATATTGTGTTTTAAAATTAAATATAAGAATATATTTTAAGTAATTTATAGCTGTAATTAATTAAACCTTAAGAATAAACTCAATAAATTAAACATAAATAATGAAAATATTAATTTAATATAAGCATAAGAAAAGGTAGAAATTAACTTATCTAATTGTAGGCATTGATGAAAAATTGAATTTTTAAGGCAGCACGGGATGTACAAAAAATTATGATACAATGTTAAAACAAAAGGACTTGACAACGAAAAAATATAATTTGAATCGATATTAATAATAGCTATAATAAATAATAAGTATAATGAAAAAAAATAAATTTTAAGAATTCTCATTCTGAATTATCACATTAAAGTGATCGTAAAGAGACCCGTCGTAAGGTATCCGAGTATGTTCGGAACCGTAATTTTAAAAAAGCGCATAAATGGATAATTTTCGTGATATTTAGTGTCAATTAGATTAGAATCAGTGGCGCACACAAGGGGGGGGGTCCTGGGCCCCCCATAGCCCTTGATATTTTTCCGATTGATTATAATTCTAAGTATAGTACGTAAAATTTAATTAAGTATTTGTTATTAATGATTAATTTTATTAATTAATGCTATTTATCTATTCAATAATTAGTTTTTTACTGTGTTTTGTGCCCCAAAATCGACAAAATCAAAAGGAGCATGATACAATAATGGGGAACTTTTGACTCGCCCCCCCTACTTGAAAAATTCCTGTGTGCGCTACTAATTAGAATGCATATATAAAATTGTTTTAAGGACATTTTGACAAAAAAATTATTTCAATACAATATTTTGGCTAGTAATTAACTTAAAATAATCTTTTTTTTCAAAATGTTCTCCTTTTATAAGAAATGCTTCTAAAATAATAAAATATTTTGCTTATATAAAGTAGACTTCTCCAGAGAGTCTGAACTAGGATTTTTGAAAAATTCACATTATTTTCAGAGTTACCACCAATTGAAATAATTATCGGCGTGTTTTTCTTAAAATTGCTCCCCTCTGTTGTCGTAAAATATGGATGTAAAATATGGATAAATCCACTTCTAAGTTATATATTTCAAAATTCTAGATGAGCCTCTGTAGAGAGGTCTGAGCTATATACAGGCAAAATATTATTGTAATAGAAGCATTTTTCACAAAAGGATAATATTTTGAAAATTTGTCATTCTATGTTCATTTTTTATCAAAATATTGTACTTAAATAATATTTCTTGTAAGGCTACACAGTACCCTAAAAATTTTATTTTTATCAAAAAACATTTTGCATGTTTTGGTGGCCCATATCATTGAGATGCTTGCCACGAAATTTCAGATCTGTTAGCAAATTAGTTTTTAAGATATTTGAAGTTTTTTATGAGCTATGGTTTTGGTTTCGGTTTCCTTTTAAAGCATTTTTTCACACTTAAGTTAAATTAATTAAAAATATTTTTGAGCTTCTAGTTTGAAATGGTTATTAATTCCAATTTTCATTACTAAAATCATTTCTGCTTGATTATGTTTTGAGTTTTTTGAGTTCTCATAATTAATTAATAAAGATTAATTTCATGGCGAATTTTGCTTTAAAAATAGTTTATATAACTTAAAAGCTTTGTCATTAATTTTTTCCTGTGGATAAAATGCCATGACAAATGCGTTCTGGGTTTCTGTGAGAAATAATATTTCGAAGAGATCGAATACTACTGAAAATGATGTATCTAAAAATCAGTCCTCAGCTGATTCTGCAATTAGACTTCCGAATACAAGTATTCTGAATTCAAATGCTGCAGATATAACTGAATATTTACTTGATGTACCAAACTACATTATACTAAACATATTATAGTACTATATTTTAGTATTTTAAAGTCGTACGACAAGAGCTAAAACTTTTTTAACTGCCCCAATTTAAAACTGAAAAAAATTAAATTTTATGAGCAAACCTGACTATTTTTAGCTTAAGTTAGTATCATTATTATTTTGTACATAAATGCTTCGTGTTTCAAAACTTTTGTGAAATATTAGGTTAAGATAAAGCTGAATAAACTGACGTCTTAACAAATACTATCAATATTATGCAAAAATATATTTTGAATTAAAAATATAATTTTCAGTCATATTTAATAAAAATAGTGTTTTAATGTAGTACATACATTGGAAAATAACATATTAAAAAATTAGAGTTTTATGGGCATTATAAGTTTTTGTTTTATGACTTTACAAACTTTAAATGCGTTTTTCTCAGACTTTTAATTTTGAAGGTATAAGTGTTTTCTAATCCCTAAGGCTTTTTCCTGTTCAAGATACAGCCTTGAATTTTTGTATATACTCCCAAATGTATGTTCTATAAAAGTTAGTATGGATTTAGGTTTATATAAGAACCCTAATTGTTTTTCTAAAAATGCTAAAGTTGATATTTTAAAAATTTTTTTTTTTTTCCAGGTTTTTCTAGAAAAATAATTATTAAAAATCGACAAGGGAATAGATTTTCAAATCCATACTAAAGATTTTTGTAATTATCTAAGAATCATAAATAACTTAAAATTACTAAAAAATTTTAAAAATTGAAAATTTTATAAGAGTTTGAAAAACTTCAAAAATTCCTAATTTTTTAAAATTGCAAAATAATGGCTGGTCAAACTGACTTTTTGCTTACATAATCAGCTTAATAATATAATCTAAATATAAAACATTAATTATTTTTACTGTAACTGTCTCCAAAAAATTTTTTTGAAAAAGGGTACCATGTATCCTTAATAATATTCTTAAGACAATTTTATATACGTTTTCTAATCTAAGAGACACTAAATATCATAAATATTATCCATTTATACGCTTTTGCAAAATCTCGGTTCCGAACGTAGTTGGACACCTTAACTGTCGAATATTCAAGAGTGAAAAAATGAGGGTGAAAAATTTAGACATTCTATATAATTCTATTCAGCTGACATTCTTCAGAACTTTAATCGAGTTGCGTATCAGATTGGAAATCCCACCATTTCCTACCGGGAAATAAACCAAATTGAAACATTTTATACCAGTACTAAAGGAACACCTATATTTTTATGAATACACACTAACACTTTACAATAAACTATTCTTAATATTAGAGAAATAATCAATACATCATACGATTTTCAGTAAATTTTAAACGCAGTTTTTTTAAATTTATATATTAGGCATAGAAATGAATTTTTTTATCGAATGTAATTTACAAAACATTAATATAGCCAAAAAACAAGAATAATATATTAAAATATACTAATTTTTCTGTATTTGCTTAGCTAGAGAAAATTAAATTAATATCGAAATATATTTCTACTTTTGAAATTACGACTTATGGAAATTATTAGATGCAGGGATATACAAATCTTAGATTATTCTTTTAAGACTGAATTGTTTTCAGTCTTCCTACGATTCACAATCCCATTCTATCATCTGAAATTTTTCGGCAATGTATTTTAATTGTCTGCGTTTAGATTTAACTAAATTTTTCAAAATAAATATCACAAAGCTCAGTAAAGTGTGTAAGCAATCCAAGCGAGAAATCGACACAAGCTTACGACGCCTGTTTCTCTCTATGTACAGTCCCCACTTTAGTATTATTATAAATTTAACATTAAAGATCTACATCTTTGATAAAAGCATTAGTTTTATCCTTTTTGAATAATTTTTGAGAAATTCAGAAAAATATGTCAATTATCTTTTCTGAATACTAATTTAATACTAATATAAAGGATTATATGAGATAGAAACGTTCCTCTGCTAATATGTAAAAAACTCTGATGATTATAGAAGTTCATCGAAAATTTTTAAAACACACAACTCAAATAAAAAAAATACAAGCCTCAAAGTTGAAATTATCCATTAACAAGTGAATATAATTTTTTTTTTTTTAAATCTACTTCGTTAAAAAAACTGGCACCATATGTTGCGGTCAGTTGTAACTTAAATAGAAATAATGCAGAATAAATTTAAAATTAAAAAATAAAATTTAATTAATGAATTAATATTTGAAAAACTGTATTAACATCAAGTGTCCTTCACTACAAGTTTAAAAAATATGTATCTGATCTTGAATGAATGAATAGGAAATATTTATTATTGATTGAAAATTTGAACAAGATTGTTCACTCAAGATTAGTTCACTCTCTCCTCATATATATATATATATATATATATATATATATATAGGATATAGAGGAGAGAGTGAGCTAATAGAAGGAATTGAAAAAAGTCAATGCTTATTGAAGCAAATACATAATTGTAAATTAATAAGTCATTTAAGGTTGTAATATTGTGAAGATTTATATATTACCAGACAAAAAAGTCATTAGAATCTTAATATGAATTAGTTTATGATCATGATATTTTATTATTTATATTAAGATTTATTTTCCTTTTCATTTCATAATAACTGAAAATTAATTTTGCATTTTTTTTATTCTTTCAAATAGGTTCATATTATGGGCAAGGTCCAGTAGGAAAAGGTACGTATTCGCAAAATGCACCATGTGTAATATTGCTTAGAATACTTACTATCTAGTATGTATTTTTTAAATATAAATCACGTGACTTTAAGACTCTTTTATTAAAAAAAACATGAAAAAGTTGAACAGAAATTGAACTCTAAAATAAAAATTTCCCCTGTAGAATTATTACACACATCTTGAAGAAGAATATGCAAATTACAGGAAACCACCAGATGGAGCGGATAGTACGTCACAATGACGAGAGTGTAAGAGAAGGGCATATAAGGAATGGTGGCAAAGAAATAAAATTGTTCACAAGCGCTTTAAAAGCCTTTCAGTGCAATAACCGTATAGTTATGGCTCAAGGGAAGCATTTGGAGGATTTTTTACGTGGTAGAATTATTGGACGACTGGAATGTGAACGTACCCAGCTGGAAGTAACCGAGGAACTTGGAATCGCCCAGAGTGTCATCTCCAGGCTTTGGCAACGATTCCAAGATGATGGTTATGTGCGTAGATGTTACAGCACAGGTGGCCCCCGAGTTGCAACGCCGAATGAGGACCGGTATTTGGCAGTAACTGCCAAAAGAAACTGACGGAGCACAGCATCAGAAATGTCTCGTCAGCTCTCTTCAAGCTACCGGTATGAAAGTTTCAAGTCAGACCGTGTACAGATGCTTAGAGCACATTGGTCTATATACTCGTAGGCCTGTCAGATGTGTTCCACTTACCGCAACTCACTGTCGCCTACGATTAACCTGGAGTAGAGAGCATGCATTGTGGACACCACAACAGTGGTCTTGTGCGATGTTTTCTGACGAGTCCAGGTTTAGTTTGCAGTCTGATTCTCGTCGGACTTTAATATGGTGAGCACCAGGTACCGGTTACCACCAAGTGAACACCATTGAACGACACCGTTACGGTGGTGCAGGATGGCTCGCGTTTTGGGAGGAATTATTATTGGTTCCAGAACTGACCTGCATGTTCAGAGTATAACGATGACAGGCCACATCTATCGGGATGTCATTCTGGAACAACATGTACGTTTGTTTCGGGAGGGGCGCTGAAGTTCTGTTTATGGATGATAACGCCCGTCCTCACCATGCAAACATTGTAGACGAATGCCTTCAATCGGAGGATATCACCCGTATGGATTGACCAGCATACTCACCGGACTTGAATCCAATAGAGCATGTGTGGGATATGCTTGGCCGACGAATTGCAGCCCGTCAACCCCCTCCCATCTGTCTATCGGAACTTCGGAGGGCATTGCTTGATGAGTGGTGTAATATTCCCCAAGATCAGATTGATAATTTGATTCTCAGCATGCCTAGGCGTTGTAAGGCCTGTATTGCATCGTCCGGGAGACATACTCCGTATTAACCATCATACTATCCATGTTATACTGTTTTTTGTAAATAGGTTATATTTTGAAATTTGCTCCAGGGAGTAAAAATCGCAATTTTTATTAATTATGTCAAACATATAGCATCTTTTTTGCTCTTTACCTTTTGTTTAATAAATAGACTTTAAAAATAAGTCAAATTTGTTTTACTTCTGTCTCTTTCTTTGCCTGAACTTCATTATCCTTAATTTATAGACATGAGTGTATTATGAGAGAGAGGGGTTGAGCTATAATTAATCTATCTTATTCAAATTTGTTTTAATTTGAGCATTAATATCTCTTTCCGGCTACTTTCAAAAATAGGAATATGTTTAAAGTTATAAGATGTAGTCTATTTTCTCGTATTTGTGAAAGTAACATCGAGAAGTAAAAAAGGGATCGAAAGAGAATCTAAAAGGAGAATGAGTTCTTACTAAAAGAAGTTACAAAAGCAAAAGTTAATTTCAATGAAGATTTCTTTTTTATTATTATTAAATTTACCATTATAGATACATACAACGATTTTTAGAGTTTGTGATAACTAATATTTTCAAACAAAACTAAAATTTTATAATTTTGCATCAAAACAAGAAAATATTGTATTATGTCTTTAATTCCTGGAAGGATTGTAAACATTATTTTATATCTTAGGCATATTTAACTTTTTAATCAAATATTTTCTTAAGAGCAACTTAATATGGAAATGTACTTAATTTTACAGGCTAAAGCTTTAAATGATTGACAAATATAATTATAGAAAGAAAAATTCAAAGTCATTTAAAAAATTACTAAACCATTACTCTACAAAAAGAGATTATTTAACGTCCATACATGATTCGTGTCTAACACTTTATTTTCCATTTGTTTTCTTATCAATTTGATATTTATTGCTGTAGTAATGTGAAAACGAAAATTATTTATGCAGTAATTAAAAGGTGAAATGTTATTTTATCATTGGTTATGAATATGATTTTTTCGTTTAGGTCATTATGTAGTGACCAAGACAGATCCATCTGTTTCTGGGGGATCATGGAATGGTAGTAGAAGATAATTTTTTTAAAAATTTGATAAAAATTGATGTCTAAAAAAATAGTTTGTGTAGTTAACTATATATATTTTTGTTTAGTATAACTGAGAATTCTTTTTCAAATTTTATCAGAACTTGATATTGCTAAATATGTTATAATGCATGACTATCATTAATACGTGGTTCTGTTTTTTTTGGAACATAGCCTTAATATAACTCAATGACAAACTTAAAAAATATTTATTTTTCATAGGTAGTTTATTAGATGTGTTAAATAAAGGGTAGTTTAAAAGATTTTAAACTTTTTCCCCAAAGTTTCTTTATTTTATAATCTACTCAAAATCTTTTTTTAAAAAATTATCACAATGGTGTTTATAAAAAATACTACTTAAGTAGATTAGTGTCAATTATAAGCTTAAATTTAAAATGTGTAGAAAAAAGCTTCTGAAGTATTATTACATTAGTATTATTTTACAACATTATCCCATGTTTAAACCTTCAGATACAAAAGCAAGTTGGTCAGTTTTTCCTGTATATCTTCATTCTAAATGTATTGTTTGGTGATTATTGTAATATCTACTAAAATAGTTTCACATGTAACCTATTACTTTTGAAATGTAAGAAATATAGCAGGACACTTTTTAAAAAATTTATTCCCTTTATTGCTTTATTTACTTTTATTTCCGAGGTTATTTAATCTAATTTCTGAATCTTTTTTTATTATTTCTGATTTTATGTGCTAAATAAAAGTAACGAATAATGTTCAGAATTATAAATAATAATTTCAAAATACTAATTATCAAAAATTAAAAATAATTATTATTATACAGTTGGTTAAAATCATTTATAACTAAAACGTTAAGTAATGATTATTGTGACTATAAAAAAATTAAAATTTCACTTTTGTAAGTCAAATAAATATTCAAAATAAACTTCAATATATTGATGATATTCAAAATTTGTAAAATAGTTTTAATTTTATTCATAAGCTTCTTCTTAAACTTATTTACTTTTCAAAGCCTATATATAGTAAAAAATAAAGTACAAAATTTTGAATTCACAATAATACTTTTATTTCTACTTTATTAGGTAAAGGTAGTGGATATAATGGCAATGTTGACAGTAAGTTTTCATGCACTAGAATTGATTTATGTTTACCTTAATTATTAAATTTTTTCTCAAGAAATTAATATATCTCTGAAAGAAATTAATATGTATCTGAATTTCGAATTTGGAAAATTCTTTAAATGAAATCAATTTCAGCTTGGGTCAACATTTGACGAGAGTTCAAATTAGATTAAAATAAAAAAATTTAACCAAATTAAACGCTGGAATTGCGATTCTTGCTATCAGCAAAAAAATATATGGAAGAAAATTTCAATAACTTATTTATGTACTTCAGTTTTCTTTTTCATTCTCATTAATTTTTTATCAAATTTAAAAATTCAGCAAGAAATGTAACATTAAAAATACAATGTTTTTTGCAGCAAAATTCTTAGTAAACAAATACACATCCATCATTCACACCTATAGACAAAAAAATTAGCGCACCAAGAAGTCGTCAAAATGTGAAACGCAATTTTTTATACGTAATGACTACTTTGATATAAATAAATGATTAGAAAATCAAAAAAAAAGGATCATTTATTTCAGAGAAAAAGGCGAAAGAACGGAGGATTTAATACCTTGTTGAACCCCCTCTAGCTTGAATGCACGATGCCATAGGATCGGGCATTGAGGCATACAAGTTCTGTATGATGCCTTGAGACATTTCGTTCCACATTTGCTATTACCTTGCCTCTAGTAAGTTCAAACTGATGAGATGCTAAACTTGCCGTCCCAATAATGCTAGATATGCTTGATCGGAGACAAATTTGGGGATCGGGCAGGCCAAGAAAGGATAGTAACAGTGCAGAGATAGTCTTGTGAAACCCTTGATATGTGAGGCCGAGCATTGTCTTGTTGAAAAATGGCTCCTAAGAGCCCTTACATGAGTGGCAACACATGTGGTTGGAGGATGTCATGGACACACCGCTGGGCTGTCATGGTGCCACGGATCAATACTAGGGGTAACCGTGTATTGTAGGCAATGGCACTCCATACCATCACACCAGCTGTACGAGCAGTGTGTTGCTCTAAAAGGCATGGTTGAGGCATTCATCCCAGGGTCTCCACACACGAACACGATTGTCATCACTGCTGAGATTAAATCTGGATTCGTCGCTAAAGATGACCTGGTTCCATTCCGCTGAAGGCCAGTTTTCTCGTGCGCGGCACCACTCCAAGTGGAAGCGTCGATGGGTGGACGTCAAGGGCAGCACATGTAATGGGCGTCGCGATCCCAAATGTTCTTCTGCCAGGCGCCTTCGTATGATTCGAGAAGACACAGGGGCCCCTAATAAAGGTGCAACCTGTACCTGGATGGTGGCCGATGAAGAAGTTGGTTGTACGCGTGCATTTCTTATGATATGGCAGTCTTCTCGACGACTGGTCTGTCGAAGGCATTCTGAGTCTGGTCCTCGTGTAATTGACATCTGTCGGATCCACTGGTCCAACACCTCCTCACAACACAATCAGCGTGACCTAATTGACGAGTTACTCGCCTAGCCGACAACCCTGCTTTCATCATGCCGATGATTCTCTCCCTCTCAAACCTCGACAGCTGCTCATATTGTCTTCTAAAAGGGCGTAATGGCATGTTTACTTCAGCTTTTTCCTTGTAAACGATTCAGCACACTCAAACAAGCTTTGGTTACCTGTTTTATACTTCACGGAGAACGATGTTAAACCCTCTCTGCCGGCTATACGTAATGCGCAATCACGCTGCATTTCTAATCATTAGCATATCTCCTCTACATGTACCTTCATGCCAAGTTTCGTTACGGTCCCGCAATTATTTCTTGGTGCGCTAATTTTTTTTGTCCATGAGTGTATTTCTAAAGTAAAATTTTTAATATACATATTTTTGTGTTTTTGAATATATACATATAACACGATTCGAACGGCTTCGCAACTGGCATCTTGGAGAGTGATCTGGATCAAATAAAAAGGTAGTCTCTGATTGTAATTTTAATTTATTATACTTATTTAATTTATAATAAAAGGGTTATAGTAAAAGTCGCGGCTATATGCGAGAAGATGATGATGTATTTGGTTGGATGTCTGTAAAATTGACTTATAAGGTGATAGGGACTCATCAATAATATATATAAGTTAAATATTTCGCCGTATATTCTTCTTATAACCAAAATGTATAGAATTAAGGTCACGTGGTCTGAATCTTAGAAACTTTTAAATGTACTTTAAAAATGCATGCATAAAAACTTTAGAGGCAAGTATCAGTTATTCATATTTACAGATATTTGAGATCTAAATTTTGCTTTAAAATTAGCAAAGTTTTTATATCATAATACAAAATCTTATAATGAATTTTTCGTAAATAAAGCTTACTTTCAACCAAAAATATTTGATAGTATTCGTTAACTAAATAAAATTCGATGAGCACTACACTTGTACTAAAATGTGAATATACTTTTACATTTACTGGTTCATACGACGTCTCAAGCAACGGTGGTGAAATCACTTTCCTTTTACTTTTAAAAGCTCTAGTTACAGTATAAACGTTTCGAAATCTTAACCTTGTTTTTAATTTTTTGCAGCAAATTTAACAGTGTACTTTTCTCCTCATTTTTCGCTTAATGGTCAAGGTAACACATTATTTTTTTATTGTCATAGAATAAGTCTCTAAGAAATTTTCACCAATTAGTAATCATTTATAATTTCCTTCCACTTTTCGCAGGAGAATTGTATCATAATTTAAATGGAGGTAAGATAATTTTTCTTTCATAGAACAGCATATACATATACAGGGTGGAGCAAATAAAAGTGTCCCGGAAAACAGAGTTCCAAGTTACAAAGATACACGGCAAAGGAAGAGAGATAGTTCGCTAACCTGCTTATAACAGGTATTAAAAATTATTACCATTCATCTTTTGGCACCTTTGGGTCCTAGTCAGCAAGTTGAGGACAGCAAATTGAAGCCGGACTGCTGGAATCGCTACAATCTCATCAAAAATGTTTTACTGCAGTTCTTGAAGACTATGAGAGTTTTTGCGATACACGTTAGACTTGAGGGTTCCAAACAAAAAGTAATCGCACACTGACTGATCAGGTGCCCTTAGTGGTCAGCTCCGGTCAAGATCAGATTGACTTCAGCAGACAACTCTTTCAGGAGTGTATATTTTGTAAATGTGATCAATGGTTCGGTGGGATGTTTTGGTGGTTGCGCCATCTTGTTGTGAGCAACTATAGGTCTTTTCCTCTTCAATTAATGTTGCCACAAATTGTTTTCCAATGATCAACTCACACTGACGCAGCCCATCTGCTTGATTTCGATCGCTTGATGTGCGAGTTACATTCACTTCCAGTTGTATCCACTCGTCCGAGCCACTTTTATTTGCCCCCACTCTGAAGTATATATAAATATTTCTAAAAATATATCTCTTAGGATTCTTGTCTATAGGACTGATTTAATTTGTTAACTTAATGTTAAGGCTTTAGAATATGTCTACTGACTTTCTCAGATCTAGAATATTATGTTTACTACAATGTAACATAAAGTATGGGAAACAGCAAGAAATATTATAAATGTCTGTCTAATTTCATTTTTCTCTGATCTAAGCAAACATTTTTAAGCCGAGGAAGATGCATTAAAATAGACATATATTTTTTTCTTTACAATTGAAAGGAACATGTGTACCCAGAATTAAACTTCCAATATTTTTTTCTCTTTTTGGATGAACTTTATTGCATTTGAATAAATAAACTTGCATAAATTAGAATATAAGTAAAACATACATATGATTAGTACGGTCGAGAATTCAAAATTGTAATAAGAGAGAAAACTTGCACTCTCTCTCTCTCTCTGTTATTTTCTTTTACTGTAGCTAAGTTAAATTATTTAATGTTCTTAAAACTTGGGAGTTGTATTTTTTTTCTATATAAATAAAACATTTATTTAAATAACAAATATGAGGGTACCAGGACTGTAGCAAAACTTATTTGTGTGTTTAAAATTGAATACAAACTATATCTCTACTGTTTCTTTCTATTGTTCTTTTTTTTCTGGATCAATGTTCTTTATTTCTTTGTTCAATGTTTTCTTCAATGATCGATATTTGCGATTTTCGAGAGATTTCAATGGAAGAAACTATTATTTAAGGTATCCGACTACGTTCGGAACCATGATTTTGAAAAAACTTATAAATGGATAATATTTATAATATTTAGTGTCACTTAGATTAGAAAATGTATATTAAATTGTTTTAAGAATAGTATTACAAAAAAAATTATTTGAGTACAAAATTTTGATAAAAAAAGAATATAGAATGACCCATTTTCAAAATATTCTCCTTTTGGGAAAAGTGCTTCTATTATAATAATATTTTGCCTATGTATAGCTCAGACCTCTGTACAGAGGCTCAACTAGAATTTTTGAAATATATAACTTAGAAGTGTGTTTATCCATGTTTTACTATAACAGAGGGGAGAAATTTTAAGAAAAAACTCATTTTTATTTCAACTGGTTGTAACCCTGAAAATAATGTGAATTTTTCAAAAATCATAGTTGAGCCTCTGTACAGAGGTGTGAGCTATATACAGGCAAAATGATATAATAGAAGCATTTTTCACAAAAGGAGAACATTTTTAAAAAAGGGTTATTCTAAGTTAGAATAAATACAAACAAATAAAATATTTTTAGTTAACTTTTTATTGTATTGAAATATAGGTGGAGCGGCAGGTACTGGTGGAACAGGGGGAGCTGCAGGAGGGCCAGGGGCCACTGGAGGAGGTAATGGAGGTTCATAATTAATAACTGATTATATTTTAATAATTAATAATGAATTATCATAGCAATTAAGCAATAATTTTACTTATATTTTAAATATTACTAATTCTTTTCATTATCTTGCTCAAAATTTCTATTAATATATTTTTTATTTTACTTAGGATCGGAAACGTATCATTTTAGTACAGGTATGCGCATTTAATTTTTCTGCACTGTTTTTTTAATAGATTTTATTTCTTATTCCTGATATGCATTCATGCTCACTTTTTGCTGTGTTTTTTTTTAAATTTATGTTCGATTTTATAATTTTTTGTTATAATTATGTTTATGTGCTCGGTATAATATTCAGAGCTTTATTTTATAATGCGCAAGAATAATTTAAATCTTTGCGTGCTCTATAAAAGGTGAATAAACTTTGAGGCTTATAAAATTGACGACACGTAATAATAAATCCTTAACTCATTTCTAATTATTTATCTTTTCATAAAAAATAGCACAAATAATAAGTTAGTCAGTTAAAAAATATCTTGTCATATTTTTATTGGGTCATAATATATTTCTAGAGATTTCTATGAACGAATGCACTTTTCCCATTTTTTTATCGTATATCATTTTTATTTTTTAGTGCTTCCTATATTAATTACCTTACTAACAGAAAAAAAATACATGCAAATGTATTTTTCGTTAGAAACTAATAAAGTTTTATGTTAAAGCAAATTCCACTAAAAATGTCTGCGTCATAGTTTATAACTTTTTTGTTATGCGGTTATATCTCCAGTCAGCTATTAATAGCGTTTTTTATAAACTGTGATATTAAAATTTGATTACTTTTCTTATCTATTTATCAGGAGTATATAAGTATACAGTTATGATTAATAGACTGTCTTTTTTAAAAAAAAAAAAAAAAAAAAGGCTGTAATAATTACATTTTTTCCTAATTCTCTTATTTTGATTTGCGAAATCATGTCTCAAATATTCTGAATACATTTTTATTTTATACAAATAAGCAAAAGTAAAAAATACCACCTTCTGACTTAAGATATGATTTTAAAAAAAATTTCACACTGCATGTAATAGGAATCTGTTTTAGTAACTTATTTTTGCAATACTCATAGTTTTATATGATGACTATCTTTTTTTGTGTACTTATAGGTCCTTTGACTTTTTATCCGCCATCAAATTTCCAATACCATAGTGGAAAAGGTACTCATTCATTTAGGTTTACAGTTAAACAAATATATTTATATAGGGTGGGGCAAATATAAGTGGCATGGATATCCACAATCGTATCTTCTCATCCGAGACCTTTTTATTTGCCCCACCTTGTACAAAAGAGCATTGAACGATTATATTTTTACACTTAAAAAATGTATTGAGT
The DNA here is from genome assembly GCA_019973935.1 of Trichonephila clavipes. Lineage (NCBI taxonomy): Eukaryota > Metazoa > Arthropoda > Arachnida > Araneae > Nephilidae > Trichonephila > Trichonephila clavipes. The sequence continues at coordinate 625,406 of BMAU01021428.1, forward strand.
ACATTAATACATTAATATCTCGACTTACGTGAATTTGGAGTCACGCGATTTTCAAATTTCATTAATTTCGTCTTTTTTTTTCCTTCTTTTTTATTTACTGAACTTCGGATGGAATCAGTGCCAAAGCCTGATGAAATTGGTAAAGGGATTGAAGAAATTGTTGATCTTACCAGATAAATAAATTTAGAAGTGTGCGAAATTTAGAAGTAATAACGTTCAAGAACTGCTGAATTCCCACAATCAGGAGCAAACAATTGATGAGTTCATGGATGATGATGATGATGATGATGATTGTTAATTTTAATGGCGCAAGGGCCAACTTTGGCCAAGCTGCGCCAAACACTTGTTAAAAGAATGTCATATTTTAAAAATATATATGTATAAAAATATATGTACACATGTATATGCACGCATGCATATAAAATATTAAAAATATAAAGAAACACACAAATCAAATCATATGTAAAAATCCAATTTTTAAAACGAAGGCAAATAGATTTTTGTGGGGGGATGAGTTCATGGAAATGCATGAGCAAGATTTTGGAAGAACTTGCATCTTCAGACCCATTTCAATCAGGAGATCGAATGACGGTTTATTATTTGACTGAAGGCTTTGATTTCATTTTAAAAGGTTACAATTTTTAGAAAATACAGATTCTAATAAAGAGAATATTATTTCAACAAAACAAGGAACAAAAAATTTATCTGCTGCGGGGAAATTTTGCTGGAGAAAAAAAAACTTTTCAACCGGCTGACTACTTGTTAAATTTTATGAAACCTTCTACATCAAAATAACTTCAGTTTGCTATTTTATATGTGTGTTAGATAACACACATACAAAACAGCAAACCGAAGTTATTAAACATTTTTTCTATTTTTTTTCTAATTTATTTTTTTCTTCTTCTCCGACCGCAACTAAGAATAATATATGTATTTACATGCGAAATTATACTCCGACTTACACCAATTCGACTTACTCAGTTATCCCTCAGCCCCACCTATCACGTAAGTTTGGGGTATTACTGTATGAGAAATTATTATACATACCTAACTATTTCTGTAACACCTAAACTTCCCCCGACCTTAAAGTTAGAGAGCTCCATACTTGCAAGATTAAGACTCGAGCCCTACAGGACATATAACATTAAGAAATAATCACAAACATAAGTAAAGCTTTATTCATTAATAGGCATACTCAAGGAATATAAATCTAACTAAATAATCAAAATACACTAATCTGTTAGTACCAAAAGATTCACAGGTTGTCTCTAAGATGAGTTTTCAATAAACTGATGAAGCTCCACTCTGGAACAGGCAAATCGAATCCGACAAACAAGGAAATTAGGGCAGAGAATATTTCACGATGATAATTACTCATAAATAGAAGGACCCTAACTCATAAGTCTAGGTAAGGAAAGGTTAACAATTTTATTGAGTTAATGAAAGTTCACATTGGTACTTTAAGTTGCAGCGCACCTGTTTGCCCCAGAAATGTATATACCTCTTTTCCAACGTAAAAAGGAGGAAATTAAACTTTCAATAAAGCTTTAAGAAAAACAACCCCAAATTATTTTTAAGAGGCAATTCTTTCAGTTAATCATTAAAATATTGACATTCCTCCTATACTTTTTTTTTCTAATTTTCTGTCCCTTTTTTCCAGAAAATTTATTACAAAACTTACTTTCAATTAAACATTTTATGCTTTTATCAAAACATGGTAATATAGGAAATTGATGAAGACTGAGGAAATTAATTGAGAGAGAGAAGTAAAATTGATGAAGTTGAATTAAAAATGGCTCCTCACAAAAACTACTGTACTTTGAATAACACTTTTTGGAAAAATTATTATCAAATGCTTAAATATATATTATTTTTTAAATAATGCTATCAGTTAAAAAATGAAACTTCAAATCACATGGGAACAAACATATTTTTTCAAATGCTTTAAGAAAAAAAAATTTAAAAAAATTATCTATAAGAGTAATTATTTCCCCTTCAAAATCTTGATTTATGAAAACACACTCTTATAATTCTTTATTCAACTAAGAAAAAGTGTTTACTACTTTTCAAACTATTCACTTTAGCAACCGCATTATTTGGTCAAAAACTTACTTTATTAGAAACTTATTAAACATGGAATTAAATAAACTAATTCATAATTATTAAGTACTATGTTATTCCATTTTACTATTATAAATAAAAGTTGTAATCGTTTCAATATAGGAGGAAATAGTGGTTCAGGAGGTTCTGGATGGAACGGTGGTATGTTTTGTCATTAAAAACTCCCTTTCAATGGTTTTGTTTCAAATTTGATTCTAATATGCTTTTTAATTTTTTCAGGTGAATATTATTATTATTACAATTCAGGTACATATTTTATTTTATTTCTGACTGATGCTGAAAATAATATCAATTTAAATTTTAAATTCTTTCTATGTTTGTTTTTCATATAAAAGTCTAACTTTTTAGTGAAATTTCACGCAATGACTCTTGGTGTTTCACAATTTTTCTATCATATAATTGCGAGCAGTAGCCTAACGTACACCCCCGCGGGACCCCCGTCGCGTATATGCCTAGAACTTTAGGGGCCCAAAGTCTGACTGAGGCCAAATATGCAATCCCTTGCAAGATCTGGCTTGAGGCCTAAAACCTGGGTGGGGCCCTAATATTCTCCGTTACGCCACTGGTTGCGAAAAGCACATAGGGAAATTCTTTAAATTTCTTAATCAAAGGAAAGCTTTAAATTTTCAAATGGTCTGCATTTCTCCTTTGATTAATTTAGTACATATGACAAAAGTAATGTTATTGAATCTAAAATTTAAGCTCAGCTTGAAAGTTTTATAAAAGGTACAAAAAGAGAGCATTAAATATTTTTTCGATTAATTTTTGCTTGTGTTGTTATAGGAAATAGTAAAATTCACAAAAACTAGGCATGTCTGGGAATGCCTTTTTAAGTAATTGCAAAATTAATTCGTTGTCTGTTAGGTTATATAAAGCATTAAAAATTATATATATGGATAAAAATAAAGTTTTATCAATGTATCATTCGCATACTAACAAAGTATGGTAAAAAAATTATACAAATTCAAGTTCCCCAATAAACATTGGATGAGCATATAGTAATTCAATTCATTTGCAGTTATTAAACAATTTAACGTAAACTTATATAAGGTAATTATTTAATATACAACATCAATAACATTTATCTATATAAAGGGTGTTTTTTTTAGAGGTATAGAACTTTAAATTGCAATAAAACGAAGATGTATTATTCGATTGACATGATTTTTTTATTCGAAAGATAATCTTGTGGCATTATATTTTAAATATGATTTCTGGCATATGACTGCCACGGACGGCTCGGATGTAGTCCAATCTGGACGTCCAATTTTCGATTATTTTTTCCAACATTTGTGGTCGTATATTGGCAATAACACGACGAATGTTGTCTTCCAAATGGTCAAGCGTTTGTGGCTTATCCGCATAGAACAATGACTTTACATAGCCCCACAGAAAATAGTCTAGCGGTGTTAAATCACAAGATCATCAAGGCCAATTCACAAGTCCAAAACGTGAAATTAGGCGGTCACCAAACGTGTCTTTCAATAAATCGATTGGGGCACGAGCTGTGTGACATGTTGCCGTCTTGTTGGAACCACAGCTCCTGGACATCATGATTGTTCAATTAAGGAATGAAACAGTTAGTAATCATGGCTCTATACCAATCACCATTGACTGTAACGTTGTGGCCTTCATCGTTTTTGAAGAAGGATTCCACCAGCCCATAAAGCGCAGCAAACAGTCAGTTTTTCTGGATGTAACGGTGTTTCGACATACACTTGTGGATTAGCTTCACTCCAAATGTGGTAGTTTTGTTTGTTGACGTAGCCATTCAACCAGAAGTGCGCTTCGTCGCTAAACAAAATTCGCTTATGAAAATCGGGAACAACGGCAATCTCGTTTCGGGCCCATTCGACGAATCTACGCCTTGCTTGGTGATCGTTTTGATGAATTGCCAAACCAAACTGAGAATGAATCACTTGACAGCTGTTAAATCGGTTGCCATCTTGGAAAGTAATGCCAACTTAAACTTCTATACCTGGAAGAAAAACATCCTTTATTATCAAATATCATTCTATGGTTTATATATATAAAGTACTTTTAAATATATCCTGATAAATAAAAATTATGAAGAATTTACTATTATAGATTATGTGTGTGTGCGCGGGTGCAGTTAGAAAATGTTGCGAGGGAAAAGCATCTACCTAATTATTACTTTGATTATATAGGTCCTTGGGTTTTCTATCCTCTTAATAGTACCAGCTCTTATCAATATGGCGGTTACGGTGGATCAGGTTAGTCTTTTTTATTTTTAGTTCTTTTTAAAATTTGTCTTGTTTTTATTGTTTATTGCATTTAAATTTCCCATTTAAAAATTAGAATTAGAAATAAATCGTATTTCTGTATAAAATGTTGAAAACTTTAATCGGAGAATTCTACTCTGAACAGGAGAGGCAACGAAGGAAATTAAAATTCTTTTGAAACGTTTAAAAGCTCTTGTTCATTTGATACGATTTACTTACCTTTAAAAAATAAAATAAGTTAGAGGTTATATTAAATCACTCTATAACGTTAAATTAAGTTAATTTTAGACAATTATGTTTATGAAAAGAAATAGGAAACACAAAAAAAATGTTTTTTTCTAATAATACAAAGCAAAAGAATGAGAAATACAATAAGAACTTTTAGATAAAAACTTTTTATAGAATTATAAATCCCTCTAACTCAGGGGTGGACAATTTGGGGGGGCTCGAGAGCTACATTGGGGAAGCAGAGGGCCTCACCTTTTATAAATGATTGCATTTATTAGTTAACATTGCATCTCAGGAAAGCTATTAATTGTACCACAAAAATCAATAGATATAAGTTCAATAAAAAAGACACAATAAATACATAATTATTGTGCTAATTTCACATTTATAGTGGTAGAATCAGTTTAAGAGACAAATGTACCTTATCACACTTTTCTACAATTTTTTTTAAATCAGGAATGAGATTGCTTGTTGAAATTCTCATTTTACCCTGCAAGTTAATCTCATCCAATTTACATCTATATTTATCCTTGTTGATCTTCATGCAAGAAAAACTTTTCTCGCAAATACATGTTGACTGAAATCTAGAGAACATTTACTATCCGGCTTTCTGACAGTCTTGGCGGGATGCATTACACACACATACCCTGGTCTCGTAACACCAAAAAATACTTAGGAGTAATCTTAGATGAAAAAAAACTCACTTTTAAACAACACATTATCCACATTCGCAGAAATTTTAATATTTGCGTTGCTAAAGTTTTCCCCTTAATAGAGCCCGGAAATCATGTTTATCTCTAAGAAACAAGATGCTTATTTATAAACTCGTTCTCAGACCAGTTTTATCGTACGCGAGTCCAGTCTGGGGTCACGCAGCCTATTTTAATATCAAGATGCTTGAATCCGCTCAAAATACAATTATTAAAGTCATCACTGACGCTACGTGGTTCATGAGAAACGAGGATCTCAGAACCGCCATCAAACTTAAAACTCAAAAGATTTCTTTAAAAAGATTTGCACTAAATTTTTAACAATATAGATTCTCATACTAATCGAGCAGTTGCTCGTATTGAAAAAAATATAACATTAATCCATTTTTCAATAGACCTCGTAATATCTTACTTTAAACTATCTTTTTACCTCTTTTTGACATTCTACCTCTCTCAAAATTTAACCGAACTTGCTCTCGACCTCTGGGAACAGAGCAGTTCGACCAATAGCGAAGCGATCTCTGGTAACGCCTCGGCGTCCAGATTTCCTTCATCAGTGACACACACCCTCCTATGGGGTGCTCTAAGGCTGTTCTCTGATTGGCTCGCTAAGAGTTACCCAGAAGAAGTCAAATAGATGCTCGTTTAGGGCGAATTTTGAGGGGGGTGGGGAATGATTTCAGATATCGGTCATTCTTATTAATCCTTTTCTTCGCGATTCTGGGTATAAGCGATTTATTTCGCTGGCACCCGCTTCATCTAATTTTCGTTTCGTTCGAATTTCAGACGAGGAGAGACTCTCGACGGTGCGGGTTACTCCGCGCCGTTTGATTTTCTCGCTTCCATCTAAATTAAGTACGCTTCACGGCGGACAAGCTACTTATTTTTATACTTTACACAAACACTAATGCATTTCTATCTTCACAATCACTCTTAAATTTTCATTTACTTACACTCATTGTAACCTTTTTTATTTTTTAATGATTTTTCCCGTTTTAATTCACACACTTAATTTTCATACAATTATGCAGCAAAGGGCTAAGAGAAAAGCTGAACCCATGTATCCACCCAGTTACTCATGAAGGGAGATTGAGCTTCCCTGCGGGAAGCAGGTTCTCCAGTAATCCTTCAACTTATTAAGGCCCGCAGCTCGCAATTTTTGCCCACACACACCTCTGCTTTATTAAAATATTCTCTAGGTTCTAGTGAATTTCTTTCTTAGGTTTTAATATTGTTATTTTCAATGATTTTATTCTGCTATTTCTTTTATACAATGATAAAGCCTTTTCGCCCAATATTCCTGAATAAGGAATTAATGGGAAAGTGTAAGGGGACCTTGAATAATGTTTTTTAAAAAAATGACTCTCATTCGGTTCATTTACCCATCGTAATTTTTTTCACTATTAAAATGTGGGCAATAAATGGCTTTAGTACTAATTATGTCTAAAAATCAAAATGTGCGAAAAAATATTTCTTTCATACGTTATAAAATCAACAAATGCTTACAACAATAGTATTTTTTGTAATAAATTTTTGCTTTATTTTTATTTATTTTTTATTAATTTTATGATGGAGGTGCTGGTGGAAGTGGAGGAACATGGGGCTCCGGTGGAAATGGCGCAACGTGGAGTGCCGGTGGAAATGGAGGAACTTGGGGTTCTAGAGGAAATGGTGGAACATGGGATGCCAGCGGAAATGGTGGAACATGGGATGCCAGTGGAAATGGCGGAACATGGGATGCCAGTGGAAATGGCGGAACATGGGATGCCAGCGGAAATGGCGGAACATGGGGTGCCAGTGAAAATGGAGGCACTGGTGGAACTGGAGGAACATGGGGTGCCGGTGGAAATGGAGGCACTGGTGGAACTGGAGGAACATGGGATGCCGGTGGAAATGGAGGCACTGGCGGAACCGGAGGAACATGGGGTGCCGGTGGAACCGGAGGAACTTGGGGTGCCGGTGGAACCGGAGGAACATCGGGTGCCGGTGGAACCGGAGGAACATGGGGTGCCGGTGGAAATGGAGGCACTGGTGGAACTGGAGGAACATGGGGTGCCGGTGGAAATGGAGGCACTGGCGGAACCGGAGGAACATGGGGTGCCGGTGGAAATGGAGGCACTGGTGGAACAGGAGGGACATGGAGTGCCGGTGGAAAAGGTGGAGTCCCTAGTACGGGACAAAATGTAGGAGGTAATAATTCTGGCGGAAATGGAGGTTCGTTTGTTTTTGATTGAATTTTTTTAATTGCTTATACATTTTGCTTCTAATTAAATTCTTATCATTTTTAATTTACTTATTTTATGTTTACAACATTCCAGCTCTTCTTAAATTCAGGTATTTATTTTCACTAAAATAAATACTTGATAAATGTTCTTTTTATAAAAATTTTGTATAGTAAATAGGTTGATGTCACTTATAAAATACTAAAATTATTTTAAATTAGTATTTACTCTCATTTGCTGTGTTCTCACAACTCATAAATTGTTTTATGTATATATTTTTATTAAGTGATGTATTTACTAAATCTTATGGATAAATTTAGCTACAATGTTCTCTATTAATGATTCACTGAGCTTTTTTGTCTGCTTTATTACACAGCAATTATTATATTTTATTTTTTATATCATACACGTTAATTTATTTCTCTTTTATCTTTAGACCCCGAGAATAATGTTAAAATACATTATGAAATTGGAATAAATGGTTAGTACTTATTGTTATAAACTCGTATTTAGTAATATTTACAAATAATTAAGAGGAAATTATTTCACTTCCAAATTCATAGAAATGCGTTAAGTATTAAATTTTTAACTATATACTTTAGACATTATGAAATAAAAAAAGGAAAATCTATCAGATTTTTATTTCACAGAAAACAACATTTTGGAATTATTTTAGATCTCACAGTTGTTAAATACTTATTACCTTTAAACATTTCGAAAGCAACAGCTTTCCAAATTTATCATCAATATTTGAGAAAAAAAGGGCATTGTGGAAATATTAATATAATCATTTATTGAAAAAAAATGGCAAAAGTGAAAAAAATTGCGAAAATTATTAAAGATAAACTTTTTTACACTCCTCAAAAGTGAAATTACTATTCAAAACTGTTACTAGTAAATTATTATTCAGTTGACTATTCGAGACCCTTTCTGCGTGGCACGTGACATCCAAAGCCGGTTGTCACCAAGAGCAAGTGGATCTCTGTCGACCCAAACCATACGCAACAGATTACATGAAGTACAGTTGCATGCATAAATACCCGAAACAGAGGTGTCATTGACCGCTCAACACAGGTCTAAACGTCTGGTGTTGTGTCATCGTCATCATACCTGGACCAAGGAATGACCTCTAGTGTTATTCAAAGATGAATCTCATTTCTTTCAATGGAGGAATGACGGGTGTTGATGGGTGTGACGGTGACTCAGAGAACGCTACGAACTAGCCCATTTCACGGAGAATCAAACCAGTCTTATATCGAGCAACATCATTTGGGTGGCAAAATGTTTTATCACAGGATCCGTCTGGTACATATTGACAGCCGTTTGACAACGGTCCGCTACGTCACACAGGTTATTGAGCTTGTTGAACTACACTTGTTGCAGGGCACACCCAACACGGTATTCCAACAAGACAATGCCCGACTGCATATTGAATGGCGTACTCTTAGCAGCCTGATTGGATTTTACATTATTTTCTGGCCGGCAAACTCTCCAGGTCTGAATCCCATCGAACACCCTATGGGATCTCATTGGACGTGACATGAACGGAAGACCACTGGCACAAACCGTAAATGATCTGCGCACAGCAGTGGATGCGGTTTGGCAACGATTATCTCAAGCAACCATCAATGGCCTACATGATAGAAAACCTCGCCGGATTGAGGCCTATATAGCTGAACGAGGTGGTCACATTAAATGCTGAATAAATTGGTTTATAATTATTTCATTTGCCTGTTTTTTAATCATTTACATATCCACCACACCACTATAGCTCCTGAAATTTGCATGACGCTACGTGCATTATTTCCTGGTGTTACTGTTTAACTTTTGAGCAGTGTACAATTAATTTCATGTTGACATTTCAAAACCTCGAGGCCTTTCCGTTGGTATGATGGTAGAAAATGAAATTATACAATGGAGATCTTAATCGAAATGAAAAATATGCATAGGAGATTATGAACAAAGGAACAAAAAATCAATCAAGAGGTTTTTTAATCAACCTTCATAGCACTGGAAGTCATTGGAATGATAGAATAAAAAAGTATCCGAGAACTTTAACATCCAGGTTTCATCAAGTATTTTATTTAGCTTTTTAACAATTTATGCATCCTATGTCTTCTAAAGCTTTTGATGAATTATGACAGTGAAATAGGAATTATAGCTTTATAAGATCCTGACCTTCATCTTCAGGAAAAAAATTTATACGTATCAGTACAAAGAAAAAAATGAACCATATAAATCAAGATTGAAAATCATTTAACCCCTTAAGAGACCTTTTTCTTTTTTTTTTCGTCCGAAATGCTCCAAAAAGGGCACATTTTTTTTGTATATAATTCGGCATAATACTTAACAGAATGCGTAAATGGAAAACTTTTATTTTAATTTTAAAGTTTTCACACTATTTTTTATTTTATTATTATAACTCAAAAAAACCCAAATGTTTACTTTCCATAAATACATTATGTAAAGAGTGTTTTTTTCCAGGTATAGAAGTTTAAGTTGGCATTACTTTCCAAGATGGCGACCGATTTAACAGCTGTCAAGGAATTTATTCTCAGTTTGGTTTGGCAATTCATCTAAACGATCATCAAGTAAGGCGTAGATTCGTCGAATGGGCTCAAAACGAAATTGCCGTTGTTCCCGATTTTCATAAGCGAATTTTGTTGAGCGATGAAGCGCACTTCTGGTTGAATGGCTACGTCAACAAACAAAACTACCACATTTGGAGTGAAGCTAATCCACAAGTGTATGTCGAAACACCGTTACATCCAGAAAAACTGACTGTTTGGTACGCTTTATGGGCTGGTGGAATCCTTCTTCAAAACCGATGAAGGCCACAACGTTACAGTCAATGGTGATCGGTATAGAGCCATGATTACTAACTGTTTCATTCCTGAATTGAACAATCATGATGTCCAGGAGCTGTGGTTCCAACAAGACGGCAACATGTCACACAGCTTGTGCCCCAATCGATTTATTGAAAGACACGTTTGGTGACCGCCTAATTTCACGTTTTGGACTTGTGAATTGGCCTTGATGATCTTGTGATTTAACACCGCTAGACTATTTTCTGTGGGGCTATGTAAAGTCATTGGTCTATGCGGATAAGCCACAAACGCTTGACCATTTGGAAGACAACATTCGCCGTGTTATTACCGATATACGGCCACAAATGTTGGAAAAAGTAATCGAAAATTGGACGTCCAGATTGGACTACATCCGAGCCGTCTGTGGCAGTCATATGCCAGAAATCATATTTAAAATGTAATGCCACAAGATTATCTTTCGAATAAAAAAAATTCATGTCAATCGAATAATACATCGTTGTTTGATTGCAATTTTAAGTTCTATACCTCTAAAAAAACACCCTTTATTACTATAAAGAAAGTTTCATGTACCTTAAAAGAATTTCTCTTAGACTTACAAAAAAAATTATGCTCATACCTCTTTTTCAAACGATTGAGAAGTTTGTGTGGGAGTCTATTGTATGTATGCAAACACAATTTGAAGTGTGGTGTAAAACTCCTTCTTACATTGCAATGTGGACAGAGATAGTATCTGCTTTTTCTAGATCATCTTTCCATTTTCATTTCTTCTCAAGCAACAAATTGCATATTGCCTTGCCAATCCCTGTTCTTTATCGAATATTTTCAAGAATCTAAATTCCTGCTTTCGGTGAAAAATTCTCACCTTTACCACATAGAAAATTCCGGTTGATAAGCATTTCAGTACAATGGACAAACTGCATATCTTACAAAAACTAGCACTAATAATCTCTCTATTAGAATTTAAAATATGGGCAAATCAAAGACAGAAAGAAGAAAATATCAGTGTTTCTACAGCTTACAGGCAAACCGATTCGGCCAGCTTTAAGTAGCCCGTACGGTGTACGGGCAAACCAGTTAAGGGGTTAAATCTAACATTTTCAAGGAGAAATCAAGCAATGGACCGTTAAGCAGTATGCTGTTAAAAAATAAAACTGTTTTTGAATTATAGAAATAGTAGTAAAAAGAATATAATTAAAAAAGAGCAAACATAAATTTTAAGGCGTATGATATTTCGAAAAAGTAGAATTAAAAACCTGAATGAGGAATCTGTAGAAAAAGCTAGACTGTGTTTAAAATGGCATTTAACGTGATACGAACTATAACCGTGGTGCCATCTCTATAATGTGTTTGAAATTAATAGATCCTTAAATATACATATACAGGGTAATTCATAATTTCCTTCAATGTTCCGGACCTCCATAGTTAAAAAACTGAGGTGGAAATAGCAAAAAAAAATTGAAAGAATACTAAAAAAAATTAAGCTTTAATTACATACCTTACAAGTGTTCTATGATTAAAACCATGGCCCTACAGTAGAGGTGGCGTTTCTTTTCAAAAAAGATCCATTTTTAAATCGATTCGAATCGTAACAGGATGAATCAATTCAGAAAAAAAATCGAGGTCTAAAAGATCCATTTAAAAAAAATCTCTTTTTTTAAGTGTGTTCATTTACAATTTAAATATAAATCGATTTTATAAAAAAAAAAAAACAAGAAAGATACCATAATAAACTATCTCTTACCAGTAAAATCAGGGAACTTTTTAGTTCAGGGAAATTGACAATTGCAATTATTTTTATTACCATATCAAAGTATCAAGTATAAAAGAAAACATTTATTTCCTAAATGTATTTGTTACTTTCAAAAGTATAGAAAATAGATAATATAGCTTATATATAGTTCCCAATGCTTAATATCTAATCTTTTTTAAAACAATAGTCTGTCAAGTCTACTGAGATCCAAGCGGTTTCGCTCATCACTTGTGATGTTGCCGGCAATCGAAAAAAAGAGCTCACAAGGAGTAGATGATCTCACGATACTCCTACACATCATAGATATTTTCCCCTTCCTGTTTAACTAACGTTAGCAATAATAAATCATATCATCTAATATCCCTTATTATTTATCAATTATTCATCCGCAAAAAAGATAAAATATATTTTCCGTGAGATTTTGTGGCTACTTATGATCAATTTATTTATAAAATACCTTTGAAGTTGTTTATTTTTCTCTTTAACGGTCAATCCTTAGTTATTTCATAGAATAACTAGGTAAAGTATGAAATGTTTCCACTATTATATACTTTAACCGACTTGTCTAGTTATTTCATGAAATACCTAATTATTCAATGATATAACTGAATTATACACTTTAACGGTAACATTTACCTGCTATGCAGATGACATTGCCATCTAGAATACAAATTCTGACTTGTCTGCTTCGGAAGCTGTCCTAAACACCAACCTGACGAACGTTGAAACCTTGGCCACAAACATTATTCTGATTAACCCAGAAAAATCTAACATCTGTGTCTTTACCACTGACAGGAAAAATAGAAAATCTTTCCGTCCTACATCAAGATCTTCAACTCGACCATTAATCAAATTTCAAACCCCAAATACCTTGGTCTTACTTTGGACATCGAGCTAAGATTCACCAAACACATTGAGGCTATCTCACTCAGAGCATTAAAAAAGCTCAATATTCTCAGAAAATAATGTGGTTCAACATGAGATTCTAAGCCGAAGACTCTCTTCAAAACTTACACTACAATTGTTAGACCAGTTCTAGAATATGCATCACCAATACGGGTTCCAGCAACATCCTCATCAAAAGAGAAGATTGACACTGTCCAATACAGAGCATCCAAAATCCTCATCGGTACAGTTTCCTCAACTAACAACCTGTGTGCTGAGATTGAATGCGGCCTCCCACCACTTGAGAGTAGGCGGTAACTAGCCACCGTTAAATTTACTAATAAGATCAGGAGCAACAGCAAGGTACACATCTCAAATGTCACTTTTCGGGCGTGGACCAACAGGAAAAGTTAAAAAGATCCTCCACGCTACAGTTCGACAAAGATATCAGAAATAACATCAGTCTAAGCCACACATGCCTTGACATCATTGAAGAACCATATTTTGCTGTCAAACCACTGTCTACCGTTAAGATCAATATAGACCTGCTGGAACCGTGTTCAAAAAAAGAACCACAAGAAATCATTAAGAGAAAGAGCATGAATACTATTACAAAGTTTTTCTAAACCAGGTCTTATTACCGCTTACACTGACAGCTCGTCCAACTCAGAATGCGATAGGGGATGTTTTGACATTTTCCTTCTCCTTCCAGATCAAACATCCCTCAAACATCGTGTCGCAGCCGGAAAAATTGCCTCCAACTTCACTAGTGAACTGATCCATAGTTGCTAGGGAGAAAACATGTACCATCCAAAGGGTCCCTGCTCATGTCAACATCGAAGGGGAACTAACATGCGGACTTCCTCGCCAAGGAGGCTAGGAATATCGATCCCCCTCTCAATAAAACCACTTGTCTCGATGTAAATGCCGTCACAAAGCATTGGCTCTGCGACGAACCTCGGAAGAAATGGTGCCTCCCGGAGCTTAATCTTGACCACGTTGTCACCACTACCATCAGCAGAATGCGGAGGGGGTCCATGAGAGGTATAAAGATCGTGCCCGACGGCTCTAGAACCTACATAGAATGCAGGCACTGCCCGGAGTTCAGCTGGATCCGTGGCCTTGTGTTGCCTCGACCCTCTTCAACATAGACCCCAACTGCTGCCATAACATCCTTTATAACGATAAAGTCGGTGATTTGGCCAGAACTGTTTCGCCCCATTTTTTTTTCCTGCACTTGTCATGCGACAACAGCAACAACAACGGTAATATTATACATATAATCAGATGCTGTTGAATCACAAATATTAGATACGATTAAGTTCTTAGTTATTAACTACATAGTTTATTTGTCTAAATGCAGGTGGAGACAGAGGTGCAGGAGGGCCTGAAGGTTCAGCTTATCCCCATGATGGAAGTGGTGGTGCAAGTGTTCCAGGAAGTGGTGGTGGAGCTGGAGGAGGTGGTGCTGGAAATAATGGAGGTTCGTTTTGCAAACATAAAATGTTGTGAAGAAAAACTTAATGTGTATATCAAATTATTTTGTACAACCTTACTTATTTTTTTTCACTGTTTTGTTGTGTTTGCTGAGTCTTAGTACTGTAATTCAGATATTCTTAATTAAACTCTTTTATGAGGTTTTAATCTAATCATATTAAATATATTATGTAATCAAATTGTTTTTCTTTGTTTGTTTTTGTTTTTTGTTGTTGTAGTTGCCCTTAATATATGATTCACGGGATTTCACTTTTAGATTCGTTTTTAATATTTGACTAATTAACAAAAGTTTAATAATGAATCTCGCTTCAGACTGACCACATCTGCTCATGCACCTCAGCACCCATGTTCAAGAATATTGAAATGGGCACAGTAGGCCTTGGCCCTCAAGGGCTGTTGCACTACTGAGTTTAGTTCAGTAAATAGTAAATAACAACAAAATTGTATTAATCAATATTTTAAAAGTATTTGCAATAAAAATGCTATAATTGTATTTTTCAGCCGTAAAATAACACATTCTTGGTATTATAGTTTCATTCTACGGTATAATAACATTTTATAATAACACCTGTAATTATAAAAGCATATGTAATTATATTAGCCTATGTAATTATCGGGATTTTTTTTATTTCAGGTAGTGGTTATTGGGGAGGTTATAATGAATATTACAACGGCCCAGGAAATTGCATATGTTATGGTCCAGGTAAAACCATAAGATTTTTCCCTTTCTTATTTATATGCTAATACAAGAGATACATTTGCTAATACAAGAGAATTTCACTAACTATTGTGGATTATTTTTTTAATTTTAAACCAACTGTAGTTCATATTAACTGATAAAAGAAAAAAAACTGTAAACTCAGCAACTTTTATTTCATTTAATAACAATATCCTATGTTTAAATGGAAATAAAAACGAAATGAAGCTCGCCTCTTATCTAATAATGATTATCTTCCCTTAGCTTTTAGAAGATGGTACAGCCATGCAGGTTCAAACTACAGAGAAAGTACAGACACCCTCCATACTTAGTTATATGACATGAATGAACCTTCGGAATGTCCAGTCTAACTCGCCGATTCTAATGAAAACTACGAATAAACTCAAATTACTGTTACACCTTACAATCACAAATTCATCTCTTTGCAATTATAAATTCACTAGCTGGTATGCCTGTCCTTCGCATGGGTGAATGAAAAAATAAAGCAATATAAACTAAAGAATAAAAAAAATTTGAATGAATTGTAAATTAAACAAAAAAAAAGCTCTTAGCATACCTCTGCTCAACAAAAAAAATCATATTTGCCAAATTTTAAGTCTTTGGGAGACTAATAGTTGAAAAACAGCATTTTTTTTTTATCTATAACGCCCCGTAACCCACTTAGGGATCAACTTTAGAAAATTTCTTTTAGCTGCTCAGCAAAAATAACACATTTTCCTGTTTTCAAAGCTTTAATCTTAGTGGTTCGTAAAAAGAATTTTTTTTACATAAAACGCCCTCTTAAAACCCTCTTGCAGTTAGATTTCCGTAAGACTTCTTTAGTAATGAATCTTCACCATAACAGGAACATGTTCATTTTTTTATTTATCCAACGCCCATGATTGGCATTTTCACCATTTGACGCCAAGCATCCCAGTACCGACTGACGATGTCACCAGTCAGGGATTCATCGAGTCCAGTGCATTGGAGCAGGTGGTCGCCATCCATTCTGGCATAGCCGCAGAGTGGGAAAGCCTCGTTAGCAGCAAAGCAAAGACAGTGGAGGTGAACGGTATAATAGTTCAAAAACGGGTATAATTATCTATACACCCCTTTAACCCCTCGCAATCCACCTTGGAGGTCTACTTTTGTAAAACCTTTTATTCTACCGGATCTCTACTTCATGGAAGGAAAATGGCGGTCAAAATTCAAGTCTGTAGGTCTAATTATTCAAGAACAGGAATTTCATCCATAACGCCCATTTAACCCCTTGCAACCCTCCCCCTTTGGAAGCTATTTTTGAAAAACCTCTTTCGTAGTGGATCTCTGTTAAATGAACATGCGCACCAAATGTCTAGTTTGTAGGAGCAATAGTTCAAAAACGGGATTATTTTTCTATAATGGCACTTAATCCCTTGGCAACCCCCCCCCCCTTGGGTATCGATTTTCGTAAAATCCTTTCTTAGTGGATCTCTACTAAAGAAGCACACCTACCATCTGTAGGTCTAATAGTTCCGGGTATATCATAATGTATCCGGATATACGTTTTGTAGGAGTCCTGATAACTCTATTAGGCAAGTCAGTAACGACATTCCATTCTGTTCGAACACTTCGCTGTACACATGTGACTGATTTAAATTCCGTTAACCAAAGTACTCACTGCATCTTTTACTGTGGTGTCCACATCTGTACTAATGAAGTCAGGGTAAAAAGTTTATCGTCTGCGATTGCCGAATGATGCGTGCACTTGATGCCGATCGTATTAGACCCAAAAAATCTCGGAATGTTTTCCAATCCATGGATATAAACAGTTTATTACATTTTGATTGGTAGTTTCGTTATAATAAGCCATTACTTTTGGATATTTTAAGCCCGGATACCCTGAATATGTAAGTATAATTTAAAATCTTTCTTCCTGTGATGGAGCTGTGTATTGGTATTTCTACCTTTGCAGACCTAGTACACTCCCCAGGAGCTGGTATCACTTTTTAGCGCGGCACCATTTAGGCGATACCAATTATCGCAAGTAATTTTGATGCCCAGTTTCTTCCTCAGAGGGAAGCACCTGAGCTCTGCCGATACGAAATTTTTACTTAGGAATTTAATTTTGCCGACAGCATCTAAGCCAAACGGACACTCAAAGGATCTTTTTCATGCTGAATAATCATACGACATGGCCACTGTTGATTTTCTGCATCAGGAAAATCCACCGACTTGGACCGGGGTCGAACCCGCAACCTTGGGTACAAAAGGCCAGCGACAAACCAATTACACCACCCAGTCGGCTATTTTTAAGTTAATAATGCTAAAATTCAAAGGGATATGATTATTGAAATAGTCCATGCTCTATTACGTTGTATTTAATAAAACATCTTATTTAAGGTATCCGACGACGTTCGGAGCCGTGATTTTGCAAAAACGCATAAATGGATAATTTTCATGATATTTGGTGTCATTTAGATTAGAATGCATGCATAAAATTGTTTTAAGGACATTTTAACAAAAAAAATTTATATTTAAATATAATATTTTGGCACAAAATTAACTTAGAATAATATTTTTTCCAAATGTTCTCCTTTTGTGAAAAATGCTTCTATTATAATAATATTTTGTGGAAGTGGAATTATTTTATAGAAGTGGGTTTATTTATATTTTACGACAACAGAGGGGAGCAATTTTAAAAAAAATGCAAATAATTATTTCAATTGGTGGTAACTCTGAAAATAATGTGAATTTTTCAAAAATTCTAGTTGAGCCTCTGTAGAGAAGTCTGAGCTATATACAGGCAAAATATTATTATAAAAGAACCATTTTTCCCAAAAGGAGAACATTTGGGGAAAAATTATTCTAAGTTAATTTTTTGCCAAAATATTATATTTCAATAAAAAAAAATTTGTCAAAATGTCCTTAAAACAATTTTATGCATGTATTCTAATCTGAGCGAAATTAAATATCATGAAAATTATCCATTTATATGCACTTTTTTAAAATCACGGTTCCGAACGTAGTCGAATACCTTAAGTATTTCTATTCTTATATGTGTCGATACTAAATTACAATTTTTGCTTCTTATTTCTTACAAAAAAAATTTTCGCCAAGAGTAACTATAAAATGTCTGTATGAAAAAAATTAGCTGCACCAAATGACAAAATACAGGTTAATCAACATGTACTTTAATTTCAGTACCAGTTTCAAAGAAAGGTGAAAACGTTCATTATAAAATGTTTTTCATTTTTTCTTTGGTGGTGGAGGAGGAGGAACTTCGGGATTTGGAGGAGGGGGATCAGGATTTGGAGGAGACCCATCAGGATTTGGAGGAGGTGCGTCAGGATCTGGAGGAGGTGCAACAGGATCAGGTGGTTCCGGTGGAGGAGGATATGGATCTGGAGGAGGAGGAAATGGTTCCGGTGGTAGAGGAAATGGTTCCGGAGGAGGTAAATCAGGTGGAGGCTCAAATGGATCCGGAGGAGGTGGAAGCGGCTCAGGAGTTGGTGGCTTTGGTTCAGGTGGAGGATTCGATGGGTCCGGAGGTGGTTCTGGAACAGGAGGTGGTGGATCGGGAGTTGGACCAGGATCAGGTTCTGCTGGTTTTTCTGGAGGTGGACCGGGATCCGGATCCGGATCAGGAGGAGGTTTGTTAGGATCTAGGAAATATAAAAAAGAAATAAAGAAATTATCGAATTAAAGAATTTAAATACAAAATTTTACCATTATATACAAAAAATTAAACATTTTCCCCTTGCTTTAAGTTATCAAAATGTATTTAAAAAGAATATAGCTTTAATACTTGAAATTTGTTAAGAGAAAATTTTTAAAAAGAGAATTCTTTAATGAAGTCATTTAAATTTTTGCTTAATTAGTATTTTTAATGAATCAAAAAATTATTTATTCCATTAAATTTTACGAAAGTCTGTTCGCTATTTTTTTGTGAAATAATGTTACCTGTAGTACTTGGTACTTTGCGTGATTTATCTATTTATAAATTTGTCATAAATTATTAATTGTTTCAAGAATTAAATCTCATTAGTGTTACTTTGGAATTTATTTTATATTATAAAGTCAAAACTTTAAGGAAGAACTATTTTTATGATCATTTTTTATCAAAAAGAGTTAGCTATGAAGGAAATATTTTATGAACACACCATTAAGATTGATTGATTTAAATAAAGATAAAAATTATATTCCTAGCATCTATATTTTAATCAATATATGTATATTTGACATTTGAGATTATTGTCATCAGCATTGTGCATACAAATTAAATGTATTTCTTTCCCCTTTTCTGAAGCTTTTTGAACCAATGTGTTATAATTCCAGGGTGTTTATTTCATTATACTTCTAATATTATAATTATTCACAGGTAGAACTGGAAATTTGGGGGGAGTAGGAAGTACTGGAAATAGTGGAGGTATATTAATATTATTCATTCTTCGCTAATATACAGTGAAATACGTTTAACGCGAAAACGCATAAGACGAAACATTGATTAACACGAAATAATACAACCCGACAAACTGCTATATATTTTCATGCATATTTTTTCTTAATACGAAGTGAAAATCGCTTAACGCGAACAGATTTTCCTTCTGGGAATAAACAAAATACCGAAAACACCAGCTAGATTAGACTGCCCTATTCTATTATGGGAATATAATTTTTTGCAGTAGATGATAACATGTGTACAGCCCATATTGTGGCAGAAATAGACATTTTGGAGTTTGTCCAAAGATGAAATAATATCATTAATGCAGATTCCGACAGAACAAGTAATATAAAAAAAACTTTTTAAGTCAATTTTCCAACTTAGATCAAAGGAAAATTTTAATTTAGCTACTTTTTATTAAACAGTTACAATTAATATAAATATTTATGTACATAAGACAGAATCACAACATTAAGTGGGAAATTAATTTCTATTAATTATCATTAAAGTATCGTATTGTCATCCAAAGCAATCGTGTATATAAATTTCAGTTCAACTGAATGCTTTAAAACGTGAGAAAAAAAAAACCTTTTCAAATTTTGACACAAGTCGCCAATGTGTGGTTGTATTTGTAATTCTTTAAATAATTAGTATTAATCAATTAATCTTTATTAATTATAATTAAATTATAGTATTGTCATCCAAAATACTCGTGTATATAAAACTTCAGCTCAATTGAGCGCTTTCAAATGTATTGTATTAACGATTGAAAATTACACCAAGATAAATAAATAAAAATATAGAAAGTGTGAGTTAATAGTAGGAATTAATTAAAAGAAAATTAATAATGCAGCTTCTGTTCCAAAATCATCCGAAATAAGGAATGCCATGAAATGTATGTGCAGTTATTTAGACGCAGCTTTCAATGGTGAACAAAATAACAAAATTGATGATATTGAACACTTTATTAACAACAATTATTTGATGCTAAAAAAAAACAATGCAAAGAAAAGTATCAGATTATTTTCTCCAATCTCAATAAATGCTTCGTTTTGCAAAAAATATGAAAATTTTGTATTAAATTTGTTTAAGATATCCGACTGCTTACAACAACTTTTTTTAAAAAAAAAATGGAGGTATGGAGGTTTTTTTGTGGTTTTTAGATTTATTTAGTACATTTTTAAGAAAAAAAAGACTAAATTTAAGAAGAAAAAAATAAATTATTACTCCTAAAATGGGAAAAAAGGGGTAAAAATTGACAAAAAATTACATAAACGGGGCCACTCTGTACAAATAGTAAATGAACAAATTCTCAATTTTTCAATTTTGATGCGTGATTTTGCTATTCCTTTTTGAAATGGCCTTCAGGATAAGAGATATTTTAGTTTTTACAAAAACTAGATCACGTTATCTCAGTTTTTAGGAAATTGCTTTTAAAAAAAAAACTGTAATTATGTTCACATAAAGACTGTAAATTTTGCAATAAAACAGTGTTTGTTAAATAGGAAAGTTAAAACTCTTCTACTGCTATACAGAACATACACAAAAAATTTCAACAAATTATTTTAAAAACTTTTTGAGCAATCGCTGTCCCCGTTTGAACTTTTCAAAAAAAAACACATTTCGAGTAAAACGCAGTTTAAAGTTAGTCATCTTATGTAAAGCTATGGCATTTGCTTTTACAAAGACACTTGTAGTTTTTGCTCAAAAGAATGTAAAGTAAAACACTT
Source organism: Trichonephila clavipes (assembly GCA_019973935.1). Classification (NCBI taxonomy): domain Eukaryota; kingdom Metazoa; phylum Arthropoda; class Arachnida; order Araneae; family Nephilidae; genus Trichonephila; species Trichonephila clavipes. Next base: position 646,740 of record BMAU01021428.1, read on the forward strand.
GATATTTTTATAAAGCTAATAAGATGATCTATAAAATAAAATCATAAAAATTTTGTCAATTTTTAAAAAATACATGATTTTAGGGCAGTCGGATACCTTAAGTTCTTGTGAATATTTTTGTTTGATTATTTTTATTAATTATATGCATATATATATATATATATATATATATATATATATATATATATATATATATATATATATATATATATATATGTATGAAAATAAAATGAATTCTGATGAACTTTTTTTTTGCAATATTCTTTAACACGAAAAAATATTTTAGTCCTTTCAGTTTCGTGTTAAGCGATTTTTGCTCTATATGAAAAGTCTGTATTGTTTCATTTTTGATGAGTTACTAAACATGTTGCTTTTATCATTAAATTTTTCACATAAAAATATAATTTAATACTATTTTCTTTATTTTAATAATTTTAAATCATTAAATGGCTTTCAAAACTATACAGTGAAACTATATGAACGTTCAAAACCAAAAGAAAGCATTGCTCTAAAGTCACTTCAATCAGGACTTTTTAAAATGCTATTGAAATACTTACATTGAAATTGGATGCTTTGAAGCAAATATTTTAGTCGTTGCATTTCAGTTCCATCTCGTCGTTGTCAGCATTTCCAAAACAATCATAAATATTTCTAAATACTTCGAATACATATTTGTTATTCATTTTCTTTTTGAGTTGGACTAATGAAATTTTAAGATTAAGATTAAGAAATTTTAAGTTTAAGCTCTTGATGAAACTTTACAATTTTATTATTTGGCACTTCTTCATTTTAGCGCGAAAAATACAACTTTCTAAGTGACCCAGAAGAAAAGAAATCAAACTCTTCAAAGTTGTTTTTCATTTATATTGATTTTAAATAAAATTATTGAACACTATTTACTAAAAATATGTAATTATATGTAATATGTATTATGTAACGATATATCCTTTATATTCCCGTTCACAGGTATCGTAAATAATATATTAAATAAAATTACCATAAAGGTTATAAAGTAACTGATTTAAAAAAGCTAAGCCTTACGTTATTTCTATAAAAAAATCTAAAAATAGATTTATATTTGTAGAAAACTCCTCTTATATGTTTTCAGTAAAGGTTCTCTTAATATTTCTTTTCATTCTTGTTTATGACTTATTTTGAAAAACTGAAACTGAATATTTAACATCATATCAAAATTAAATGTAATTATCTTCAACAAATTTTTTCCGAGAAATAAAGAAAATAATAATTAGTCACTGCTACTTTCCTCTTCTAATCAAAATATTTAAGTAAATGGAAAAATTATAAAATGTATTTGTACACAACGTTTTTTTTTTCCATAATATTAAAAAAAGATGAAAAAGCAAATGAGGGAAAAAATACATTTTGAACAACTAAACAAAAGAACTAAACTTTCTTATTCTCCAAAGGTTTTTAATTGCTACAAATAACATATTAAGACGTATATTATATATTTATTTTGTTTGTGGGTTCTTTTTGCTTTCAGGATGGTACAATGGGGCAGGAGGTCAACAAAATGGCGGTAATCAAGATATAGGTATGAAGTTATGGTAAACTTCAAATTTTAGTTTAAATAAATTACCGGTAATTATTTTCAAATGAATGATATATCTTTTACTGAAATTACCACCAACTTAGCAGTGATTTTTACTTCTTTTACTTATTTGTTTGAATTAAATACTCATTTAAATTCAAACAAATTATAGCAATGTCAAAAAATATTTTATTTTCTCTCTCACATATTTTTCTCTTCTCTCTTTGAATTATTACAATACATTCCATTTTTTAGGAAAAGGAATTCACATACATTTACAGGATAAAGCAGGAATTAATAACAATGGTAAGTGTTAATTACTATCAGAAAATATTGCTCAGATAATTTGCTTGTTTTTTTATAACTCACATTAACTTCAAGGATCTTTAATTTGCTCCCGGCTATTTTACTAACAAAAATATATTTTAAAAAGAATATACATAAATTTTTTTAATTTAAATTATTTAAAACATTTTACAGTTACTGTGGGAATATTTGTGCTTTTCATCAAATTGTAGCACAAAATTAATATTTTTTTATGAAATTTAATTCAAAGCAAAAAGAGTAAAGAATTGTATCCTTATTGTGTGGAAGCAGTTTCGTTGTAAAATATTTATAATGTTTTGTATAATAATCGCAGTGTGATATTATTTCTAAATTGGACACTCAAATAAGCTTAATTTAATTTTTTTAAATCTTTTTTAATATATTTTAAGTATCAGGTGTGTTTTTAATTAAGTATGTTTTAAGTATTTGTGATTAGTATGAGATGGTAATTAAGTATGTGATATAATAAGAGTGCACGTAATATATTTTTTTATAAACAAAGTGGGATTTTAGAATGAAACATAACGGTTCTTATTTGACACTTTCTTCAATCTTCGTGTTCATAACAATTAAAAATTAAAGTTTAATATAAAAAGGATTTTTCAAAAAAGAGGAATTTTTTTTTTGTTCCCTGAAAGAGAATTACTTAAAAAATGCATTACATTATTACAAGAGAGCTATATATAAATGCAAAATGTTTCAAACATTTTAATTTTAAATACATGTTATTATTAGAGCTATATATATATATTGAATCATAAACTCTTTCAAAATAAATACTCAATCAAAACGTTCCTGGAATTAGATATCAAAAATTTACCTTTTTATTTAATGCTTATATTCAATTTTAAAAGTTTTGTGTAGAAGAATAAAAAATATTGTTTGCATTAAATTATCTCAAAACTTTGAAGCAAAAAAATTATCTAATACAAACAATTATTGTAGATCTGCTGTAAATTTGATAATAATTTTGATTTCTTGTTGCATGCTGGTTTTCTTAACATGCTGGTTTAATTGACGATAATTATCTCCCAGCCTTAAAATAAAAATACTAAATTCATAGGTCCCTCGCAAGAAAAATGCAGATGAGAAAATTCTTGAACCCATGTCAAAAATGATTTCAAAATAATTTTTTTAAAAATTCTTTCAGACTCTATTTCCAGATAGTGCACAGCATTTACAAAGTTTTAACTGTTTTTAACAAAGTCTTTTTTTTTAAATAGGCCAGTATTATTTACAACAGTCGGGACCATACGTAAATGGACGAAACGTAGGAGGTAATAAACTTCTAAATATTCTACAATAGATGTTCCTGTAAATTTTTATATACCAAGACCCATTAAAAAGCTGACAGATGTTCGAAATTTTCTTATGTACAAGAATGAAAATTAAAAAATAGAAACAACCGAAAAAAATGTGCATGTGTTTACTGAAGGTATAAAGAGTCTTGATAAAAACTGCTATGCTTATGCACTTCAAGTTAATGAAAAATAAATCGAGTTTAAGTGTATTAATCATTTTATTGCTACATTATTGCTTTATAGTTACTTAATCTATTTTGTGAGATGTAGAGTTACTCTCCATTAACTTCGATTATTTTTACTAATTACTAGGGGGAGTACCCCCAACCCCCATTGTATAAATTATTCAACTGTTCATTCTTGCTCAAATTGTAAACCTATAATTTACAAATATTATGCAGTTCTGTTTTTCTTTATGTATTCACTTATGGTGACCAAATTTGGCGACTTGGCGACCATTTTAACGACTTCTCGATCATATGTATAACATGACTTGGAGTACTTCTAAGGTAACGTATTCGTGACTGATATGAATAATGAAGAATGCAGTCGTTTATCATATAATAGCTTATTCCAAGGGTCAACAAATCGTTTTGTAACCACCACCACCACCCCCTCCAAAGCCATGACTAGAGTAGAGTCTTATTTCAAACGTCGACCGTGAGTGAGTGCCGTTCATCCACGTGTTTGTATGCGGGAGGTGAGTTGAGTTGTACTGGGCAGGAGGTTTACCCCAAGTGACATATAAAGGGCTAGGGATTCATCGTATGCAAGCTTCTGAAAATTGCTGGAATTATTAACAAGCGGAATTTTCGAGAAAGTGACGGAAGTAGAAAGACCAACAAGATAAATCGTTTTCTTGGCGCTTCTCTTTAATTAAATTCACTTTCTTACGACCCTTTTTTACTCGCTATATCTTATGTATGGATAAACTTATCACAGCATCTCGAAAAACTTCTTTTAAATGGAGAGAGATTTTATAAATATTTTTTTATTCCTTTTAACTTTTAAGAGATAAAAAGTGTATAATAACCGTGCGATTTTTTGTATGAGTAAATCATGGATTAAAAAATAATTTCATCGAAAATAACTCCAATAAATATGTATTGTCATTAACTCTATTAGCCATTATTTAGCCAAGTGAAAGTGCAAAATTAAAATATATATGAATTTTTATAATTTATAATATTTTTTCAACATATTATATCGGTATTTTGTTTAATAATATCATCTTCAATTTTATGTCATTTTTTCTACAATCACATGGTATGTATGTCAATGAAGAAAATTAGATGCTGTATTAAAATCATCTTTCACGGTATAATTATGATTCCAATGTTCTTTAAAAAGTCTTTTTTTTTTAATGCTTGAGAAATTGTTACAAAAATCCTCAAAATCTTGTTAATCAATCGAAATTGACTTCCAAGATACAGTAACCAATTTAAATTGTTTGCATCTAGTTTTTTAAAACTTGGTGAATTCATATGAAGCTTTAACCTTATCAAAACAAAAATTTTAAATTATTGTTTTTGAAGTTTTTAAGCTATATCTCTCCAAACATAAGTCTAAAAATATTCGTGGTGCTGTAATAAATTTATTGCGTGCCATCGCAATAATGGCAACGTTCAAGATAACTCGCCAAGTTGGTAACCCCGATTTCCTATGCACCGTACGCACTAAATTCGCAACTACGGGCTTCGTTTCATATAATATCGCCATTTGTGCGATAGAGAAAGTTCTCTCAGAACAAGTAATATAAAAAAACTTATTGGATCAACAAAGAAAAATTTTATTTAAGTTACTTTTTATTAAATAGTTACAATTAATATAAATATGTATATGCATAGGACAAAATCACAGCATTAAGTGGTAATTAATTTTTATTAATTATGATTAAAATATCGTATTGCCATCCCAAATAACCGTGTATATAAAATTTCAGTTCAACTGAATGCTTCAAAACGTGAGAAAAAAAATCTTTTAAATCTTTGACCCAAGTCGATAAATTAATTTTAATTAAGTATAATTAAAATATCGTATTTTTACCCAAAGCAATAGTGTGTAGAAAATTTCAACTCAAAAGAGTGCTTTAAAATGTGAGAAAAAACCTTTTCAAGTTTTGACATAAATCGCCAAAAGGGTCGCTAAGTCGCCAAAAATTATACCAATGTGACTGTATCTGTAATTCTTTGAATAATTAGTTTTAATCAATTAATTTTTATTAACTATAATTAAATTACTGTATTGCCATCCAAAATAATCATGTATATAAAATTTCAGCTCAATTGAGCGCTTTAAAATGTATTTTATAAACGATTTAAAATTCCACCAAGATAAATAAATAAATATATAGAGTGTGAGCTAATAGTACGAATTGAAAAATATTGCAACCATTGCCTGAGAAGAAAGGAATTGTCTCATACGAAAACTCATTGACAATCAACGGAACTAAATACTCGACTCTCCAGGAAGTTGCAAGAGAGCTGCATGTTTATCAAAATCTGAGTACTTTATCAATGAAGTGTTGAACGATGCAGCTTCAGCGTTGAATTTAACTGCAGAGGAGCACCAAGAACAAATTTTGAAAAAAAAAAAAGAACAAATAAATTGAACTACATAATGCATGTAAATTACAGTTTTACAATTTGAGCAATGAGTATGAACAATGGAGGTTGGTCTGCCTTTAGGCTGACAAGGGTTACACTCCCGCCCCACCCCACACCACACCATCCAGTTCATATTAAAATCAAATTCAGGATAAGAATATCTTTGAACGAAATTTTTATGAAAGAGAAAAGATGAAATAATTATTATTATTATTGAAAACCCTTATTAACGGTTTAAAAGTATAATTTGCAACTAATTTGATTTTTTAAATTTCATCAGGGTCATATTACTGGGAAAAGCAACAAAATAATCCTGCCGGAGCAAGAGGTAATTATGAAAATGATTTGAAAAATATTTAACCGCTTGAATTGTAAGTATAAAGTTTTTTAAACTCATACATGAATATATTTTATCTCAAGTAAAAATTTTAAACTATTTCTCCGAAAAACAACTAGTTTTTAAATTAATGTTTTTATCATTGGTCAATTCCTACTTTTAATGTAGAAGGGGAATTTTTATTTTATTTCAATTAGAGGGAATTATTTTGTATCTTTATTTCATCGGTTCTATAAAACTTAGGCAACAAAAAAATTCTTATATATGTAAAATCTACAAATTATATTACTTATTTCATTACATATTGCCAACATGTTTCAATGAAATCAAAATATTTTTCATTGAAATTACAGATCTGTAAATCAACAGATGCGTAATAACACCAGAACTGGAGGATAAATATGGTTTGTAAACGATGATAGTATATGGAAGACGAATGGAAACTTTATCCTATGTTTCGGACTCTCGTCATACAATTCTGTAAAACAATTTAAAATGAATAAATATTCTTATATGAATAGTTTTCATATAAGAATCTGAACTGAATCACATGTTAGTTCTTTTGTGTGTGAAAGTAACATTACATCACAAAGGTAATTATCCGCCGTCAATTCATTGTTTGCTATCTTATGATGGTTCGCGCGTGTGATGGCCTGTTTTTTAAGCATTCTTAGGGAATTTTTTTTGCTGACCAGTAAAAAGATAGAGCTTTAAGTTTCTTATAATTTATTTATATGTGCTTTTAAGAGTATGTATATAAATATTTAGTCAAAAATATCTAATAGAACGTGAGTTATCGGGCTCTGAACACACCCTCCTAGAAAAAATAGACGTTCACTTCCTCCACAATTCCGGCTGATTGGCTTATCTGAAATAAAACAATTAATGACGTTTTCATCTATAAGTTTAAATGCACCGAATGAACTACACTCAACTGAAAATATCAAAACTTTGATTTTTGGTAGATTTCTAAAGAAAAAGTTTCTAATTTCATGGAGGAGGTGTTGCTATGTTTTTGTTATAAAAAGTAGAAATATTTTGAATTTTGGAATGATCGTAGTTCATTTGGTGCGTGTATATGGGCTGAGTCTACCCTATAAGTTTGAAGGCAATCGGTCAAACCGTTCTTGAAATATGATGGAGGAAAGTTTGAAAAACACGGTTTTGAGAAAAACGCCTTTAAAATATTTCAAGTCCGATTAAAACAATGAAAATCTTAAGGCCGTATCACACGTACACGTTTCAAGCAATTTTTCGTCCAAATCGTGCAATTTTTACTCAGTTGCCATAGCAACCGCTTTAGAACAATTTTTTGCTAGCGAGCTCAAAAAGTTGTTCCAAATAAATATTGCTTGAAATTCCAGCCAATGGGGTTCTTTGGCGCCCTACGTCATAAACAAGATGGCGGCTTCGGTTTCGTCTAACACTTCATATATGCCTATAATATTTTAATAGTGTATAATATTTTAACGGCGTATAATATTTTAAATAGAATGGTGCTCTATTTCTGTAACATAGAGCTACGAACAGCTGCTCTTCTAACACCTGCTTCTATATAGCGACTTCGAATTTTAAAAAATCACTTTACCACTGTATTCTAGACATGTTAACGAAGCAGTTTATGAAAAGGAAAAAAAAACTTTTTTGATTTTTTCAAACCATCCAATGAGTAAACCCCTTTAATTTGTAATTAATTTTAACTGAGGACTATAATTATAGACCACGTTTTAAAGTTGCTAATTTTCATGCATTTTCAGAGTGGGAAGTTAAAGCTATCTTCACTTCATGTTAAAGAATAGGACCCTAATTTGGATTATTTTTCCAGATATAAAAAACGGAAACATTAATACAGTAGAGTCTCCACATCTCGGCCTAATGTGAACCGAAGGGTGGCCGAGTTTGTGGAAACAAAGAGTAATAGAAAGTGAGATTAAAGAAAACAAGTATGAGTGTTTCCTCAGAATATATTGTACTGAATTTGTATATATTCTTTGCTTGAGAATATAACAGAAAACAAACTGCCCGAATACCCTTCACAAAGGAAAGTCACGTACTTTATGAAGGCACGGAGCATATACTACATGAAAATGAAAATGAATGAATACGTAGCAGTGACACACTCGGAAAATAAACTACAAACAGAAATAAACTAATAACAAACACTTACTTAAACGCTTTACTTATAATATATATAAAGTTATAACAGTGCTTCTCAAACTTTCAATGTTCGCGACCCAATATTCAATCATAATTTGCATCGCCCCCCTTCCATACAATAAAGATGTATTAAATTCAATAATACTATATTTTGACGCTAAACCTACAATATGACTTTAACCTCGTAAGTCCCCCAACGTATATAAACGTCTCTCTCAGCCACTGTGTTAATTGTCCCCAGACGTATATATACGTCTTTATTAAGTTATATCTTTTCTGTGAACTGCTATCAATAAAACTATTCAGAAGACTTTGGAAAGCAATAAAAGGACCTTGACAGTGTTTGCAAAGGATTAACTTATTTCAGAGGATTTGATTATTTATCCCTTTTCTTCCACTCACCCCCTCAATACACCACATACATCTACGTGCTAAACGGTGGCCTTGGGGTGCGTAATTTTTAATCGGTATTTAAAGGATTATAATTATAAACCGTACAAATTATCAAGGTAAGTATTACTGTTGGCATATAATTTTATACATGACAAATCCATGGGGTTACTGGTAATTATTAAACTTGTCCTTAACTTAGTATTGTTAAGTTAATTATAAAATAGATTTGCAGTACTGATACATTTATAACCATGTTCTGTGCAAGTAACTGAAATAGACGAGTAAATAAGTATTCTATCTTTTATTATGTCAGTATTTGTTTACTTTCAGTGTAATATTAATTTGTTTACTTTCAGTAAGTTAATAATTTTTAAATAATCTTTTGTGTTTTCGACTTTTCAATGTACTCGCCCCCCTCGTCGGGTTATCACGCCCCCCAAGGGGGGCGCGCCCCACAGTTTGAGAAACACTGAGTTATAATCAATCGGAAGAAAATCCGAGGACGATGGAGGGGAGAAAGGGGTCCGGATCCATGGATCCCTTCCTCTTGTGTGCGCCACTGATGCATAGTAACAGTATTTCAACTGATATCAGACACACCTCAGAAAAAATATTTTATGAAGTTGTCTATAATGAAAATTAAGTAACCGCGCCGACTTTGCAAAAAGTGGCTACTTTTTTTAAAGAAATGCTTAATGTGGGGGGTCCACCTGCAAGAGTGTGGCCGAGTTATCCGGATTGCCGGGTTATCGAGTGCCGAGTTTTGGGACTCTACTGTATTCTATTATGGCTTCGTTACCCTATGAAGAGCAACCTATTTTACCATGCTCCTCATTTTTATTTCAGATTACTCATTTTATCTGCTATAAAATGTATTTCACATTTTCCCTCCTTTATTGTACTGCTAAATGAGCTATGCCTTTAAATGTAAAAATTTTTTAAAAATAAGTATTTAACCCGGGAGAGGGCACGCGGGACACAGAGTCACCCCAAGCTTAGGAAATCGTTAATTCTGAGAAAACTGCTTGTTACCAATGACCTTGACATATCATCCTATATGACAGTCCTCATGGGAACTAAATTGTGTTTGTTACATATCTCCAGGGGAGTAGCTACCGCCGTATCAGCCGTATCATTGATACGGGACCCCCAGGCTATAGGGTCCCAACATGTGTAACTACAGTCCCAATAACAGGGCTTCAACATCTAAAAGGGCCCCGAAGAAATTTTGATACATGGCCCCCTCAAAGCTAGATACGCCATTGCATATCTCCCTCTTTTTTTGGGAGTAACAAACGTTTTTTTTTTTTTTTTACAATCTTAAGATACTTGTCTTGACTGAGTTCCCCGCGTGACCACTTTTGTTCCAAAATATTATCTTTGAACATGCTACATTTATCCCCTGTGAACAACTTAGTGGTTTTGATTGCTGTGCTGGATGACTTATTATGGCTTTTATAAATGTAAATGAGCAGAATATATAAAAAGAAATGCGTATCCGTGATCTCTATTGAAGGTTGAAGCTGATCAAGCAAGGGAAGAACTTGCTTAAATAATGCATATTTATCATGATAACGAAAGTAAATTTAAGAAAAGCGATGAACATGAAACGTTTGAGTTGAAATGAAAATTTACAAATGCTACCTAAAGAATTCCATCAGAAGGAATATAAAGCCATAAGAGTACCCGTAGACACATTTCGCCCCGTCAAAAAGACACAAGTAAGAAAAAAATGCTATTTTGTCGATCATCGAAAAATAAAACTACAATAACTTGAACAAAATATGGCAGTTTTGTCTCTCTCTGTGATGTATGTCCTTTATTTAAGACCCGCACATTTGAAACTTCTTGGTTCAGTTTCATTGATATTTTTTCTCAAATTATCAAAGAAAAATTGAAAAATCCTTAAAAGTAGGTGCGTATACTTTCTCTTAGTTAAATTATTCACTGTAATCACGATTTTTTTTATCGTGCGCAACAAAAATAATAATAAAAAAATTATTAGGGTAGGGTGACTCAATCTCCCCGCGTGACCATTAATGTTAGTGTCGAGTGCGCGCCTGCTCCCGGATTAAGGAATATTTTAAAATTTTAAAAACGCTGTATTATAAACAGATGAAAGAATTTTACTGTCGGGAATTTTCATGAAAATTGAAACATTTCCTGAAAAGGTTTTCCGCTTTTAATTCGTACACTTGACGAAGATATCCTTAATAAAAATAAAATCAGATCAAAATTACAGTTTGGGACACAATTTAATTGCAAAGTATATTCCCTCAACTTATAAATTTTTAAATGAAGATGCCTCTTTTTTAATTAATATTACCATCTAACAGGCTACATATTCTAAGCATTTTAAAATATTTATCTAATATTTTAGCTCATTTGTGTCCATATTTATGAACATACCATTCGGCTTAGTTTTCTATATAGATCCATGTGTTTTCACATTTCTTTTTTCAGAAGCCTTCACTTTTAAATAATTATTTAAATTTTCAATATAATTTTATGTAATTTTAGTTTCAAAATTTTTCGATTTCTGTTAATTTGTTTTTTAATTTGAAATTCATAAATTACCTTTTTCTGAAATTGCAATTTGTTTTTTCTGTAATAAATCCTTAAAATATTTTAGTTCATCCTAAAATATTAGATTCAAAAAATTTAATTCATTAAGTAGAATAATTTCAAACGTAAATAATTATTACAGAATTAGTTAAATAAAATAAAATATTGTGATAGCATAGTTTGATAAAATAATGTATAGTTTACAATAGTTTATTTGAATTTAATATATTTTTCAAAGTAAGAGTCATTCTGTTATATTACTAGATAATTTTTAGTAAAATGATTGGCAATATTTCTATTATTACTGAATAAGTTTAAGTATAATTTTTAAATAATTTTAATATACTTAACCTTCAAATGACCTTAACCATCACATATTTAGATAGATCTCAGAAATTTCCGCATATTTTCGGGATCCAATCATCAACACGAAATAAAATAAATAAATGAAAACATAACATTTAAACAAACATTTTTTGCCAATAGTCTCTTTAAAGGAAGTAATTGAACGGTTTTAAAAATTGAACAAAATTCGAATATTACACGCTTTAAGAAGTTTGCACTCTACGTAAACCTGTGAGAAAATTCGTTTAACAGATAACAACTTATTTAGTTTAGTATAACAATAAGGTTTGATTGCAAATTTTTATGTGTATTTTAATGTATTTAATGTGTGTGAAAGTATTAGCTACACTCTCTACTATTATGACGCAAATATCTTTACATTTAACTAACTGAATCTTTAAAGAGAATTTTAAGTTAAAAAGGAAGTTTTTATTTGCTACAAGGTCTCAACCCAATAATAACTTTAAACTCATTTAATAACTTTAAAACTCATAAATATAGAAAAGAGTCAGATATTATGGAATAGTTGGGTAATATGGAATATGGAGATTTTAGCCTTGTTTATAGTTAGAAAACCTTGAGCTACTAAAGAAGGACTCTCCGGATGCAATGCAGTGAGAGTTGCTCACTTGTTGTTACCATATCACTCGTTACAAAACAAAGTGAGTTTTGCCAATTTCAAAAGTTTTTGCAGATAAGTTTTCGAGCATTTTAACCTACTAGTACTCCTGTGACACTAACATTAGAATTCAGCGTAATGGACACTAAAAGAATTGTAGTTGGTAATACCGTGGTCGTTTTTTTGCTGACAATGTGTTCACCCTCAGTTTAAAGTTTCATTTTCTAAGATGGCTTGTTTGGTAATATGGAATACTTGGTATTTCATAATACCTGACACGTAAATGTATAGTATTCCATATAACCCGACAAAACATAATGAATAAAAATAAAATTAAAAATGACTTTTTAGTGTAACATTGATGGCTAAACAATAGTTATTAATTATATAAATGAAAATACAGCTTCATTTAAAACTAAAGCACACTTTTTTAAAGGTTGAATGCTTTGGAATGAAAACAAAACATAATTTTTCTAGCATTTGAAAAATATTCTATAGTCTAGATCTGGACATAGCAGCAAACAAAATATGAATTTAGCCTGTCAGCAAAAATATCTTTAGCAATAAAGATTTTATTGTTTCTACACTCATTGTTTCTAGATCTCAGGCCATGAGACCACCAAATGACCATGTTCCATATTCATCTACAAGCTTTGATTCGCCTCAATTTTATTCTTCCAAGAGCCCTGATAGGGTTATCCCTGATGCGTCTAAATCAGCAGATTTTGTCCTTCCCGTAGAAATATATCACTACCACTTCCAAAAAACTCAGAAGTCAAATATAGAGACAGGAAAGCTGGATCTTCTATAATAACATACTCCCCATACTTAAAGTTTTAAAGGTTAAGCAAAATGTAAAGGACAAAAAGAAGGAACCAGAGACTCCAAAACAACATACAAAGACCTTTCATTAAGAATTCAAACTTAAACCAACCTTCTAGACATTAAGCCTACTAGAGATGACACCAGTGTTGGCAGCAAGGAATTCTTCCATTTTGTTGTATTATTTTTAATAAGAATCCATGCCATAAGCTAAAAGATAAGAAAATAAAGATGCTGAATGTATTTTCTGGAACGGAAAATTCTTGGAAGATCATTGAGAGGAAATTTGGATTCAATGCTACAGCTCACCTGATTGTGGGCACAATCAGGGGCCCATCTTAGTTACTATAAACTTCGGATTTAATGTTATTCGTTTTAAAACATCAGCATTTCTTGATCCCATCAAATAGTAATCGCTTACTTACTGAATTAATCTTAATTGTTTTACTTCATCAAGCGCGTTGCTTCATACTTTTAAACTCACCTTTATTTACCTATTCACATAACATAAATATTAATAAAAATTTTCCAATTTCAAAGTACAGGGCTATTATAATTCATCTTTCCATTTATAAAGAGCTGGGTAGAGTGTTCTATGGTCCAGAATGACATAACGCTTAAACAACAGACACTTTAGATCATGCTCTCAGGATGAAAAAAAACATACTTTTAGCAAGATGACAGAAATCGCAAATGACTATCATAAATTGTGTGTTCTTTCAAATCGGCATTGTCATACAGAAAACACCGAAAATTTGAATCATTCCCATTTATCATATATTCTTTTAATGTGCTCTGTTCAACACTTTTATTCCAAAAAAAGTGATAAAATGAGCTCATTCATTTAAAAATAGTTAACATTTTGTGTTGTACGAGGTAGGATTCAAAAGTTTCTGGACTGAGCCTATATCGTGAAAAAATTTTGCATTAGAGTGACTACAATAACGTTTCTGTGTAACTCTGTTTTCTTCCCCTTTTTCTAAAAGTGATTTCTCCTAAATCAAAGGGTAGGTGCCTCGCCTCGGCGTCGTATTTTGTAAGCGAATGCATTCAGAAACCAGTGATTGGAAGAAATGACATATGTAGAGCAGAGAATGAATATCAAATTTTGTAGAAATTCTATTTTGTAGAGGGCTACGGAGACTTACAAAATGTTGAAGCATATGTACAGCAATGATACACTATCGTGAACGCAAGCTTTTGAATGGCATCGTCGCTTCAAAGCAGGGAAAGTTTTGAAGACGACGAACGTTCTGGACGTCCGCAGACTTCCAGCACCTCTGAAAACATTGAAAGGGTTTTGCGGAGGCACAAGAAAAGGCATTGAAGGGGAACGAAAACAACTGTTTTGCCACATCCTCCTTACTCCCCTGAATTTCACCTCCTGCGACTACAGGATATTTCCTGAATCGGCACGTCACTTTAAGGTTCGTCGATTCCAAATTGCAGATGAAAGCACAATTGCATTGTAGGCTGAATTAAAGGACATGACTAAAAATTGATTCCAGAAATGTTTCGATGACCTTTGAAAGCGATGACAAAAGTGCCTTGTTCCAAAAGAGGATGTGTTTCAGCAATTTAATTGGTAATATTTTTTAATTTATAGACTTAGTCCGTGATCTTTTGAATTCTACCTTGTATATGCTATCACCCATTAAAAGTTTATGTAGAACTCGTGCTGAAAAATGTTATCAATTATGTTAAAATATACATTTATGAATGAAATAATGAAAAATGTTTTCAATTTTGTTAAAATGTGCATTTCTGTATTAAATAATAAAAATACTGAAATAAAAAAAAAACCTTGAAGGAGAATTTGGAATATAGAATCTACACTGTACGAGTGACTACAAAAACAAGAAAACGTACAGTATTGTTTGAAACATTTGTATGAACATTGTAGGAAACATCTTGTGTTTTTTCTCTTTTTAATGCAATTTCAGGTAAGTAAATATGAAAAAATTTGTAGATATGAGCAATTTATGAAAGGGATTGATTGATTGATATTGTGGTGTTTTATGGTGCAAGAATCAAATTAGTATATGCTGCGCCAAACAATTGTTTTTAAAACTTTAAATTATTAAAAAAAAACAATGTATAGATTTTTAAAATGTGACATAAATAATTAAAAAGTAAAATTCATGTACATATTTTTCAATGTAAAATTTAAAAATTCTTATTCATAAAGTGAAATTAAAAACATGAAATCGAAAGCCATGAGTGCTACAAAATTAAATCGAATTAAGACGTTTAATACAATAACGCGTCAGAAAAATAAAAATTGTTATTAACTGGTCAAAAGTTTTAAAACAATATTTGTTGTTATATAAAATTAGAAGAAAAGCAATTATATATTTTTTACTCTTACTAACTCGGATTGGTGTTAAAAGGTCGGGACATTCTACACATTTTCGAGGTTGTTCCTATAAGAAATATTCCTCTTCATCATAAAAAACCATATTCTCATCTGATGAATCCTGTATGGGTACATTTTCCCTCGGTTTATGAGGTTCCTTTTTTCTTTCCATTTTAGGTTTATTTGATTTTTTCAAAGGGCACTTACTAGAAAGAATGTTAAAGCCCGAGTTGTAGCAAATGCAGTGGAAGGTCGATTTTCCTATGGGGGGTGGAAGTATTAGGTGCAGGAGCAGATGGAAGGTTTTCAGTTGGTAAGGCTGTAAATTTTGAACTAGTAAATGTCAAAAGGCTTGTTTGATTAGATAAGGATGAAGGAGCTGAGGAACATAGACTATTGGATATGGTTGATGAGGATGATGCAACAGATGCAAGCAGATTATTGGTTGTTGAAGGAACGGTATTACATTTAGGAACAGATGGTTGACACTCTGATAGCATTGTAGCTGATGTTGAAGAGGTGGAGGTCGAGAGGTATGCTCGAGTTGAAGAAGGCAGCGAGTAAACTGCAAGTTTCGGAATGGGTAGATGATAATAGTTGTAGTAATTTCAAAGGCGGGTATATTATTTTTGTCCTATTTCCAACTGATTATGTAGTATTGCTTACAGTTGAGAGAGGATTTGGCAGAGTGAGCATATGTTTGTGATATTTGTGGTGGTTGGTAGCCACCTGGTTTCAAATTAAGAAATTGTTTTTAGTTTTAATTTCCTAAATTTGTTTTTCTGTTTTCTATTTGGGACATAATTTTGAATCGGATGAATGAGGCTGTGAACAATTAAAGCATATCTATTCCAGTTTGTAATCTGGGTAGGCATGTCCGCCAGATGCATACCTGAAGTCCATTAGTTGTCCCTGACATGAAGTTTGTGAGAATGTCTTAATCTCTGACATTTGAAACAGCGCAGAGGATTTGTAATAAATGAACGCATTTTATTGTTCAAGTGCCCAGCTTTAATAGTTGAGGTTAATTTTAGATTATTAAAAGTTAAAATTAAATGTTTAGTTAGAAAAAGTGTTGAGTCATTTTTTTATTATTATTATAATTCTTCCGACCTAAGAAATGACACCTCGAAAAGAATTCAATGATTTGTGAGAAGTTAATGGTAAAGGAGAATTTTAAATGTTTTATCCAACAAAATAGATTTTGTCTGTAAAGCAGATGCAACCTCAACGATTAAGTCACCGGATCGTAACTTTTTAACAGACTGTGAATCACTATATTAATCCTTTAATAACTTTCTGAATGGCTATTGGAGATGTGCGAAACATTTCCTTGTTAAATAAAGACAAAATTAAAAAAAACATGAATGAATAGCAACATTTTCAATATTCAAAGTGAGTAAAGCGAGGCCCTTACCCGGGCATGACATATTTGGAATCCATAAGAATAAGAGATGAAATTCATCCTGGCGTTCCTCCACCCACCACGAAGTCGAACATGGGAGACAGTGTGAGGGTCAACTTGCGACATTCAGGCTTGGCGCTTACCTAGAGTACACCCAAAATATAATGCTGCAGCATCAGGGCGAGGATACACAGGCAGAAACAGACACTCTTAGCGGCAGCACTAGCCCTACAGCAATGCCTCCTCGGGGACTCCGAAGAAACTTATCACCAACCGATTGAAAGGAGAGGGCTCACTCCTTCCTCCCGTCTATAGAGAATCGTGGGCCAAAGAGAACACAAAAATTATCCCTGGAACATCATTTTCTACCTTACGGGACACCACACATGGCAAACATGCGAGTTTGGAAACTAGCGGTGTTTGAGAAATATATATATATATATATATAAACAAAACAAAAGAAGATCAATTATTACAGAACAAAAAGAAGAGTAATTGATTCTTCGTAAAATGCAGAAGAATAAATTTATAATTTGTGTGTGTGTGTGTGTGTAATTTTTAAAATATATATATATATATATATATATATATATATATATATATATATACAATTGTAGTTGTAGTCAGAAACGGAATAAAGAGGAGTGCGAGAAGAGTGAAAAAAAACTGCAAGGCCACCTTGGGATCGTGACACCCATGCTCATCTAAAGGTGATGAGCCCGCTGAGGGCTTATAAAAGGGGATTTTCAAAATTACATACCATTATTTGCAATTTTTATTAATTACTGTTGGACACTCTAAAAAATTCATCTGAAATTATTGTTAAACAATCCATTTTACCTATGTTTATGATTTATTTTAAAAGATATTTGTGCTACTTCTCTTTAAAGAATGATTCGTTTAAATTGCGCTTTATCGGATTTTATATAAAGGCATATTGAATGAAATTTTCTATCGAACATCATAATAAGTTAACAAGAAGTAGTAAAATGGGAAATGTTTTAAAAAAATAAAGTGTAAGCCGATGAATAAAGGAATCGAAGAAATGCATATCCAGTGTTTTAAAAAAAAGAGGATGAAGGCAGGAAAGAAGAAAATTAAACTTAGGAAAATTAAAATTATATTAATACATGTAAAAAATATAAAATTACGTTAAATAGATTTTTTTGCCATTATAACAGAATTTACTGAACTATTATTCCTAATTTAAGAAGAGTCATTTGCAAAACATAAAATACTTCACTACTTTTTCCTGTTGGTGCTGTTATCCTGATACATTTTAAATAGTTCTTTTTTTTCTAATGGGCTGCGTTTGGGCACACAAGCCCTTACGGAAACAGTAAATTCCCCAAGCGTGAGAGCCATTTCATTGATGACACCATCTAATGCCGGTTCCTGCTAATTTTTTGACACTTGAACTTATTCAATTCAAACACTCGCCTGAGGCTAATTAATGCCAGGATTTGATTCTTCCAAGAGTACCAGAACTAAAGTGATACTCAAGGGATCTTTTACCTGCCACAAAATCACATGACAAGCGTGCCTACAATTTTCGCATCCACAAAATCTATCGATTAGAGCCGGGTTCAAATCCACAATTTTGGGCTTACGAGGCTGGCAGTCTATCTCTTAGCCACCGGGCCGATAATTTTAAAACACGCATATAAATTCCCGTAAATATAATACGCTGTGCTCAACTATCTGTTTTATTTTACAAAATTTTGCATTGGATTATACCTTCTGCAGGAAAAAAAGAGAAATTACTTCTTAGAATTTTCACTCTGAATGACTTGGACATAGCTCAGACATTATTTTAACAAGATATTCTTTACTGTCCTGTTAAACAGAATTGAGCCACTACTATTTTTATTCGCTCTTCTGTAGCTACAATCAATTTTCTCCAGTTAAAAAAGGCATCTATTCTGTAGAATATGAGTCAAGAGTGATTTCGAAGTGCTTTTTTTTTCAACACCTTTAAGCAGTAGGTTAATTTTCCGGTTAATGACCCCTGTAGTGATTTTTTTTTGGAAATTCCTACTAACCTTTTTTTCATTCAGGACGAGTGAATATGATGTATTAGGTGCATCAGGTATAACCATTCATTTTCGCCAACACGCCGCCATCTTGGAATATCGTAAATTCACTAGCTTTCGAAAAAATATTTGCCATGGCACTTTTATTTTAAGCGTAAGGCTAAAATTAATTCTATTTTCTGTCAATAGATGGGCCTACCTCCCTGAAAAAACTCAAAGACTGACGCAGATAAACGTCTTTACCACCTAAGGCTAAAAACATAAAACGTATACATACGATCATGCCAACCTAGGCACAGCTATATTCACCTATATACACTGGTGTGCAAAAATTAAGGACGAAGTCGAAAAATTAGCATATCAGCTGAACGAAGAGGCAGAACGGACAGAAAGACCAATCAGGAGATTAAATAAGGTGATGTACGGTACCACATGCGCAGATATGCAGGTAGACGTAATGGGGGAGTGTCTGAGTAGTATAAAGCATGTTGTCGGTGTAAGATCAGTATTTCTGGCAAAGAGATTGCACGCAGTATAGCAGTTAAAATCACACTGAGTTGCTGCCTCAGCGAGAAATGGCGAATAATCAATCTGTTAGACGACATCTGGATGCTTTTACCCGAGGTCGAATGATTGGGAAGTTGGAGGAAGGCCGCAGTGTGACAAGTGTGGCTGCAGAGTTCGGAATTGCTCCCAGCATCGTTTCACGACTTTGGAGACAATTTCAAACTACAGGAACAGCTATCCGGGGGTTCAGTAGTGGTCGTCCACGAGGAACCACACCCGCAGATGACCGGTACATTGTCTTACAGGCCAGAAGAAACAGGCGGGAGAAATCGCTAGACACGACACAGGCGACTGGACGACCGATATCGCGTTTTACCGTGGCCAGAAGACTGCACGGTGGTGGTCTGTTTGCACGACGCCCTGTACGGTGTGTACCTTTAACGCCTGCCCATCGGAGAAGGCGTTCTCTGTGGTGCCGGTAACACCGGAATTGGAGAGACAATGAATGGGGACGAGTACTCTTTACAGATGAGAGCAGATTCAGTTTGAGTAGAAATTCTCATCGCATACTCATCTGGAGAGAGCGGGGAAGCCGCAATCATCCCTCGAACATCATTAAAAGGGACAGGTATGGAGGTCGCGGTGTTCTCGTTTGGGGAGGCATCATGCTTGGTAGTCGTACAGACCTTCACATCTTCGACGCAGGTTCAGTCAACAGGACCCGTTATTGTAACGAGATTCTTCTTCCATATGTGCGTCTTTTTAGAGGCGCTATGGGTCTGCAGTTCCTTTTCATGGACGACAATGCACCATGTCATCGCACAGTAGCTGCCGAACAGCTCTTAGAGAGTGAGGATATTGAACGTATGGATTGGCCGGCACGATCTCCGGATCTCAATCCCATCGAGCATGTATGGGATTTTCTAGGCAGACGCTTGGCAGCTCGTACCTTACCACCAGTAACGATTCGGGAGCTTCGATTGGCGCTGCAAGACGAATGGGCAGCAATGCCTCAACAACTCATTGACACCCTCATTCTCAGCATGGGCAGACGCTGTGAAACCTGCCTAGCAGTCAGGGGAGATCATATCCCCTACTAAAGACCGGATGTTTCTTGCTGGACACCCATCACAGGGATGTTTCGGCCTTCAGTCGCATTGCGCTCCATGCCACTTTTTCAATCAAGCTTCTTTTTATCCCTCTGATTTCTCTTTTAGTAAGTGTTGCTTACATTACACATGTCCTTACGTATTGGGGATCTTACGGTATTAAATGTGTTGATTTGGAAAGCTTTTGTACAAAATTATATTGAAAAAACCGTCTCGTCCTTAATTTTTGCACACCAGTGTATATTCCACATAGATATCGATGAGACCCGCCCACCAACCTCTCGCCAAATATGGCACCAATTCAGATCATCCTTCTGTGGTAAACATTAGGCCTAACGCGGCGGACAGTAAACACTGTATTTAGCGAAAAATGATTTTTCGCCGAAAAAGATCCAAGATGGTGGCCACCGGCCATATAACAATACCAGTTCCTATACCTCATTATCACTCAAATGATTAAATATTCCGAGAACTGTAGAAAAAGTTCCTACTGATTTCAATAAAATTTAGTCTACTTTTATACCTATTAAAATGAATACAAATGAAGTAGGCAAAATTCAAAAGAAAGGGAAAATTCCAGAACAGCTATCCATCCTGAACCATTTTTTATGAAACCAGAAGTGAAATGGGGTACGAGGATTGTGTTATAGTGTAAGTCAAATAATAAAAAGTTATCTGTGAAACAGTGAGCAAAAAATTATTCTATAACACTAGTATGTATCAGAGATTCCTTCGGGCCCATTAAAACTATAATTACTTAATTATTAAATTATTTAACTAATTAGTTATTAAAACTAATAATCAATTCCTTAAAGTATATCCTTTAAACCAGGTAAATTTTGTTTCTGTTGCTATCATTGCATTTAAAAAGTCATTAACGATTACAAAACGAGTAATAAGTAATAGCTTCGCACGCGGATAAATACGACATATAAATTCTTGGAATAAAATTTGAGGTTTTTAAACTCATAAAAACCATTCTAAAATTAATTCGATGCGATAAATAATTGAATCACCTTGAATAAAATAAATACTCTTCACATAAAAATATAATTCTGTTTCTTCCCTCTTAAGCCAACACTTACATAATTCGAAAATTCTCTAATCAGATTCCACCAAAAATCAAAATAAACATAAATAATCATGGATAATATTGTGATAGAATAATCAAAAAAATGGTCGCGATATTTATGACTCTCCGTACTTGCTTCACGCGCACACACACAACAAAACAAATAGTAAAAAATAGATCTAATTAATTTTAGTAATATCCCAAAACGGTTTTTTGTATTTCATTACAATCTCGTCAAAAATTAATTTAAAAAAGTAAGTGCTGAAATATATTTACATATATCCTACTACCAATTTGTTAGTTGGAACTACACTTTTGGCCATTAAAATTACAACACCACGAAGGAAAGCAAATAGAAGAAATGTATCTATTGTACGTAAACAGTGTGGCATAAAGACAAAATGATTAAATTTGCAAGCAGTTTGGGGTTTTAAAGGGGTGCGAGATTAGCAGAAACCGCTGGCACACCTGGCTGCTAAAACAGCTGTTATCCGATTAGGCAAGGTGTCGAACTAGGCTTGGATGACAAAAACGGGAAACTCCCTCCATGCTGTTTCAACTTCATGCTATATTTCATCAACCGTATTAGATATGAAGGGGTAGCGGACTAGTCTCTCAACAACCCATAACAAATGTTTTCAATGGGTGACAGATCTGGAGACCATACAAGCCAGGGTAGCAGTCAAATACTCAGAGTACGAGGAAAATCAGAAAATGGCGTAAAACATGTGTTCTAGCATTATCTTGTTGGAAGATGGCGTTTGGCAGACCTAGAAGATAAGGCACAAGCACTGGACGTAAAATGTCAGAAATGTATCGATCTTCTTTCAAATTATCTTCGATATGAGCTAGAGATGTGTATGTCGTGTATCCAATGGCTGCCTAATCCATCAATAAGGAACCCTTTACCAACAACGAATGCAAGAAGGCGATGTGCGGTTTCCTCGAAATCTCCAAACAGGCATACGGCCATCAGAATATTGCACAAAAAACCGAGACTCGTCTACAAAGACGACGTTGTGCTACTCCAGTTTCCACCAGTTCGGTGCACCAGAGTCGCTGCCTTTCTCTATGCTGCATTGTCATGGGAAGCCGAAGTAATGGCCATCGTG
The DNA here is from genome assembly GCA_019973935.1 of Trichonephila clavipes. NCBI lineage: Eukaryota > Metazoa > Arthropoda > Arachnida > Araneae > Nephilidae > Trichonephila > Trichonephila clavipes. Next base: position 669,358 of record BMAU01021428.1, read on the forward strand.
GTAACAGTCCACGCTGCTGAAAACGTTGCCGCACTGTACTAGTGGATACTGAAGGTGCTGCAAACATGCCCATTTTCCGACTAATGGTCCGTGATGTGGTTGCATGTTTTTACAAGGTCAACCTCACAATATGTCGGTTCTCTCGGGTGTTAGCCCTGGAAGGGTATGGACATACTGCATGTCATTCAGTGTGACCTTCAGCAACATATTAATTCCATATTCTCATGACAGTGGTTGGATTTCGACCAAAGAGACGGGTGATACCACTGAACAGTTCACACTCTAGATAGGCAACGATCCTGCCTCTATGGAATTCCGAAACTTGCTGGTAAGCATTTCTTCTTCTTATTCGAGGCATAACACGATATTCTGAACAAACTCCGACCTCACAAAGCGCTTTTATAATGAGAAATCCACTACACAACTTTTCTTTTATGCAGCGCTTCAGGTCTCGTTTCTTCCTTCTGCGTCATCTAAATGCCCTGAAATACTAAACATTTGCATACACCAACCCCATGTTCCTTTCATGTCATTTTGACGTTCGTCAGATCATTCCTACTAGGTGTTGCGATTTTAAGGGCCAGCAGTGTAAATTCTTGAAGCTCTGTATATTTATATAATGTAGAACATGTACACTGAAACACATGTGCGTAAGTTATAATTTTGTTTATTTGCTTAAAAAGCAAATAACATGACAATTTCAGATCCACATCCAGAAAAATACAGCTGTATATTACAGTTATTCTCAGGGCAACAGCAAAAAAACCTTTTCTGTGCTCAAATAACCGGTGTAATTTTAAGAAAATCTATCTAATGGTGAACCAATCTATATCAAAATTGTTCAACAAAACTCTCAAATGTATGAAGTAAGCTTTGTTTTTTATTCAATAAAAACGTTGGCTGAACTAATTATAAAATATTTCAAATGGCTGCCACGCATAATTTTGCTGTTGAAATTAAGCATGACTGAGATAAATTCATAATAATACATTTAAGAATCAAATGAAATACAAAGAGCCTAGAAATTGTTTTATCAATTAAAATATGAAGAATATACACTGAAGTGCCTCTGAATTAGGGATATCTACCTAGTAACGAGTTGGGCCTCCTCTGGCCTTAATAACGGCTGCCACATGACGAGGCATAGATTTAACAAGTTTCTGGAAACGTTCCACGGGAATGACTTGCCAAATATTGACTAAAGCTGTCCCTAACTCAGTAAGGTTCGTTGGTGCTGCGTGATGGCATTGCACGCTTTGTTCTATAACATCCCAAAGATGTTCAATAGGATTTAAGTTTGGGCTTCTTAGTGGCTATTTTATGACAGAAAAGTCTGAGGAATGCTTATCCAACAAGCCACTACTCTACTGGGAACTGTGAGAGGTACACTTGTCTTGCTGGAAAACTCCATTAACGTGCGGGTAACAGAACAACAAAGCAGATGGTGATTACCTAGCAACTCTACGTACCGAATTGAATTGAGAAAGGTTAGTACACGCACCAAAGATTGCAAATAGTGCCACGAAAAAATACCCCATACCATGATAGAGCCACTATGCATTTGTACAGTTCCAACCTGGCATGCAGCACCCTTAGTTTCATGAGACGGACGCCATATTCTCAGCCTTTCTCGGGGTTAAGTAGTCGGAATCGAGACTCATCCCTCCATGCTACTCGTTTCCAGTCCTCTACACTCTCCAGTCTGTGTGCTCTCTTGCCCAGGCAAGACGTGCAGCCCGATGGCGAGCATTGAGCAATAGTACTCTCGTAGCTCGAATGCCCCCGAAATCCATGCGGTTAAGCGAGCGTTGTACAGTCCATTTACTGACTGAAAGATTGGCCCCGCCATTCAACTGGGTGGTAATTTGAGCAAAAGTTTGGCTTCGCTTGCTACGTACAATACGTCTGAACCGTCTCTCTGCACGCACTGTCAAGGCTAACTGTCCTTTGCAGCTTTCCCGATTGCTAGTTTTTTTGTTTGTTTGTTTACCTTCCATGTATTCTTGGTATACTCTTGACACCATCGACCTTGAAAATTCTAGCTGTCTAACGATTCCAGAAATTGAATGGCTCAGGCGTGTCACGCACCTACGATTTGTCCGCGTTTAAGGCGTTTAAATCAGGCAGTTTACCCATACTGGAAATTCCAACAACTCATTCAGAGTAACCACAGTACGCTTGTCGCGAACGAAGCCAAAGAATTTGTAGTTCAACTAGAGTGGCACTGTGAGCGCATTTTTTGTGTATGTTTTGTTTTTACTTTTGTCAGTAGTAAAGGGTGTTTTTTTAGAGGTATAGAACTTTAAATTGCAATAAAACAACGATGTATTATTCGATTGACATGAATTTTTTTTATTCGAAAGATAAGGCATTACATTTTAAATATGATTTCTGGCATATGACTGCCACGGCTGGCTCGGGTGTAGTCCAATCTGGACGTCCATTTTTCGATTTTTTCCAACATTTGTGGCCGTATATCGGCAATAACACGGCGAATGTTGTCTTCCAAATGATCAAGCGTTTGTGGCTTATTCGCATAGACCAATGACTTTACATAGCCCCACAGAAAATAGTCTATCGGTGTTAAATCACAAGATCTTGGAGGCCAATTCACAGGTCCAAAACGTGAAATTAGGCGGTCACCAAACGTGTCTTTCAATAAATCGATTATGGCACGAGCTGTGTGACATATTGCGCCGTCTTGTTGGAACCACAGCTCCTGGACATCATGATTGTTCAATTCAGGAATGAAAAAGTATGTAATCATGGCTCTATACCGATCACCATTGACTGTAACGTTTTGGCCTTCATCATTTTTGAAGAAGTACGGACCAATGATTCCACCAGCCCATAAAGCGCACCAAACAGTCAGTTTTTCTGGATGTAACGGTGTTTCGACATACACTTGTGGATTAGCTTCACTCCAAATGCGGCAGTTTTGTTTGTTGGCGTAGAAATTCAACCAGAAGTGCACTTCATTGCTAAACAAAATTCGCTTATGAAAATCGACCATTATTTTCGAAATAAAATTGCACAATTTGAAAGTGTTCAGGCGTGAGTCTATTCATGATGAATTGCCAAACCAAACTGAGAATAAATCACTTGACAGCTGTTAAATCGGTCGCCATCTTGGAAAGTAATGCCAACTTAAACTTCTATACCTGGAAAAAAACACTCTTTAAAAGCAGTTGAGTGTATTTCGAACGCGAAATGTATCAGTTGTCTATTTTCATTATCAATTAAATCTTTTTTATATCAAAAAGGACTCTCACTCTCTTGAGTAAAAGTATATTTTAAATAACAGAATCAAATTTTAGGTCAAGCTCATCGCGGGCGTTAGAAACGGAAGAATAAGGTAAGTGATACCTTTATTCTTACCTTAGAATTTGTAAAATCGAAAATTAATTTTTTCACAACGCTCTATTTATGCAGTTATCACAGCTCCCTCACTTGCGCATAAATGATGCGCAGCGATACACAATTTTCGAAGCCCGTGCTATCCGTAATTCAGTAGCACTTCAGTGTATATAACTTAAAAAGGCCAATATATTTTTCATTCAAACATTTGTAAATTTCAAATTTAATTGCTTAACTGATTTCTTATAATACTCTATTTCATTAATTTTTGTTTTACATTCTTTGTAATAATTGTATTTCAGTTTTTATAGTATTTTCGATGCACTTATCATGAGTTTTGAATTTGTGACAATTGCACACTTGAAAATACATTTCTCTCATTTTTTCCCTCATATCAATTGCTCATTAAAATTTTTCAACTTTCAAATGGTGTTAAACAATCAAATTTCCATCTAAAACTAATTACGAATAATACTTCAAAGAAGAACCTCGTCGTGCCATAAGTTCTGATATATTTATAAGGAAGTTAAAACTAAAAACTTTATAATCACACAAATTCAAAGCTGAATAATTTTTAAAGTTTTAATTTTAGAAGAAGAAGAGCTTAAAGTAACATTATGCTTCTTGTACTCAAATAAATTAATCACTTTCCCACGGGATCACTTCACACGAAATTTGAGACCATTTATTAATGCCCGTGCTACCTCCATGGAAATTTCTATCGCTGCTTTCCTTTAAAAATCTTTAAAATTGTTCTAATTGGAAAACCGTTTTTGGCATCATTTATTTGCCTCCAGTACTGATCACATTTTATAGTCAAATGGCTTTACATACAGTCCGTAATTCCAATCTTTTATGTTCTATGAAGTCTGGCACACTCTTTTAAGGCTGTCTATGGTTACTGTTGAAAAATAGGAGCCAAATTCGGAATATTTTTTCACATATAAAAAAACTCAAACATTAATATTATATATTCTCTGGATTTCCTATCTTACAGATAATGATTTATTTTATCATATTACTCATTTTTATCCGAGTTGACACATTTCTTCTTTTATAAAATGTGTTTAACATTTTTTCTCCTACATAGTAATGCTACATGAGCTAACCCTTTCCGTGTTAAAAGGAAAAATTAACTATTTATAGAATACTTTGAAACTTTAAAAACACTACAGTATAAGAAACTGCATGAGTTACAATGTTACTCATGATAGCTCATCATTACTTACAAATGATATGCTATCTGCAAGTATTTTGCCTTCTCTTCATCTTCTTGAGCAATCTTTGCATTTACGTGGTCATTCTATTTGTTGAACGATTCTCCACTGTCGAAGATTTTCTCAGAATCAACAAAATTCGTCAGATCTGTTCAAGTTGACAGTCCCACACACACATAAGATCTTTTATTTTCGGATCATATTACCAAATGTTTGTCATTAAAACCCTATTAAACGCTGTTCAAACTCTGATTCAGAATGTTCAGCTTCCAATCAGAATGGAGTATTTAATCATATTAAAATGCATAATTTTGTTAACTCTCTCTCTCTCTCTCTCTGTTATTTCTTTTTAGAATAATCTCAAAGTAATCCAATTTTCAACACATATTTTACTTATTCATTTCTTGTTTCATTATGGCAAGATTTTCACTTCTATAAGTACTAATATAGCTCTTTACAATTACAAAGATTCCTCTGTCAACTTTGCCTATAGGATTTCTCAAAATGGTTTTGATTTCTCTCAAAAATAGAAAAAATTAACACTGTTGTAATATGATAATTTTACATTAAAATTGTTTCTTATATAAGCATTTTCGTGTTGATTTTATACATACTTCTGTGCAAAATTGTATTCATTAATATAGGGAATAAGCTTCCCCGAAAAGAAAAATTTTGGTTAAAGAGACCTAGTTCACATTTTTCTGAAATGGAGCCTGTGTGAAATCTCGAAACTAAACACGCTATAGCAATCCAGATAGTAAGTTTTGTTTTGCATTTTCGCCAAGGAACAGCTACGTTCGTAGGTTCATGCATACGTGTGCATTTTTCAAAGTTACTGGCTAACGAGGAAAAGTATTTTCAGATCGCTGATGTGAGAGTGTAAGAGTTTAAAATGCTTGAAACAATCAAGCACTCGATATTTAGTTCATCGTCCAATTTCTCAATGCTAAGGATACCAAACTTTGTGAAATTTACAGACAAATGTGGGAAGTGAACGGACCCAGTACGGTGAACGCTTCCATGGTCAAAAGGTGGATGTTGCAACTCAATGAAAGACGTGAAAATGTACACTATAGCGAATGAAAGTAAGAACTTGCGATGGGAAGTTTTGACAACCCCCCTAGGAACTCGCATTAAGAGATTTTCATCTGTTCAAGCACCTAAAGTCTTTTCTTGTTGATAAGCAGCTCATGGGCGATGACGAGGTCAGACATGTTGTTACCCAATGGTTAAAATCACAGGCAGCATTGTTCTTTGACAAAGGAATTCCAAACAATAGTGCTCCGCTACATCTACTAAATGTCTAGACAATGGAGATACCTAGATCAAAAAGTATTTTGAACTTTATAGTTCATTATTTTATAACAGAGAGTTACAATGATTGCTTCCTGTTGCTAAACGAAGCATACTTTCTGGATTACGAGATATTAAATCCCATTGTAATTTTAATCGTGTGTTTCAATAATAGAAAGTTTCTCTTATTCAAGAGAATATTGAATATAGTATAAGCTGCTCAGTTTTAACTCAGTATTTTTAGTTGTTGTTGTTGTTTCCGATCCCCTTGGAGCAGGAAAGCCTACACCAAGTCCATTTGACCTTTCCGCGCAATAGTGTCACACACAAGGTCTTGCTCCTCATACAACTGTCGCAGGGAAATGCCCCAGCAGACCAGAAGATGAGCAGGAGAAGCAAGGAGGGAGCAGGGACAGGTAAAGAACGACTTTATCCCCTGCGCAAAAGTCATACTACGCAGGTGACCGCTTCTAAAGCGCGCCAAGGCCGTCTGATGAGCCCTGGAACTCCTGCACTGTATAGATAGGCCAGGACTCTTAGCTGCGTACCAGTGATGAGCAGGAGGGTTTCGCCAAGTCAAATTCATTTTATTTCTTTGGAAGGAATGAATTTCCGAATGGGTTAAGACAGTGGAACTAGGGTTAGGGAGATCACATCCACTACCATCCAGCTCATCAGCAGCTTCGTTCCCAGGCACACGCACATGTGATGGAATCCATTGGAGACATACTTGTTTCCTCTGACTAAGCCTAACTAATTTGGATAAAATATCTAGACCAGTACTGTTCATAATTTTTAGCCAATTCTTCAAATATTGGATGGAACTTCTGCTGTATGTTAGGGTCCAGATACTATTATTTTTAGTCAAGTACCTGATTGTAATAAAAATTCAACAAAGGAAATTATACATTATTAGAAGTACTATTATCATTACGAATATTATTAGGAGTATTTAAAGTCATAAATACACCAAACCACTTTCATTAAAAATGAGGCTTTATACTAATACTTATGTAAATATTAATTCATGTTCACATTCAAATTAAAAGGTTGAAGAATTTCAAAGTCCCACTTTTTATTATTCCCCCTGAAGTTTGAGTTCCTTTTCATTCATTTATGTGGGAAAACATTAATACCAACTTAAATCTCTTCAAAGTTTACTTGGAACACAAAAACACTACAATTAGTCATATGAATTAAAACTGTTATCTAATGTATTTTGCCAAACTAAGCATATTTCTGGATTTTAAAAACATATAACGGGATATGATTTAAAAGGAAACATATTGAAATAGTTTCCTAGATCTCAATAATCCAAGCGTCTTTAAACGAGTAGAATAGTTTTTAAATTTATTATTCACCTTTCTAAAAATTTGAGTTGACGCGTTCCAATACACATACCTATTTTTATAAATAAACCCTTACACGTAATTATTTTTAATAACGTTTCCTTAAATTTTCTGAATTAACACTTCATAATGCCCTTTTCTTCTAGTTATATTATGCTGAAATATTTTGGGGATATAGATTGATTTGTATTTTAGCTTATTACCTAAAATTAATTCGATTTTTCAAGCTACTTTCTTTGGCGAAAAGTTTGTTTCTCGCCGCCAAATGTGAGCTACTCAAAGGTAGGACATCTCACGTTTTGTATTTCTTTTTATATAGCTTGTATATGATTAAAAGTAATTTGTAAATACTACAACATACAAAAGGAATTATGAATTAGTTATGTTTTGCATTCAAAAATTTAAGGATTTATACATATTACTTTCCATGAAATTTCACAATGCCCGGATTAATACTTAGTGGGGCATTGCAAGCTATACAAACGGTATTGAGGTAAACCCGACCATAGGTCCCGAATTGAATATGGCAACCCCTTAGAATAGTTTTGAGAATCTGCCCTGGCAGACGAACTCGAGATGTAAACATACTAAGACGATGTGTTTCGAGCACCGCAATAAAAGAATATATAAAATGAGAAATGCTTCTTTCACCATAATATCTTGATCTCATGTGCTTTAATTGAGTATAAACGGCAACGTCATTTTCCCCCTATATGACTATAAGTTGTCAAATTGGCATATTGCCACCAACTTTAGAGAATCGTACGTCATCTGAAAACAGTTTTCTTATCGCTCAAGAAATTTTCAGATCGTCTTTACTTTTGCGATATGAAAATCCAGATATAAGTTGCCGTGCTAGCAGCACGAGACGTAGGTGTGAAAATAGCTTCCCAAGGGCATTTAAAAACTAATAAAGTTGGTGGTAAGTATAATAAACATGGTTTTATTAAAGGCTTAAATAGTATCATGAAAAAATGCATCATTTCTTAACACAAGTTCTTTAAGCATAGACTACCAGATCATTATTTTCTCAAACTTATGTTTGCTTCACTTTGAAAAAAAACACAGATAACACTATGACTCAAAACACAAGCTGATTTTCATCATATATATTCTCGAATTTCACGACTGTGTGTGTATGCTTCATTATTTGTGTAATATGCTGGAAAGCAAGCGTACAGTATAAAGATATAGAGTTTTTATTGATTATTAAAGTTGCTTATAATGATAAACATTTGACATTTATAAATTAACTGAAACATCACTCTACATACCAAAATTCTTAGAAGGTGGCCAATTTATATTTAAAAGTTTATTAAAAGCCTTTATTATGACAGTATTTTTATATTTTAAAAACTATTGTAACAAATATAAATTCAAAAACCTTTATAGAAAAAGTAAATACTAAAGTCAGTAAATACAAAAAAAAAGAAATAGTTTTTCATTAACAATTTCCTTTCAATTTAAATCTTTATTTGGCATTGAATGAGTTTCAAACACAGTAGGAAGCTTTTTAAAAAGTTTCATGTAGTAATCATTGTATTGCATGTTACATGAGTCTCAGTTGAGATTATTACTAACACAGAAACAATAAAAAATTAACCTCTTCAATCAATGGTACATTTAATCAAAAAATAGAAAAAAATTCTTTTATTAAAATATTTTATGCGTCCTCTTCCATATACAAGTAGCGGTTTTTAAGGAAAAAATCAGTTACATATTAGCGGACGGGGAAAATGCTATTTGTTGTTGTTGCTAATGCCACCTGACTGATAGGGTCAGATCGAGGTCCATGAAATTCATCGCGGTCTGGCGTTATTTGTAATTTTCAGCACCGCACATGAAAAAAGGGCTATTTTATTATTAATAATAAAAAGCTATAAATTGTTATAAAAATAAGAAATAAATACTTAACTCTAAATTAGCAAAACTAAATAATTTTTAAATGCTTTTAAATTGATATTATAATTTTCCAGGCTTCTTTAATTTTCACTCAGTTGCCTCAATTTTTCAACCATATTTTTTTTATTTCACTATCATTGTTTCATTTTTTAAATAAATTCTTTTTCTATTCAAACATTTCTAGATAGAAATCCCCAAGGACAAAAAGGAGGAGCTTCAGGGGGAAGAAGCTTTACAGCAAGAGGCTTGACAGTAGCACCTACAACAATGAAGACACCCACAAGAGCGGGAGAACTTTCGACAACGGAGGTGCCTACAACAACTACGGCGGCTACAACAAAAGCAAAACCTACAACTAAGGCTACGCCAAAGAAGTTACTCACAACAACAGCAGTACCTACAACAAAGAAAGTTCCCACAACAACTTTAACTCCTACAACTACAAAGGCATCTATGAAAACGAAGGGACCCACAACTGTAGTTTCTACAACAATGAAAGCAACCACAACCACAAAGGTACCCGTTACAACAGCAGCAAGTACGACAACGAAACCCACAACAACTATGGCTACAACAATGCATGCCCCCACAAAAACTGTGGCCCTTACGACAACAAAAATATCTACAACAGCTAACCCTATGAGGACGAAAACACGTAGAAGGACCAAAGCACCCAGAAGAACCAGGGCACCTAGAAGAACCAAGGCACCCAGAAGAACCAGGGCACCCAAAAGAACCAAGGTACCCAAAAGAACCAAGGCCTCCACAACAACATTGTTCCACACGACAACTACGGCACCTACAACAGCAGCAGCACTTGAGAAAACAAATATACTCACAACAACAACCGCAGCACCAACAACAACCGCAGCACCAACAACAACCGCAGCACCAACAACAACCGCAGCACCAACAACAACCGCAGCACCAACAACAACCGCAGCACCAATGACAGCGACAGCATCCACAACTATGGCTCCTATGACAACAGCAGCCCCCTCAACTGAAGCTCCTACGACAACTGAAGCTCCTACGACAACTGAAGCCCTACGACAACTGAAGCCCCAACCGACAACTGAAGCCCCAACGACAACTGAAGCCCCAACGACAACTGAAGCCCCAACGACAACTGAAGCCCCAACGACAACTGAAGCACCTACGACAACTGAAGCCCTACGACAACTGAAGCTCCTACGACAACTGAAGCTCCAACGACAACTGAAACTCCTACGACAACTGAAGCTCCAACGACAACTGGAGCCCCGACGACAACTGAGCCCCGACGACAACTGAAGCCCCGACGACAACTGAAGCCCCGACGTCAACTGAAGTTCCAACCACAACTGAAGTTCCAACCACAACTGAAGTTCCAACCACAACTGAAGTTCCAACCACAACTGAAGTTCCAACCACAACTGAAGTTCCAACCACAACTGAAGTTCCAACCACAACTGAAGCCCCAACCACAACTGAAACCCCAACGACAACTGAAGCCCCAATGACAACCATGGCCCCTACGACAACTGAAGTTCCAACGACAACTGAAGCGCCAACGACAACTGAAGCTCCAACGACAACCGAGGCTCCAACGGCAACTGAGGCTCCAACGACAACCGAGGCTCCAACGACAACCGAGGCTCCAACGACAACCGAGGCTCCAACGACAACTGAAGCACCAACGACAACCGAGGATCCAACGACAACTGCAGCTCCAACGACAACTGAAGCACCAACGACAACCATGGCCCCTACGACAACTGAAGTTCCAACGACAACTGAAGTTCCAGCGACAACTGAAGTTCCAACGACAACTGAAGCTCCAACGACAACCGAGGCTCCAACGACAACTGAAGCTCCTACGACAACTGGAGCCCCGACGACAACTGAAGCCCCGACGACAACTGAAGCCCCGACGTCAACTGAAGTTCCAACCACAACTGAAGTTCCAACCACAACTGAAGTTCCAACCACAACTGAAGTTCCAACCACAACTGAAGTTCCAACCACAACTGAAGCGCCAACGACAACTGAAGCCCCAACGACAACTGAAACCCCAACGACAACTGAAGCCCCAATGACAACCATGGCCCCTACGACAACTGAAGTTCCAACGACAACTGAAGCGCCAACGACAACTGAAGCTCCAACGACAACCGAGGCTCCAACGGCAACTGAGGCTCCAACGACAACCGAGGCTCCAACGACAACCGAGGCTCCAACGACAACTGAAGCACCAACGACAACCGAGGATCCAACGACAACTGCAGCTCCAACGACAACTGAAGCACCAACGACAACTGAAGCACCAACGACAACCATGGCCCCTACGACAACTGAAGTTCCAACGACAACTGAAGTTCCAGCAACAACTGAAGTTCCAACGACAACTGAAGCTCCAACGACAACCGAGGCTCCAACGACAACTGCAGCACCAACCACAACTACCTATCCAAATACAGCTGCAGCACCTACAACTGTAGCCCGCTTAACAACGACAGGACCTTCAACAACGGCAAATATACCTCTATCAACAGTAGCCCCAACATCAGTAGTAATGACAAGTACAAGTATGTAAATATTTTTATTTTTTTATTCGGAATCAATAGCCACAGAATATTATTGTTTACAGAGAATATATATATACATATTAATTTCAAATGGCTCTTCAGTCCATAATTACGTGAACCCAATCAACATGAAGCCCCCACCAACTACTTTCACTCAAGTTAGAGTTAAAAATTCGATGATTCCATTATTTAAAAAACATTTTTTTACATATTGTTAAAAGTTTATACAGTTCCTAATTACTTTAGTGAGTTAATTATTCTTAAATTAGTGCGAAATTTTAAGTACACTGACAATAACTTTTACAATTATTTAAAGAAATTACACATTTCAGAAAAATAGGATTCAAATATGTATGTATGAGTTTGTGCATTTCTTTTAGATTATGCTCATTTTCATTGGAGTTGATGATAGGATGAAAGTTATCTAGCAGTTCTCTGAAACTACCATTTAGATCTTTTAATTAAGAGTATCCTCATTCCTATCAATACAAGATAGAGTTTTTTTATTTTGATTTTTTTTTCAACTTGCATTGATAAGGTTTATTTATCTATTAAAAACATACATATGATGAAGAATATAGGAAGTTTATGAAGTAAAAGAGTTTTCTGTAAAGAATTATTCAACTAAAAATATAAATTTATATATTATTTTAATTTGTTTAAGAAAATCCTGAACTAATTTGTTAAAGCATATTACTGTAAGAGATTGTTAATCGTTATTTTTGATTTTTGAACGAAATTGGTTTTGATTTTAAAAAAATTTTAAAATATTTAATTGTTTTTTAACATTTAGAATACATGTCCTGATATTTTATTTTAATTATAATATTTGTATTTGCTGTATTCAAAGTATTTTTAATATATTTTAAAAATCAAAACTTCAAAATTGCTGTACGATTTGAGAAAAATATAATTATACATCAAAGCAAGTTTTTAAAGATTAAACTAACTGGACTATCAGTTTTCTGCTAAGCAAGTGACATAGTCGATAAATTAGAGCAATAAAAATAGAATGAAATTAACAGAGTATGATAAAATAGATTCCGAATTGAATATGGAAGTATGTATGAACTTCCGAAAACTAATATCAATCGTGAAACTTTAAGTAATGTATTCCGAGTGGTACTCAATCAAACACTAGATTTAAGGTTTTAGCTACACCTATGTTCAACACTAACAAAGAATAATTATTTTCTACCAAATGAACTTTTCCTCAAATAAACTTAGAAAAGATAGATATGCTTCTAAAAAGCTCCCTGCTGAAGAAGCTAAAAAAGAAAATTTTGTATAATCAAAATTTGCCGGATATTAAAAAAAGATAATACGAAGTAATTTTCGAAAGTAAATTCTCGCGGCCCGGACTTCAAGGGTGTGAGAGGGTTCGAGGAAGAAGCAGACATGTTCATAAGAAAAACTACTTTTATTCTATCTCTATAGCAGAGTTTCTCAAACTGTGGGGGGGACGATAACCTTACGAGGGGGCGCGAGCATATCGAAAATAAAAGATTTATAAAATAATTAGTTTACTGGAATGAATTAAAATAAAATACTTTCAGACATAATAAAAAATGCGCTTTTACTCTGATTTAATTTATAGGTGCGCGTGATATTAAGTTATCAAAAATAAAAACTTCTTCAATACCTAATTACCTATCTTTGATCCTATAATCAAATAAAAAAAAACTTTTATTTGATTTGCTGTAATCGCATAATGAGAGATTTTTTTATCACGTTTTCTTTTTTAACCCAACATATAACTCTTTCAGAGAAAAAACAGATCCCAGACGCAGAATCGAAAAAATTTAGGAACATAAAAATTCATCACTGTCATTATTTTTGAAATACTGCACATTATAGCTGTAATCTGTTTAACCTTCTTAGTTATTGGTACAGTTAGTTATGACCCTCTCTTATGTGTTTGTTTCTCATTTAGGGAAGTTGTAAGTGATGTATTTCGCTGTTACGCTTTTTTCCATTCAAAAGAGTTTTATGATATTTGGAAAACCACGGAGAGCACACACACACACACTTTGAAGAATTACTTGGCCAAGACTAATTTTTACGAGTATTCTATATATATAACGCATATAACGCGAAAAACGTTTTACACAATTTCATGTAATCATAATGGATGCACTTTTTACCCGGAAGTGGTCGCGCGGGACGCACAGATTACGAAATCGTTAATTCTGGCAAAACTGCTTAATTGTTACCAAAAAAATTGAAAAGTCCTTGAAAGTAAGTAAGAAAACTTTCTCTTAATTAAATTATTCACTGGAATCACGATTTGTATCGTGTACAATAAAATAATTGTAAAAAAATGATTAGGGTGACTCAATAACCCCGCTCGACCGTATCGAGTGCGCGCCTACTCCCGGCTTAAAACATGTTGAAGTCTTTTCTCTTTAAATATTAAAAATAAGACAGTTATTCTTCGTCGGAATTTTATATTATTGTTCATTATTCAACATCAAATATAAATGCTAATTCTGTGAGGCTTAAAATTACTATTCACTTAAAACTAATTATAATTTGAGCAACCATTTTAAAAAAATCATTTTACATTTTTGTAAACATTGTCGAGCACTTGGATTTGCTTCCCTTACGATTCAGCTATTATATTAATAATGTTTTATTTTCTTATGAATGAACTCGGGCAAAGAGCGGACACTTCAGCCGGTATACTTTTAATGTATCAGTGCTGCACAGAATATTTTATAACTAATTAATTAATACTAAACTAAGAACAAGTTTAATAAGTATTAACGACTTCCATGGGCTTGTCTTGCAAAGCAAAGTTTTTATAAGGAATGCTATAATGATTAGAAATTGACCCTCTGAGTTCTTTTTCTATATTTAGCAGATATCTATATTTTGTCTTCTACGCAGCCACCGCATTTTGCAATATGTTAAATTTAAAAATTAGAGAAAGGAAAAATAACATAATAATTATCCTATTATTTTATTTATTTATTTATTTTGCTTAAAAGTAGTATACAAAATTTTTAATACTTATGTTACTAATTTGTATGGTTTATAGTTAAGATCGTCTATTGTAGATTTAGCGTCAAAGTGCATTATTATTGCATTCAGTACATTATTAATGTATAAGGGGGGGCGCGATAAAAATTATGATCTAAAAGAGGGGCGCCAGTATTGAAAGTTTGAGAAGCACTGATCTAGAGCTTTTTGAAATACAATTTATTACTTAACTCTGGGAGCAATATGAAATCCTAACCTGTACTCGGATAACTAAATTATCGAAAGCAGTTATCTGAATGAAAGCTTCTTGTTATGATCCTTTTTGAAGCCCGACAGCACATTCAGCTCTAAAGTTGGTTACTTAACCACTCCCTGGTGGATTCTCCGTCGACTATTAATCTCAAGTTGCGATTGAGACCAGTCGCTGTTTGCGTATACTAACACTTGGATCTCACGCTTAACGATCAACGCTTAAGCATTAACTCAGATTCTCAACGACAGGCCCTTAAAAAGTAGTTACATTTGTGAGAACCCCCTGGGTTCCACCCTGGACACAAAGATTAACTTGAGGCAAAGAATGAACAGACGCCATTTATTTAATAATAAATTATATTTATTCACTTAGTTCAAATATCGAACTCCTAATGACAAATATTTATCTATATGCCTACGTCAAAAAAGGATCTACGTCAACCTTTTTACTATTAAGTTAAATTACGAAATATGAAATTAATCAATTAATAAGCTCAATATCGAAAAGGTTTACCGGAATAGAAGGTCTGAGGAATACACGCAACTTGAATTATATTATATTTCATTAAAATTGAACTAACTTAATTATACAAACGCTTGTGGTAAGCGGTACTAAGCTAGAATATATCACCTGGCTGTACTTATGATCTCTCCAAGTAGATTAATACTTCTAAGACTTCTTCGCTGAATAATAACAGCAATACTCCAATATCGTAATCCAATTTAATCCTCCGAATCTCGTCATTGCTGTAGCTGGCTCAATAGTCTTCTTCTCCGCTAACTTACAACGCTCTCCTTAAATACCTTATCTACTTTACACATCCCATTTTCTTCTTTTAGAGCTGATTGGAAATATACCCGAATTTACCATCCCCAAAGACGCCTAAGAGTATTAGTGGAAAGGTGCCGTAAAGATTCGTCACACATTTGCATAAAAGAAAGTCATCCCTACGGAGAGCGGTTTTTTAACTAAAATCTGTTAAAAAATATTTTCCCCAAGAGAATTAGTAGAAGACCCGAATAGAACCTGTTACAAAGTTTTTCGTCTTTTTATTTCAAAGATAAGATAGTATAACAACTGAAACAAACAATCATCATAAGATATTACATTTTTTTTGCTGGTTAGACGAGGAAAGTAGCGTCAACATGGGAGGAATGGCACATGCGCAGAGAGCCAAAGAATAGATATTGGCAACAGACTGGCGTGCCCGAGATTATTTGAGTACAAATCTCTTTTACAGGCAGATGTATACCGACAGCGGACCAATGGAAGTGCGGGCAGTTATCCGTTATCAATGGAGACGTGAGAGTAGTGTATCCACCATCCATGGACGCTTATAGACAGTGTAACAGTGTATAGTGAAGAAAGCATCTTTTCTGAAACGTTTGGAGGCTGGTGTTGTATGTTCGATGAAGGAAAGCAGAATGTCAAAGATGAAGGTCGAAGGGGGCATCCCTCTACATCCCCAAATTAAAAACACACACACATATTGATAGAATGCAAGACGGAATCTTAAGGAATTTTCGAGAGAAACATCTGAGCTGCATTCTTGGTGGGATCCAAGTGAATGGATCATGAAGAAGATCTAACTTAGAGCTGTACAAAATTTACAAACAACCTGATGTTGTAAAATTTGTCAAATTATAGAGACTTAAATGGGCTAGAACAGTTTTTCTCAAACTGTGGGGCGCGCCCCCTAGGGGGCATGATAACCCCACGAGGGGGGCGCGAGCATATTGAAAACTAGAAAGCAAAAGATTGTTTTAAAAAATTATTAATATACTAAAAGCAAACAAATAAAAAATGATACACATTTACGCTTATATATAAATATATCAGTACTTCGCAATGAATTTTATAATTATTTTAAAGATACTACGTTAATAACAAGTATAATAATTATCAGTCCCCCCCCCCATGGACTTGTAATATATAAAATTAAAAACAAAAATTAACACTTAACTTGATAATTTATACGGTTTATAATTAATCCCTTAAATGCCGGTTAAAAATTACGTAATTCGCTCCTCACTACAACTGTTTAACACGTAAACGAGAGTATCTGGTTTATTGGGAAGGGGGAGGTCAAAGGAATAACGAAACAAATAATCCGAAACAAGTAAATCTTTTGCAAAGACAATCAAGCTCCTTTTATTGCATTCCATAACCTTCGGAATAAATTTATGGATAGCAGAGCACAGAAAATATCGTACTTCGGAAAGACGCGTATATACGTCCGGGGCAATTAATACACTGGCTGAGTGAGGCGTTTATATACGCTGGTGGCACTAAAGTGCTAAAAGTCGAACTGTAGGTTTAGCTTCAAAATATAGTATTATTGAATTCAATGCAGCGTTATTGTATGGGGGGGCGATGAAAATAACGATTGAATATTGGGTCGCGAATATTAAAAGTTTGAGAAACACCGGGATAGAATGAATGAAGATCGTTACAGCAAGAAATTCTTTCTGGCATAGCCCATGGGAAATAGACCTCGAAGCAGACGCCCGTTAAGATGGATTGACTGTGTCGAAAAAAACCTAAAACTTTTACATGTCAGAAACTGTAAAACAATTGCAAAAGTAGAAATGCCTAGAGAAGGCCAGTTAGGGCTGTCGATACATTGAAGAAGAAGAGCACATGACATAATGTAAGAGGACAGGTGCATAACGGTGTCAGAGTTACGCTCACACTGCTTGACGCCAGCTTGAAAGTAGTACAGATGTCACATATCTCATACAGCAAGAACATGTTCAAAAGAAATTGATAATTTTAATGTAGTGTGATATGTATGTCAAAAGCTGTTGGAATTATTGTTAGAGAGATATATATACGAATTTTTCAAACTTTTCTGTCTGACAATGTGTCTACAGATATAAAAAAGTTCTTCCTGGAATATTTATCGCAGCAAATTGATAGTTGAAACTAATACTACCTGAACCGAGAGATAAATAATGTTTTTCCACACAAAAAAAGAATGGGAAAAGGCAATACATATTTTGTACTTCTGATTTTTTAAAATTTATTTATTATTTAGTTTATTTTATTCGGATTTTGTTTTGTTAAAATATTTATCTTTTTTATATCCCAGAATGTTTTTTTAATTTCACGAAAAGTGTTATTGGAGAAAATAATACAGAAAAAATATTTTTTATCGAGAAAACGCAATGCGAGCTCTCAAAATTTCCTTATGTCTCAAATCTACAGTTATTTCAAGAAATATTATTAATAAATTAAAACATATCTTGTTCATAATATTTCTATTTTTAATTTTAATACATATATAAGCATAAAAGAAAGTTTAAGGAACCTAAAATAATTTGTATTTTTATAATTATTTAATTTTGAGGTATTTTTTTTCCTTTAATTTTTGTAGCAAGTCTTAAATGTTGAAAAGGTTCATTCCTATTATGCTGAATTTTATCTAAAGTACTATAATTTTGTTTATTCTTTTATAAATAATTACATTATGCAACAATAAAATGTGATTTATTTTGACTTGTAATTTGATATGATAAATATATAAGTGGCATATATATGTGTGTAATAATTCACGTTAATTTTTTCTTGAGGACTCACGTGAAGTCTTGAGTCCTCCATGACTTTACATGATAATTATTTTCTAGTTTACCCATCTAACGGGATGTAACCCTAACCTTATCTCCCTCAAACTAAACTTTCAGTGTTTTTAAAATAAAGATGATACAATATTGCATCACCCGAGTCTATGGACCAATCAGAAAAGCCTTTACTGGAGATCATATAATTTTTATTGCTTCCCGTTCCCCATCATTATAAATAGCCAAGATTTCTAGAGAGAACAAAGTATGTTTTTGTGATCGTCATAAATGTGTACGTGTTTATCTGTTTATGATTGTGCTAAGCTGTTTATGTCGCTGCTTTACTCGTTTGTCCATCAATGAAAAAGATGATGTTTAACACTTAAAAGCCTCCTCGTCATTTCAACAACCTGACAAAAAGTTCACCTTAATACCAAAATGCTCTAAACAAAGTCCATAACATGACATATACAGGGAGATTATTAACCTGACTAGACAAACTTGCAAGATGTGTAGGGGGTACAGAGACGACTTGGAAACGCATGGGAATGCAGGGTTGCAAACGCTGTAGTTTCGAGCTATGCTGCAAAGAAACATAGAAAAAGAGCTGAAACAGCAACACATTAATGGTGCAGAAATCCTTTTATTGAAAGGTTGTCCTAAAACAGGTGTTCGAAATTACGACCAGAAGTCCTCTGACAGCGACGCTGCATGGAATTCCTTACATTCTGGAAGACTCCGGGTATTTTAAGTATCCCCCAGCATCTACAGATACTCTAGTGATGAGGACTTCAACTGAAGGAAAGGGCATCTCGGACAACAAGCTCTGTGTGTGATCGAAGAAGAAGAAACACGCATGGTATGTCTGGTGATCTGACAGGCCAAGGAACCAGGTCACCTTGATTTTCCACCATTGTCCAAATATTACGTTGAGATGTTTTTCGCGAAAGTGAACTCCGTAATGTGGAAAAGCATTGTCATGTTGGTACTACATGGAATGGCGCAACGATGGAGGAACACGTGATACATGAAGAAGTTCTGACAGGACTTGTTACAAGAATATCAGATATGATCTACCTTTCAAAAGAATGGGCAGAAGAGGTACGTTCCAATAAAGTAGTCTCCAAGAATGCCGACCCAAATATTGACCGAGAATCGCTGTTGAGATGCACGTGGTTGTGGACAATGGAGGTTCTCCAAAGCTCATACATGGACGTTATGCTGATCAATGTGTTGCTGTTTCGGCTCTTTTTCTCTGCTTCTTTTCCCCATATCTTGCAACTACGGCATTTGCGCGACCCTGAATTGAATTCCTAAGTGATTCTGAGTCATTTCTGTACCCCCTACACACCCTGCAAGTTTGTCGGTAGTGAATCACCCTGTATATATAAAGGGTGAGTTTAAATTGTTTTTACAAAAAACAAGTAATATGAAAAAAAATTAAGTCAATTTCTACATAAGAAAAATTTTATTTAGCTACTTTTTATTAAATAGTTACAGTTAATATAAATATGTACATACATATGACGAAATCATAACATTAAGTGGTAATTAATTTTTATTAATTATCCTTAAAGTATCGTATTGTCATCCAAAATAATCGTGTACATAAAATTTCAGTTCAACTGAATGCTTTAAGACGTAAGAAAAAAACCTTTTCTAAGTTTTGAAACAAGTCGTCAAAAGGATCGCTAATTCACCAAAAATGATGCCAACGTAGCTGTAGTTGCAATTTTTTAAATAATTAGTTTTAATCTATTGTTTTTATTAATTATAATTAAATTACTGTATTGTCATCCAAAATAATCATGTATATAAAATTTCAGCTCAATTGAGCGCTTTAAAATGTATTTTATTAACGATTGAAAATTCCACCAAGATAAATAAATAAATAAATAGAGAGAGTGTGAGCTAATAGTGGGAATTTAAAAAGAGGGATGATTGTATTTACCCAGACGAGCAATAATTATTATGGAGTAGAAGATCGCATTCCCCTCTGTGAGGCAGAAAAAAGAAAAGTTACGATTAAAACTTGAACTTTATACAATACACAGAGAATTCGGAAATCAAATGAACGTCTCCAAAAGTTGCAGAATCTGATTAATTGTTCAAAGAAAAAATCACAGCAAGTTCTCGAATTTGCGACCATGCCTGCTGTTATACAATTCGTACCAGAGAATGAACTCTCTCGAAGGTTCCTAATGTTATTTTTTCAATTTTCTTAATTTCTTAATTTATGTTTTTCATGCTTAAATGTTAAAGTGTTCTTCTTATTTTTACTTTTGAAACTAAGAAGTTTAGCAAAGAAAGATTTTTATCATACAAATTCTCTCTCATTCCCTTCATTTTAATAAAATTCCAACATTAATATTTTGCTAATTTTTTACAGTATTTTGTTTTTCCTTATGAAAAATGCAAAGAAAGCCATAATAATGTTTAGAAATTATAAATTTTCATGACTTTTTAATTATTTTACCGAACATTAAGCCTAAAAATATACTTATTGTTTAAGTCCTAATTTTCATTTGATGTCTTAGTATTGTAAAGTTGTTTCACTGCGTTACTATTTGAAGTCTGAAAACAAGAATTATTTCTCAGGGTTTGCGTTCAAAAAAGTTAACTGAAACAGTTTGTCTTTCTCTTTACTAAAAATTTATTTTATATATATGACGAATCAGAGAGTCTCATAGTAAAAAGCAACTCAAAAGTTCAAGTAATTATCAATTACATAGAAAAAAATTATTTTTTTAACTACTTGAATTAGTATTGCCTACAAAAAGATTAATTGAAAGGTTAAAGAGACTATGAAATAAAAGATATATATATAAGTTAGAACTCCACAAAATTTTGAGTTTAACAATTCCTGGAACTTAGATAACATACATTAATAAATGTATTGTGACGGGCTCATCACGCTTTCTATTAATTGTCTTCTTGGGTTCTTTGGGGCTGAAAAAGGCAAACTCTTTCCAACCAAATCCAGAAGAGAAGCGTGATTGTGTAAATTAAGAACCTTTTAAATAGCAGAAGTTTAGCGTAAGCAGGGTGTCTTTTGGGAAGGGATTATGCTAGTCTGCGGTTAGGAGTGTTAAAGTTAGATGTGAGAAGTTATCCAATATTCAAGTGCTCAGCTATTCGTGCCAGTGTGTTCAAGTCCATATGGATACTATTCCACACGAGATAAACCGTAACTTCATTGAGGATTCGAGTGACTTACTGCTTACCTAGGATATAGAGGTAGGATCGTTCAAATTAATACTAGGAACTGTGTATATACTGAGATTAGAAATAGGCGGTAAAGTTAAATATAGTGATTAAGTCGCGCTTATTTGGTAATACGTATTGTGTCTTTCTTCACCTCAGATCCGCTAAGTTAAAGTATAAATATTATCATTGTATAGTGTTTAAGTTAAGATCTTAATAAAGAGATATTAAGATTATGGCAATGCTTGGTTCTTCATTCACTCCCACACCCCTAGGTCATGACGATAACTTAGAAGTAAGGCATCACCCACGGGCTAATGCCTTACAGTATAACTTCTTTATTATTCATGTATGAAAGCTATTTTAAAATTGATAGAGATGAAATTAAAGTAAAATAATTTAAAAAATCTCGAGTTTCTCTAATTTCAATATTATCATTTGGTTAATTTGGTGAAAACTCAAAGTTGTGTATACCAAAACCAGGTCCCACAGCGGAAGTTTCTACAAAGTCAGGTTCTACAGTTAAAGTGTCAACGTCAAAAATTACAGCACCTGGTTCTACAACACTAAAAGCAACAACACCAAGTTCTACCCTAGTAATGTCTGCTTAACTAGGAACTAAAACAGAAATGCCTTCAAAGATTAGTTCCACAACAGGAACGCCAACTACACTAGGTCTTACATTAATAATGTCAACTTCTTTAAGTTCTACCACAAAATTTCCAACAACACCTGGTTCTACAAAAGGAATATCAATAATACCTGCCTCTGTAGCAGAAATGTCAACTACTCCTGTGCCAACACACGGCTCTACAGCTGGAATGACAACACCAGGTTTTACAAAAACAAAAGTAACAGCAACAAGCTCTACAACAGCAAAAGTAACAACACCAGGTTCAAAAACAGGAATGTCAACAGCACCAGTTTCTTTAGCAGAATTGCCTGCAGCATCTGGCTCAACATCACCAAAAATAACAACATCTGGTTCTACAACAGAAATATCAACAGTTCCAAGCTCTACGATAGGAATGTCCTAAAGATCCACAGCAGGAATGTCAACAATGGCAAATTCTGCAACTGAAGTATCAACAACACCTATATATATAGTTTTTCAAGACAAAAAGGCACCCAACTTGGTCCTACAACACAAGAAAAGACAACACTTGGTTCTACAACACAAAAAATAATACCAGTTTCTACTACAAGATTGACAACACGTGGCTTTACAACAGTTCTGAAATCAACATCTCTTGGCTCGACGATTCCAGATACAGCGTCGCCTATTTCAATCTCAGATTTTATGATATTTAAATCAATAAAATCTAGCTCTACAAGGCCTTTCGCAACAATGCCTGGGTCTGTAGTACCTGATTCTACAGTATTTGGCTCTACTGTACCAGAATCAACAACTTCTGACACAACAATAAGAAAATTACATCAATCTCGTTGAAACCGAGCCCAATGACTCCAGCTTTAATTAAAAACACGCTAACCTCTCGAATACCAGAATCTGGTGGAATCTCGGCAGTTACTTCTGCCTTGCCATCCTCAGTAACGAAAAGCAGAAAGAGAACAACAAGAAAAACTTCAAGAAAAGGTATTAAATATTTTCCTTTTTGAGATAAAATCTTTAATATGTGTTTAATGAAAGCATCCAAAAGGCCGTTTTATTTTAGAAAGGCATAAGTAGAATTAAACTTTTTAAGTTATTTGAAAAGTACTTATTTACATATGAATTACTGTTATATAGTAACTTTAAATGCATAATAAACAAAAATGCGTTGTCTTCAGGGGAGCGAATCCCATTTATAGTCTCTACGGATCTTTCTCGAAAGATTCGCTTACGTCTTAGATCACGATATTTATATATTTCTCCAGTAACTTCCAGAAGCCTCCTTTTGGTCACCAACTCGCCAAAAATGATGCCAATGTGGTTCTATCACCGACATTTCACCAAGTTTCCATTGAAATTAAAGTATTACATATCCAGAAATAAATTATTTACACTATTTTAAGCATTAATTCTACTAAATTCGTAAAACTAGGAAGAATTTCACACACGCACATATTACTTAAGAATAATATCAAATTAATTTGCAAAGTATCCAAAGATATTTTATCTGGTGTATATCCAAATATGATAAGCTCGACATAACAAGATTATTTTGGTGATCATTTTCACAAATCCACTTACACTAAGTCACGGGAGGCAATATACAAAAGTATCCAGATGACAATAGCCTACGTAAGAAATATAAATATAGGAAGTGTTTTGTCAAAGCTTTTATTTGGGATCAAAGGATTCGCGAAAAGAATTTTCTACGAGATTGTGGCCACCCGACAGTAGTTAATAAATCACAACTCTAAAAAGCTTGTTGGAACTATACACCTGTTTGGTTCCATTTCAGAAATTGTAATGGATTTCAACATATCTCTCTGCAATCTCAAGAATGTACCAAAAATATATGATTCCAAGAATTATTTCCCATCAGGAACAAATTAATTGCCAACAGTGATTACTACTTATTGAACGAGACCAGTGACGTGTGCTTGAATTGATCAGTTATACCAGACAAGCAATAGTGCATCAAATAACAATCAATACGGAACGTATTACTGACCACAAATATCCGTGTGAATATTGCAGTAATATTTGGCATTGATGGGATACGACAGCAGAAAATGTACTCGAATCCCTTTGCTAAAAATGCATCATCGTCTGGAGTGACTTTGTTCTGAACATAAGTTATATAGTTATTAAGTTAAAGCCTATTTGACTGGAAAAATGTTTCTTAATCAGATGAGTCACGATTCTAGTTGGTAAAAGACTGATACTAAAGTCGGTGCGTTATGCAGTGACTACAATGCCATGGATATTCAAGTTATCAACAAGGTTCCAAGAGCAAGCTAGTGGTGGGGCTCCTCCACATGTGTCTTGACGTGACATGGACTGAGTCCTCTGATCAGATTGAACCAATCTATTGCCTTAAAATGGATATGTTCGGCCAAATACCGTGAACAATATTGCAAAACCATTCCCACGTATTTTCAAATACATTAACAATTATAGTAGTAAAAGCCGGTATTTAGGTATTATTCGCAACAATCACCAATGTTCAAGATAACTCACCAAGTTGACAAACCCAATTTCGTATGTGTCGTATCAACACCTCCTAGATAAGAGGTGTTGGTCGTAAGCACTGAATTGGCAATCATGTGTTTCGTTTCAGATAATGTCACCAATAGGTTGCGATAATACGTAAGTACCTAAAAGCCTTTGGTGACGTCTTTAGATTTGGCTAAATTAGTTGACTTGTCTGGTTTCGGGAGATCGTAAATAAGCTATAAAAAATCACCAAATGCCAGTAAATATTAATTGTTGTAAACCTGCTACATAATACACTAGTTTAAGGGCTTGTAGCTCATGTGCAGAAAGAGAAATTTTTAAAATAAACACCTTTTTTTGTTTTTTGGGGTATTTACGTACTATCGCAATAATATCCACACATTCAAGATAACTCTTCAAGTATGCAACCCCGATTTCGCGTGTGTCGTACGCGTGATAATATGTAAATACCCCGCATTTTGTTCCCCGGTTGTCAAGATTGCCAATTTTACACGATAATCTCACAAAGATGTGACAAAGTTGCCCATCCGGTATTGTGGTTAGCGAGGCTAACTGCTGTGTTGTAGGGCTTGAGTTCGAATCCCGGAGAAGACATGGATGTTTGTAAATGTGTAGTGCCTCCATGGCATGAAGGTACTATAAATAGCCGTCAAGCCGCAAGTCCTCTTGTGAGGTTGGTGGAAATGGATGAGAGGGGGAGGCCTCTGATCACATCCCTCAAAATTGGGGTGGAAACGAGCCAAATCGTATTGTCAACTGTATGGTGCTCAAAGTTACGTTTAACGACAGGCGTCACCTAGCCCTTTGCCATGATAAATCTCGTGGCCCTTGATCTGGCCTTTGCCGATCGGGTGGCATCAGTAACAGCAACAAGAAGATGTGACAACACTTTTTTGTCCCTAAATAAGAGGACTAAATTAGGATTAAATCCAATTTTCGAATTCATCTTCCAACTAAATAACATTATTTGAAACTATCTCAATTACAATTTCACTGTACAAACATCTAAAGGATGTAATATTGTTCCCGATACTTACGTACTATCGAAACAATGCCAATGTTCAACATTAATTGCGTAGTTGGCAACCTCGATTACGCATGCATCGTTGGTAACCATGTGCTTCGTTTTATATAATGCAGCCAATACGGTTGCTGTAATACGTAAGTACCCTGTTCCCTAATGACAATATTTCAGGCTTTGACGATCAAAAGAATCACGAAGTCTCCCCAGGGTTGGTTCTTAATTGAACCCCTGATTTGGCGACAAAAATTTGGTGCCATGTTTTTTTTAGAATTTTAGCGCCAAGTTAATAACTTTTTCACGCAAGCTGTGTGCTTAGGATTTACAGCAAATTAAACTTGTTAAAAAACGTGATTTTTTTCCCTTGACGCCAAAAAATTAGGGGCTTCAAAGAGCACTTTACTGCTTACCTCACTACATTAAACCCAGGAGGATTGGCTGAAAGATACATATACATACCATGTAATATAACCTTAGTCAAAATTTGAAAAAAAAACCTAAAAAAATGGGAGTAAAGTAATATATATATACCATTTTCCGTTTCTTAATCGTAAAATATTGAAGTATTTGAAAATATTAAATTTAAATCCTTCTATTTATGTTTTTTACTGTTTTTGTTATATAAACATCTTTTTAAACGATCTCAGTATTGTCAAATATTCGGAAAAGGGTTCACTCCTAGGAGAGCCCACACCCTTGGCGTGAATTACTTTGGTTGGCGATAATTGCGCCATCTTGGTAACCCTACTTTTAAACACTACATATGGCAACCCTAACTATTTCTAGCATTTTCGTGTTTTGAGGGCGCGCATTTCAAATTTCATTTTGTTGTTGAGCTCCGGGCTGGCTGCGCGTGTGAGGGAATATACTTTAGAATTTTTTACTTTGTTGAATACGAAAGGTAAGAAAGAATTGATTGAATGGTGTATGAAGGAAGGATTCATTGCTTCGAGTTATGAATGTCCTAAATGTAATGATCGGCATGATGTAACATGGTCGGCAATAAAATGCTTTCTTCAAAATCGTACCAGCCACGTCGAATGTATGTTCGACCATTACCTCGCAGAATAAATATGGCGGTGCTCTCACGATCATTCGCTTAGCGATGAGACCTTTAAGGCTTTTTTAAAATCTGTTACGCTGTACCCTCCACTCGGAAAGATCAGCAGTAAGAAAGTAAGTGCTGTTTTTATATTTTTTATCTTAAATGTTTAATTTCTGTATTGTTTACATATATTTTCATTATGCATCCACCTTATCCAGCTATATTTCCTTGCCGCCATTGTCGGTTTCTCTTGGCGCCATCTTGTTCTGGCTTGGCGCTTTTTTCAGTTTGTCGCCAAGGGTGTGAGCTTTCCTAGGATTTTACCTCGGAAAAGTGCAGAATCTCCCAATGTTTATAGGGATTTTAAAAAATTGACAACTTTCATGAGTTATCCTTTGGAGTTGCAACTTCTTTAGTAGACGTAACGCATGGCTCGATTTCTGTCTCGGGAAAAGCAAAAAAAAAAAAACGCCAAATAAGTGGACGAATCTACACTTTAGCCAAACTTTCCTTGAGGTTCTCATTCGCGCATTTTTTGCATCTTACACATAGATGTTAATTTCAAAAATAATAACTACATCATCTACTGTCTTAAATATTTTGAAAAACAGAAAATTGTAATATTATTTAACTTACCCATTCTTGCTAGCTAAATTCTTTAAAAAGCTTGATCTCTATACATTTAATAATTCCGTCAACAAGCTATTATTCCTCCCTCAACCTTTTAGTATGTTGATGGTTATAATTAAGTTTTTGAAAAATACTCATTACTTCATTTCCCTTTTCTGATACATAGTTTACTTTTCTAAATGTGTCCAACCTATCCGGGCATATCTCAAAGGTTCATTTAATGCAACCAAGTTGTCTCGTTATTTTGAGGCACAATTGTAAGACGAGGTCGATACTTCAGCTGGCTCGCCACTCTTAACATCAATATGAAGCCAACGAGAGAGTTTAAGTCATCTATATTAATGTATATCAGCTTCTTTGGCATGACAGTCATCAAATGTTTTTACAAGTCCGAACTCGTTATACAATAACTACGAGTAATTATATTCTATCAACAAGGCTTTTTCGTCTCTCCTACCCTTATATTTGCAACAACCGGTTTCATTTTATGAGCATTGATTGGTTGATATTCACATTGTTGTTCAAAGCTATGTGGTGGTTATTGACAATGTGGGCCTGGTAATTTTGAACCACGATCAAGTTTATGAGCATTACGTCATTCCTAAGATAATTTATTTTTTTAATCAATATTTCGTATGGTCTATTGCTTTTCGTAGCTAATAGGTTAATAAAAGCAATAAACCAGGTAAATTTGATCTAAGGTCACACGTGAAAATCAATCATATTCTATAAAATTGCATACAATGCTAAATGTAGAATTTGATACCGTGGCATACTTAATGTAAACCTTCTTATGTTGCATGATGGTCTTTAAACTCTATCAATTACATCTGCCAATACAGATGTCAAAAGTAGTTCAAGTGTAATATGGGCCTTTGGATTTGGCGTTTTTTATTTGTATTTGGCGATTCATATCTAGATATCATACTGAGATAACGAATTCATTCTGGCTTCCGGGCACCTATCGCTAATTGAAGTAGCTTGGTGACCGAATTTGATCACCG
The DNA here is from genome assembly GCA_019973935.1 of Trichonephila clavipes. Lineage (NCBI taxonomy): Eukaryota > Metazoa > Arthropoda > Arachnida > Araneae > Nephilidae > Trichonephila > Trichonephila clavipes. The sequence goes on from BMAU01021428.1 coordinate 697,869, forward strand.
AAAGAAACAAAAATTTCCAAGGGCTCCCCTCCCCCATTCTACACTTTAATTGTCTAAATTTACTTAATATTTTGCTAAATATTCACTTTCATCACCTCTTTGCGAACAAATCAAAATAAATGAAAAATAAAGCACACAACTAGGCTAATGAAAATTAATATGAAAATACAATGGGCTACTTCACATTGTGTGATTTTTTTTAAGTACTTAATTATATTTCACAATTCAACTTTCATAAAATTATTTATTTTTTTACTTTATATGACTTCAAAATTATGGTAATGGTCTGCCTTATAACATAATTATGAAATCGTTTCTTGTAATTGAAAATGTAACTTCGGATAATTTGTTGGTATTAACGTATCATAACGTCGACTATTTTCGTCAAATAACAGACGTTGTCAAATGCCGCAATATGCACCCAATAGTTTAAAACGCTTCATCACTCGTTCGAAGACTGCAATAATAAGGATGACAGAATTTGGCGACATTTTTTGAATTGGTAAAGTTAGTCGACAGTATACTACGTAAGTACCGATTTATTTTGATTCAAGGCTAACAAGAACTTATCTTAGCAGTTAATGTAAGGACAAGAAACGTTTTACTGGTAGACACATTGTGTAACTGTGAAGCATACACAAGTAGTAATCAACGAGTTGGTGATTAAGGTACAGCCGATGCGTTAATTTTTCATGTTTACATGGAAAATTTGGTGTAAGCTCAAGTGATGACTATGTTAAGAAAACGTTATTTAAAATTGCTTGAAGTATTGATTGTTTTTACTTGACTTTTTGAATTTCAAAATAGGAAGACAGAAACTGGGTTAACGATTAGTATTTTAACCGAACTGGGTAGTCTTGAAAACAACAGGTTTCTTTTAAAAATGTACCAGGCAGTTAATTCTCCTTTCAAAACCTTTATCAATACCAAGTAGTCCGTAAAAACCCATAAACGTCAATTGCTTGACCAAACTCCTATTTTCAGACAAGGTTGTTGTAAACTTTCCTCTTTCTTTCTTATTTCATAAACCTCAAATATCCCTACTGCTTAGCAGATGAACATTAAATTATCTTTTGCCATTCCCCCTATGACACATAGTAGTGTAAATCACAAACGAAAAAAAAGGAACGTAACATAGACTAAAGTACCTGAAAAGCAATTTCTTCTCAAAAAGTAGTCCCCCAAAAGGTTGATAAATATGACTGTTAATAAAAGAACTGTTAAATCGAAGAACTGAATAGAAAAAAAAAATCATTCGTCTCCACTTAATTTCGGTATTTACGTATTGTGCAGTAGATCAATTTCCCCAAATCAATCAAAAAACGCCACTAAATGGGGCCGTTAATGTTATTTTATTCGAACATGCACGGGCACGGTTTTCCACTATTGATGCATTACGCGCCATTTGGCGACGTGTTTTGATTTAACAAAACTGGTCTGCGGTAAAATACGTAAATACGTAAGTACCTCAATTTGTGTTCAAATTAGATTTCAACATAAATTAAGCCAAAAGGATTGAATTTAAAATAATTTTTTTTCAATTTTCAGACTTATATATGGTGGGTTTTGAAATCATATTAGAAAAAAAAACCGTATATATAGTTTTGCTCTTATTTATTTTTATCATGTAAGAAATACATATTTAATTTTAATCATCAAGTCATACCATTATTTACTAGTCTATAAGATTACAAAACTCAAATCGTTTACAGTGTTTATGATAGAAAGTTTAAATCTTTGAATACATTTGTCTAGTAATAACTACCATTCCATTTTTCAGTGATTGACCATTATTATGAAGAATGTTTTTTTCCTGTTTGTTGAAATTCTTCTTGTAAATAATTTCTTTCCTGCATACAAAAATAATATCCAAATTATATTAACACAACATCGGGCATGGTACATTTATTAAATGCAAATTTTAGTTTGAATTTACTCAGTTGTGTTATCAGTGATATTCGTCAATGTTGTTCTACAATGTCATCATCAACAATACAAAATAATTGCAATATTAACAAAAGTAAAGCCTATTCGTATACATAGAGCCCAATCCACTTACAAACATTAACTTACTTGTCAGAGTACAAAAAAAACGTAGAATTCATTTACACTTTTGTTAATGTCAAAAAAAGTCTGAATTATTCAAAAATTATTGAAATTTTTAAGTTCTCGCCATAAGTTTTAATGTTACTTCCCAATATAGTTTTGAAATGTATGCAATGTAGCTCCTAGTGGCATGTGTTTTAATTCAATAAATGCTTCACGTTGTTTTGGATCTGGGAAGAATTTGATTAAAGTTTACTCATTTTTAAAATAAATCTATATCTAAGCAAATATTTATTCGATAATATGATTTATGTTAGTTCTCTTCAAGCGAAATTGGGAGTGATCCATCTATATCTCTTTCACATCGCAGTTAGTAAAACAATTTATTGAAATTCATTCCTTAAGTTTTATGTTGCAAAAATATTACTCGGGGTTTCAATCGTTACAAAAATCAAATCAAGTTTAAAAGCGATTATTTTCTAATATTTTTTATTATTTGTAGCTGGTGGAGGAAGAGGTTCTGGAGGAGCAAGAGTTGCTAATAAGTCAAAAGGTGTTGGTGGAGGAACAGGGTCTGGAGGAGCAAGAGTTTCTAATGGATCCAAAGGTGCTGGTGTTTCGAAAGGTTCTAGTTCAGCAAAAATTTCTGAGGGAGGAGGAGGTTCTGGTGGAAGAGGAGGTTCTGGAGGAAGGAGAGGTTCTGGAGGAAGGAGAGGTTATGGAGGAAGGAGAGGTTATGGAGGAAGGAGAGGTTCTAGTGGAGGAAGAGGTTCTGGAGGAAAAGGAGGCTCTGGTGGAGCAGGAAGAGGTGGTGCGAATGGTTCGGGAAAAGGTAATACACACGAAATACTTTCTCTGTATCAAATAATACATTTAGATTAATTATTTCATTTTCAATCAAATATTCACGTAGTTCATATTCAAATAAAATAAATAAGAAATATAATAAAACAGTATTTTATAAGTGTATTAGAAATATTTTCCCTGTTTTATCAAAATTTCTTACAATAAAAGCGTTTCTATTTAGTAGGTTTAATGAATAAGTTTAAAAGTAAAATTCCCAGATGTAAGTGTAAATCTTCACTTAATAAACATTTTATTTGAAAAATTACACTTTATAATTGGACAAAATAAACTCTAATGACTATGTGTGCATGTCAGTTTTTTGAAAAATTGTAACACTGTGCAATACCTGTGTTACTTCCCATAGCAACTTAAGCTGAAGTTAACAGTTTATGCATTTTATTGATTGATTTTAATTATTGGTCATTTAAGGTAAAACTTAGCTGACGAGCGTAAATAGTAATACATTTCAGATTATTTTAAAATTTAGTATTATGAACCCATTTTATATATAATTATTGTGATTCCATATAATGATTTGTTAGAAGCAAATTAGCTACTACAGTAATAATTTGTTCATTTCCTGTTTATAAATAACTACTTGATGGCCTTAAGTACTAGTATGCGAATTTCAATGAATATGCTGTATGATTCAGTCATTTTACTTATTTAACTCAAATTCTATTCATTTTGGTGGGGCAACAGGAAGAGGAGGACATGGAGGAAGTGAAAGTAAAGGAAGTCGCAATAGTGGAAATGGAAGTGGAAGAGGAAATGGAAGGAAAGGAGGTAGAACGGGAGGAAGTGGAGGAAATCAAGCAATGAAAGGTAATGGAAACGGAGGAAGTGGAGGATACAAAGTAATGAAAGGTAACGGAAACGGTGGAAGTGGAAGTAGAAGTGGTGGATATAAAGTAATGAAAGGCTATCGAAATGGAGGAAGTAGAAGAGGTGGTTATAGAGTAATCAAAGGAAAAGGAAGTGGTGGAAATGGAGAATACGAATATTACGTATATGAAGATGGAAGTGGAGGCAGTGGAAATGGAAGTTATAGAATTGTAAATGGAGAAAATGGAAACAGTTCTGGAAGCGGTGGATATTACGTAGTCAATGGAGATGGAAGTGAAAGCAGTGGAAGTGAAAATGGTGAGTATTAAATGTATTCATTTATATCCACGCGAGAGTCGTCTAATCCTTTCCTCAGGAACGCCGAGGATTCAAATAGACTCCTCTATTTCTGTAACACGTTCAGTAACTAACTGTGCAACACGTTCAATAACTAACACTTGACTTTTTCTTTCTCTCTTCCTCTCTAACCCTTTAATGAATAGTAATATTGCTTTTCATAAATAACGATTACTGAAAGAAACAGAAAGTGGTTCTAAAAAGTGTTCCTCTAGAGAAGTAGTTATTAAATTGGGGTCCGCGGATCCTTAGAGTTCCCTAGCGTTTTTCTAGTGGGTCCGCGAAGGTCTTTCGCTTAATTTTAAAATTTCACTCGTTTACTGACTCTGAAAGGGGTCATGAAAAATTGGAAGATGTCCACACTAGACTAGATCCCTAAATTGCACCAATGACGATCAAGACTATTAATTTTTATTTATTGTTTGCAACGACACAGCCATTATTACAACGTAATGTTTTCGAAAAATAATAAAATAACACACATGCAAAGATAAATAATTGAATTCATCACCCATCCATTCGACAACGATTTCTATAATCGAATTCTTTATCTTAAAAATAAGTATATAAACCATATGAAAAATGTAGAACCGGAATTGAGACGGCGGATTTCAAATATTACACCTGATATAACACTCCTTGTACACAAGAAATGCATCTGTATCTTTCTCAATAAAAAGATTAATTAATACAGTTAAGTACATTATTTATTTGAAATTATTATTTTGTAATATTTTTAATTAAATGTTTACTGTTTTCTTAAAGGGAAAAAATGTTAAAAAGGTCTGTATAAGTAACAGAGTTAGTCTTAGAATTATTGAGAAGCTTAAAATCACTCAGCCATGTGTTATGAGTTGGGGGGGGTTCGAAATCATGGGGGCTCAAGTTGTCAGGCTGATACCTAAAGAAGGCCGTGGCAATAGAAAGTTTGAGAACCACTGCCCTGGAGGATTAATAGACGACCCGAAGAGAACCCGTACCAGTTTTAATGCATTTTGCTATTTTTCAGGGTATCCAAACACGTTCGGAGTACTTTTTGACAAGATAGAATATTTAAACATTATAAATGTTTTTTAGGATTCAATACCAATAAATACCTGTATTTAAGTAACAGTATTTACAATAAATTGACAAAATTTATAAAAAAAATCACAATTATATGTGAAATTTTAGCAATTTTTTTATAAAACTTCAATGCAATTAGAGGAAAAAGTAATAAACTTTTACTAAAACATTACTAAAGTATTACTAAAGAAAATTCGATGCATTTATCTAGAAACAAACAAAAATTTCAATGTTTTGTTAAAATTTGAAAATTTTAGAGCTGATTGAGTAAACATTATAAGAAAAGTCACATTCTTTATGAGACCATTATTTAAATAACAAGCCATAAAAAGCATTCATACAATAAGAAATACTTTAGTTCATTCTCTAAAAAATAACATAAATATAAGGTTCAAAAGGTTTTATAGAAGTACAAGCGTAATATTTCGCCATGATAGATTTTGAGCATTTTAAATGCCCACTTCTGGTAGATCGAAGACCCGCTTCCGGTTTTTCTAACTTTATAAAATTGATTGTAACTTGGCCTTTAGGCAGCGTTGAAACAAAACAAAGTATGTTTTGTGAAACCAAAAGATAGCTCTATTCAATAAAATAAAAAAATATTTGCCTTGGCCGAATTTGGTCATTTTCAACGTGTGCATACCTTAACGCACTTGTGATATATTTCTGCTTAGTTCTTGCTTTTCTAGTATGTAATCTAAATCACATCGTTCATATCATTCGTAAATTACTTATATTTGAATTGAATTAATGTGCTACAAAGGGTGTTGCCAAATCTGACCAACAAATTAAGAGGGGCGATTATATGGATGGGCATGACACACATGGGAACGCATGGGGATGACAAATCAACATAGAACAGGGGGTCGCTAACCACGTTTAGTAGGAGTAATTCGCAAAAACAGTTATGCAGGGTGTAATGTCGAGTGGAATAAAAAAGGGCAATAAGAGGTACGAAATACATTTATTAGACATAAATCATGTTTACAATACAACAGTGCATCACAGTTCGTCGTCAAAAATGCCACAAGTGATTGTCATAGGAATTGTTCGAAGTTGCGGCAACGTAGGTCATAGCACAGGTGACACCAAAAGACGCAGGACTGTTGAAAGCTTTTAAACAAATCCTGGGGTCTGTTCATGTCCGCTGAAGTGACTATGATCCGTGCTGCGAGATTCTGCTTTGCAACCACCGACGTCTCAAAGAAATTTCAGGTGGCCTCAGAAGAAGAAATCCAGGGAATTGAGATGCGGGGAGCGAGGGAGCCAAATAACAGGTCCACTGCATCCAATACAACTCCCAGGATATGAAGCATGGAGGTGGTAACGAACCGAAATGGAAAAATGTACTGGTGAACCATCGTGCATGAGCCACACGCTCTGGAGCGCAGTGGAAGCTACTGCCTGTAGCAACTCAGGGAGAAGTGGCAAAATTTGCATACGTGCAGGTTTCTTAAACCCTACTACAGCACTCAGAAACTCCAGTATCGTTAGGTCACACCCCTCGTCTGAGTTGTCATCCTTCCGACGGTGACTATTATCGCAAATTTCACCAACTAAACATGGTTTGAGACTCTCTGCTGTATATTGATTTGTCATCCTGATGCTGCTTACTATCACTCCTCTGAATTTTTCGGTCAAATTTGGCAGCACCCTGTATATATTAATGAGCTTTTTTTTCGTGTGTGTGTTTATTATTAACATTAATTGAATTTATTTATTTTCTCTTTAGAGTACTACTATTATATAGAATATCCAGAAAGTGGAGGTAATTTGATACACATTTTCAAAATATGAATAATATATTTCAAATATTACTTAGTTTCAAGATATTACTTATTGTACATTCTTTTGCTTATAAAATATTTTTATGCCAACCCGTATTCCCAATACTCGTATATTTATGCTCATATTTCAAAAAATATTAACATTAATTAAAAAATTGTAAAATTTAATTAGGTTATATATATATATGTTTGCTCACTACACCCGGGATAGCTCAATAACACACCTCACACATGGACTGTAAAACACTCTCTATTTTTATTCACTTAAACACATAGTAACTGGAGATACACAGACAGTAGCGCCGTCTGGCGCACAGTTTTTGCGACAAACATGAACATTCTCCCCCGCGTAGACATGTAATACATTCAACAATAACACAAATTACAATAAATTATTAAACGATAAAATACTATAAGATTACGTAAAACAAATTAAGGTACATATAAAAATTCTAATGCACAATATTCAGAGACAAAATTCAAACTGGCATAGGTAAAAGACAAACTCTTGAAATGGCTCTTTTATATTCTCCAAATTGTGTTTTTACTTTTACAACCCTTATTAGTGCATCACTGCCACTATAAATCTCAGTGATTCTCCCTAAAGGCCATTTAAAGGTTGGCATATTGTCTTCAATGAGAACTACCAAATCACCCACCTTAACATTTTGTTTTTTAAATTGCCATTTATTGCGCTGTTATAATTCGCTAAGATAACATCTGTGCCACTTTATCCAAATTAGTTGTACTAGTCTGGTTATCCGTTGCCATTTTTAACCGCATTCTCTTTTAATTCAATTAAATTGGGCTCGACTACAGAAGTCATAGACCTCCCTATCAAAAAGTGGGCTGGAGTTAAAGCGTTCAAGTCATCCGAATTGCTCGATAAAGGGCACACAGTGACCTGGAATTTAAAATTCCCTCTATTTGAATACAAACAGTTAGAAATTCCTCATAGGTTAAATTTGAGCCACTGACAACTCTCTTAAAATGGTACTTTATTGCCTTAACCGAAGCTTCCCAAAGACTACCAAAGGATGGCGCTCTGGGTGGTATAAACTTCCATTCTGTACCCTCATCAGATAAGAAACTTGCTAAATTATCATCTCAATCCTCAATAAGTTTTAGAAATCTCTTGAGCTCTTTATTGGCTTCTACAAATGTTTTCCCATTATCGGAATACAATTTAGCACATTTACCTCAGCGACTAAAAAATCTTTTAATGTTGCAATAAAAGCATCAGATGTAAGATCCGACACAATTTCTGTGTGAATCGCTTTAGACACAAAACATACAAATACACAAATATAAATTTTATGCAAAATTCCTTTTCTTTGATTTTTGTACCTGGTGTGGATTTTTGGCCACAAAAATCCACACCAGAACAGTTGAACGGGTAATCTGGGACTACTCTATCACGGGGTAGATTACCCATTAGCTGAGAAGTAACAAGGGGTCGGCTTTTAAAACAGACAAGGCACTCATGCTCTACTTTTCTGCATAATGAACGACCATTTAATGGCCAGAAGTTTTCCCTTACATAGTGTAGAAGAGAAGAAGCACCAGTATGCAGATTCTTTCAATGGAAATGGGCAATTATTTGGACAGTTAAATTATGATTTCCTGGTAAAATTGCAGGATGTTTATTAACATATGATAAATCTGAATTACTCAGCCGTCCTCCAACTCTTAATAATCCGTCACAGTCTATAAAGGGGTTTAAATTTCTAAGTTTACTATTAGGTGAGACCACTCCTTTACTTTGTAAGCTCTTAATCTCAGCCAAAAGAAACCTGTTCTTAGACCATTCTAATCAGTTTAATTTCTGCTTGGTCTATATCTGTAGCAGAAAGGAAACCACTCAATGTTAGTTTACGTTTGTTTACATTATTACTAAATCTTAACACATAACTAAACATACGAACAATTTTCATATAACTATTACTTTTACATAACAAAATAGATAAAATAGAAGGTACACAATTAGTTGAAACACAAACACTAGATGTAATTATATCAGAACTCGAACCAGTTTTCAGTTCCTTAAAATACTCGTATTCCTTAACTGGTGAAAAACTTGTTTCTTCACTTGACAACTTACCTTTTTCAAGGAATTGCGGACCATGCCACCATAACCTTAAATTTGGAAGATCACAAGGGCGCAATCCCCGAGGCACAAGATCTGCTAGGTTGAGAACAGATGGCACATGGTTCCACTGGAAACCTTCAGTAAATTCTTGCACCTTGGTGACACGATTGGCTACGAAGGTTTTTAAACGATTGGCAGGTGTATTTAACCATGCCAATGCAATAGTTGAGTCCGTATGTAGCACAATATCACTTTTGTTTAACCTCAAGGTGGAGAGTATTTTCTTGACGAGTTGAGCTAATAAAACACAGGCACAAAGCTCGAGTCGAGGTATGGAAATAACTCGAATTGGTGCAACACGAGATTTGCTGGCACGAATGCTCACTTTGGCAGCACCGTTGTGAAGAAAACACTGTAGGTAAACGACCCCTCCGTAGGCCGCTTCAGATGCATCTTAAAATCCTTGGAGGACGATTCGAACATTATTGTCAGCCATAATAAATCTGTTAATTTTCACTTCCTCGATATATTTTAATGTTGTCACAAATTCTCTCCACTCGTTGGCAATTGAATTCGGTAACACATCATCCCAAACCAGTTTACATTGCCATAATTGCTGCAGAAACACCTTTGGTTTCGCAATCACTGGGCCTAAGAAACCCAAAGGGTCATATAGCTTAGCAATTACACTTAAAACTTCACGTTTTGCATATATATGTTTAGCTGAAACAGATACCTTAAACACGAAACAATCTTCAAATGGCTTCCAACTAATTCCCAATGTCTTCACAGATAAGTCAATGTCAGTAGAAAATGAATGCTCGACGTCTGATGACAACGAAATATTTAATAACTCAGGAGAATTAGATGACCACTTATGAAGGTTCATTCCACAAGATTGCAGGCATCTTTCAGTTCCGATTGCAATTGTTGAGCAGTCTCCAAATTTGGCGCTCCACTCACAATATCATCCATGCAGGTATCACATAACAGGGTTTCAGAAGCTAAAGACACAAAAATGTGTAGAATTAAAAGGGCTTTCTGCCGATATAATAAGTTTTATTCTAGGTGCATTAGGACGGAAGTTATTCCCGGATTAAGGTTTCAAAATGGGGGACTTTGAAAAAAAATTGCGGCCTTTTTTTTTATTCAAGAATAAATCTCGATTTTTCATCCTTCGCCAACTGCTGCAGGGTCCTTATGGCAAGGAAGGGTGCGTTGGACAGCCCGTAAGTGACAGTCTAGTCGATACGTTAAAATTTCTGCATCTAGTCCATGTTTCCATATAATGCGTTGCAAATCCCGCTGATCTGGATTTATCAATATTTGCCTGTACATCTTTTGGATGTCAGTCGTAAAAGCAAATTTGTGTCTTCTAAAACGAGTTATTGTCTCAAACACATCCTTCTTCACTTCACCTTTCAATAAAATGTCATTAAGGTTCATGCCTGTTGTGGTGGGGCATGAACCGTTAAAGACGATTCTTAGTTTAGTAGTCAGTTTTTCAGGGCGTAATACACCATGGTGAGTATGTAGTAATGTGTGGGTGGTTCACTTGACTCAACTACCCTTTCCAAATGACCTAACTCCGCATACTCCTTCAAAAATTCCGCATACAACGATAAATACCTAGAATCCCTAGACAACCGTTTCCACAATGAATTAAGTCGCCTAATAGCAATATCTTTGGAGTTTCCTAAACAAGACGGATCTTTGTTTAATGCCATCGATACTACATACCTACCCTCACAATTCCTCCTATGAGTGCGCACAAAATGATCCTCACACAAGGACACCTCTGTATCAACCTTAGGCTCTATGTGAACATCCTCAATTTCCCAGAATTTTTTCAGTGTTTTGTTTAAATCATCATAACTTGTCATAATCGTTGTAACTTGTGTGTGTGATCTACACTTCCACTTACAACATAACCAAACACCGTATTTTGTAACACTAAATGAGAATTATCACAATAAAATTTTCCAGGCTTTAACAATTCGTAAAAGATTTCAGCACCAAGTAACATATCAACTCTATCTGGTATATTAAATTTATCATCAGCTAAGGGCACAAATTCTGAAACATTAACATCTACATCAATCACCTTGTTTGGAATGAGATCTGTAATCTTATTAACTACTAACAACATTAACTCACTCTCAAAAGTTTTGGCTTTATTTGCAACTGAAGTTTTTACGCAATTTTTAACAACCATAGAAGCATCATTAACACACGAAACCACTGTATTTATTTTCTCCATTTTCAGCTGCAACTTCTCAGCACATGCCCTCGTACATAAACAAGACTGCGATCCTACATCTAACAAGCATCTGACCTCCACCCATTGAGAGTATTTATTTTTAACAAAAGCGCGCGAACAGTACTCAAAATCACATTTTTTTAGTCTGCCTTTCTCAAACCCAGTCGCCACAAACTGCTATTGTGAATTTGCTTCAACTGATCTTTCAATCTGCCCTGGAACAAAAGTTGAAGCATCCAAATTTAAATTACTAGTGGGAGTGGGATTCCTAGTTTTGTCACGTGAAAAATGAATCAAGCTATTATGAGGTCTAAGGCAAAAACAACTTTTCTCTGAACAGCATTCCTTCAATTTATGAGGTAAAAAACAACAAAAACAAAGATAATTCCGTTTAACTACCTCTACTCTATCCTCAACTGACAGTTTCTTAAACTGTGATAACACTTAGAAAGGGGATGAAAATTATTACCCTTACACAGAACGCAATTTGTTTTGGTTTCGGCCATGAAAACATTCGACGAGTTTCTCTCTTGCCACCAAGTGCCAACCGTTTGCCCTCTATTTCGCCCATCTGTTTTGACTCCACTTCCTGGATTTCTGCTCATTAAATCATTCGAAACCTCTTTCCTCTCGCGGATAAATAGACATCACATTCCCTCTCAAGCTGTTGAGGCTTGAAATATATTTCTCCCTGTTTCGTTGCAATATGATTCATCGTATCTCTATGTAGCGTTTCGAATATTTTATCTGAAATTATTAGATCACACAAAGAGCGGAATTCATTAACTTTACGCAACTGACAATAATAATCGAAAGTTGCACTTAAGCGGAAAGCAAATTGAACATAGTTTTTGGATGGTAGCTTACGAGCCTTTTTAAAGTTACCCAGACATTCTTGAGGCGTGGGTTCAAAAACTCTCTTAATATTAATTCTTTAATTTTAACATAATTGCTTAAATCCTCTTGACTCACATATGTTAGCAAATTATTGACTCTTTCTCCTAAAATATTTAATAGAATTTCAGCTTTTAGCTCATCAGGCACGGATTTTATTTGAAATGCCTTTTCTAAAGAATGAAAAAATAAATTAAAGGACTCTGACCTAACCGGTACTTGAATTGTTAAAGTTTTAATGCTTTTTACCAAACTCTCCAATTTATCAGTTCTCTTATGGTTCTCCGCTTTCAAGAGTTTGAGGATTTTTTTTGGATTCCTTCCTAACCTTCGCCAATTCTAATTGTTTTTCAATCTGAGATAATTTAATTTTTTCTAATTGAATTTCAGCCTCGCGCTCATTTTTCTCAGCCTCTTGTTTACTTTTCTTTAAAGCATTTTCAACAAGAATACGCACAAATTCAATATCATTTTTATACACGGCCCTTGATTCAATTAACTTTTTTTAATCTATTATTTTAGCTTTGCTAGGAATCACCAAACTCATTTCCACAGCAACCGAGATAAGCTCGTCTTTCTTTAGATTTAATTTCAACGCCATTTTTAAATTTATTTTATCACAACATCTACACAATATACACTATTTTCAACCAAAAAGCATTTGTAATATGCTATGCACAACCTCAGAACTAAACACACTACTTGGAACTGAAAGCACCTAAATTACACTATTGAGAATAGGGGAAAGTATACAAAAACACACAACAAAAATATCACAATCAACACAAAATCTACAAACACTGATTTCAACCATGATATCTGTTAAAACTATTCAACTATTAACACCAACTTTAGCGAACACAACCAAATAATTCCTAAAACCATCATTAAGAATAGAAACACTCACCTATTCACAAATTTCACACCAAATACTCAACTAATAAAGCACAAAAACCATAGTTGCTTGTTGAACTCCGGGAAGTCGGACCAAAATGTTTGCTCACTACACCCGGGATAGCTCAATAACACACCTCACACATGGACTGTAAAACACTCTCTATTTTTTTTTCACTTAAACACATAGTAACTGGATATACACAGACAGTAGCACCATCTGGCACGCGGTTTTTGCTTTTTGAATCCATTTTTATTGAATGCACTCGAATAACTGTTTTTTTTTTCTATTTTTTAGGATATTATATAGAATACGCGAATGGCACTAAAGTTCCAGCATCGAGCATTAATGGAGAAGGTAAATTATAACTTACCGTATTTTCCTGTATATAATCCGCAGCGGCGTATTATCCGCAGAGCCCTTTTTTCGAGTAAAAAAAAAAAACATCGTATAATCCACAGCGGCGTATAATCCGTGGCAGTTTTGGCGGCGAATAATCTTGCTCCTTGAACGTTGACGGTCCTGGTAGGTGGAATATCAAATGATAATGGAACTTCGTCCATATTAAAAATCAAATCCTCTGTAAAATTATTTTCAACAATAATTTGCTTGCAAAATGTCAAAAAGTCGTCAGATTGTTTTTCCCAGTCATCAGGTAATTTCTGTCCGACCGTTGAACGACTAAATTGTTTCTCTTCATAAACCGGTAACACCACGTGGGCCAACCAGAGAAGTTAACAATATTCATTTCGCGTGCAATAACTCGGGCTTTCATTCTGATGCTAACTGTCAAGACAGCTTTCCAATCGTCCTTTCTTTTAAAATCCATTTATTTATTTCTGCCTCTAATTCTGACCAGTGAGGTTTTCCACGACGATCGGCCCTTTTACGTCTATCGCAATTTTCGAAGTTAGTCTTGTTCCTTCTCCACAAACGAATATTCGATTCGTCAACGTTGAAAAATCTTGCAGCTTCTCGATTTCCGACTTCGTTAGCCTTCTCTACAGCTTTGTAACTGCTATCTCCTTCCGAGGAACCGAATTCGTTCTTGAAAGTAATTGGACAAACACTAATTATGGCCGTAATACGTCAGCCGAGTCGTGAAAGCGCCATCTATTATTTATTTTATAAAACATAAACAGCATTTCTTTCAAAACTTTGTTAACTTTTCTGATGGAGAATGTTTTTTCTCAGATAATCCTCGGCGGCGTATAATCCGCACAACGAAATTTGAAACTTTTTTAACACATAATCCGCGGATTATATACAGGAAAATACGGTATAACAAAAAAATTGACAACTCATACTTCAGTTATTATTGTTTTATGCTTATATGAGAACCTTAATTTCAGACATTACATTTCATTTCATTAACCTTTCATTTCGTTTTTTATCAAATGAATTCGTGTAACTGACTTATTCTATTTTCCAGGATATTACATAGAATACGAAGATAGTAGTCAAGCTCCCGCAACAAGCAGTGATGGACAAGGTATAATTTATAAAAAGAGTATCAATTATATACTCTACTATTCATTTCTTTACGACTTAATTTAGTTAAGAAACGTTGAAGGACAAATTTTGTGATATTTAATTACATTTCATGTATTATATTTCATTTCACAGCTCTTTAGTTTGTTTCTTATTTAACGCATTCATGTAACTGATATATATTTTTTTTTATTTTAGAATATTATTATTATATAGAATACGAAGATGGCAGTAAAGTTCCAGTATCGAGCAGTAATGGAGGAGGAGGTATAACTTATAAATAGTCTGTCAATTTATACTCTAACACACATTGCTGTATGATTATATTTTGAAATAAAACGTTTATGAATAAATTTTGTAATAGTTAAGTAAGTTTCATTTAGTTTTTTTTTATTTCACGTATACGTGTAACTGCCATGTTTTATTTTTTAGGATACATAGAATACGATAATGGTACCAAAGTTCCTCTGTCCAGCAGTAATGGACAAAGTATAAGCAGTAATGGGCAAGGACAAGGTATACACAAAACCCCCTAGAATTTTGCTTTTTATAAGTACACTCTGTAACTTAAGAAAAATGCTTCAAATATCTTAAAAAGAATTTCTCTCATACATCACAAAAAATTTTATGTTCATATCTCTTGTTCAAATTGTTGAGGATTTTGTGTGGGTGTGCATTGTGGGGTGCATTGTGTGGTGTGCATTGTGTGGGTGTGCACACACAATTTGGATCATGGTGCAATACTAAGGCTTACATTACAATGGGGACAGAGATAATATCGTCTCTCTTTGGAATTATCTTTCCATTTTCATTTCTTCTCAAGCAGCAAACTGCATATTGCCTTGCCCCAATCCTTATTCTTTATAGAATATTCTTAAGAATCTAATTCCTTGCCTTCAATGAAAAATTTCCACCTTTACCTCAATGAAAGTCCGCGGTCAGTACCATGGATAAACTGCATCTCTTAAAAACGCTATCATGAAAAATTATAAGGATTAAAAATACGTGCAATTAAAAGATAAAAAGAAGAAAATATCAATATCCATACAGCGTACGGACAAACCGGTTGTGGCCAGCTTTGAGTACCTCGTACGATGTTCGGGCAAACGAATTAAGGGTGTGAGCGACTTACACCTGAAGTTTCTCTCGCTCACTGCCTTGCCTTTCCTAAGGGTGTGGGAGAAACGAAAGCAGAACCAGATAACTCCATAATCACAATTATTTATTTAGTCAAGCACACTAACCAACAACAGTTTATTCTCTAAGTGAATGTCAAAGGAGCCGCACGGAGAAAGCAATGATTATTTAATATTTATTATATCAACCTAATCCATCGTTGATTTCTAACCTCAAATCTGCTAATTCGAACACAGTGGCGAAACACCACTCTTAATCTTTGTATGCGAAAGTAACCTTATTCAATCTCACCTGCGTAGCGAATGTAGCTGCTTCTTACCTCCGCCTCCAGAATTACAAAACTCTGACTATATAGTCGAACTAATCTGAATATCGGGGTTTCTTCTTGAGAGGGATGGCTGAATTAAACGCAAATGCTAGCCCAAAGATTTTCCAAGAAGATTAGTGAGAGGACGCGGATAAATTCGTCACAAGGGGTTAAGACGACTTCACGGTATTCCCAAAAACAGACGCCATACACTTTCCTGAGGATTTCTAAACTTTAACCTTCTTGAGGAGATAGAGTTAGCTTTGATTTCAATCCTTATGTTTATTTCAGTAATTAAGTTCAATTAACATTTAAAGTAAATTTTACCAAGATAGTTCATTTATATTTCTTAGTTATAATTAAAATTTTACGTATTTTTTGCATATTTTGTGGTGTTGGAAGGAAAAATATTAAAATGGATTAATTTTTTAGTATTTAATTATATTTCAATAAATTATATTTAATTTCATTAGCTCTTTATTTCATTTTTTACTTAACGCATTCATGTAACTGATTTATTTTTCTTATTTCAGAATATTATTATATAGAATACGAGGATGGCAGTAAAGTTCCAGTATCAACGAGCAGTAATGGAGAAGGTATAACTTATATAAAAAAAAGTTTGTTATATAATTCATTTAATAATACCTACTTGTTTATGATTATATTTTTGAAAAAAGAGAACGCTTAAGAGTAAATTTTGTGTTATTTAATTAGGTCTCATTAATTACATTCTATTTTTTTCTCAAACTCTCTTTCCATTTCTTTTTTATTTAGGATATATAGAATACGATGATGGTACTAAAGTCCCGATATCAAGCAGTGATGGACAAGGTATAACTTACTTATGAAAAAATTGTCTTTTCATACTCTAATACTCCTTTATTTATGATTATATGTGAGGCATCGTAATGTTTTAATTATTGCTAGGAAATGATTGAGATAGGAATTCAATTTTTATTTGTTATTCTTAAGATAACTATATAACCACTATCCACTGATATGAATTTCTTCAAGGGTTGCTTGAGTTTTCAAAAGTCAAGAATGTAAAACTCAGCAGACTACATCGAAGATCATTGATCCACTTCTTGAATGACACCCTTCACGTTGCCAAATTTCAGATTCTGTAAGGGTATTTTGTGTTCAGAGACTTAAATAAAGTAACTTAAGGTGAAATCTCTAGGAAGAATAGTATGTTGTTACTAATCGTCCAGGGTCTGAAAAAGTCAGACAAGAAAAAAGTCGAACACAAGAAGTGGATCGGTGTAGATTTCCTTGCTTGTGAGGTAATGCAACGCATTATGTGTTCGGGGGAAGCCTGGTGATTTTGACACCCTGCACAGATAAAGGTCTCTTTGTTCGCTGAGAATGAAAGGTACTTTATGCGACCACTAGCAAGTCGATAGAGTCTGGGCGCATCTGTCGCTCTTGAGGGCTAGGGAAGGACCGGGTCTGTTACCCACATACCAATGATGAGTGGGAGGTACCCTCCACTCCACCAGATTTTGATTTGACCCATACGAAATCGTTGAACAGTATGTAATGTGTTTAATCTCCCAGGCCACATAACTTTGATTTCTCATCCGTTCCTCGAGAAGAAAGAATATGTTCATTGTGGCCTAGAAGACAGCTGCCATACAATTTGTTCCACAATGTGCAAAACTAGAAAGTGATGGTCTGCCACTTTTTAGATAGTCAAGACTACTTCATGACAGTCCCAAAAACCGAAACTTTGAACTTTACCAAAGACTTTGGCAATTAGTCTTCTTGAGGAGATGAGAGTAGCAATGATTTCCTTCCTTCTTCAATTTCTTGGTTTTCGGATCATATTTATAGATCTTTATATAGTTACCAGATTAAATAAAAACTTTCTTCGTCTTGCTTCAAAAAATTAAACATCTTCCTAGAGAAATCACTCCGGCATTTCTTCTGAAAAGAAAGCAGTAATCATAGAACCAAACGTGTTGACATCGTGCTGTTGTATACAGTACTTTATGGATGTTTCTCCATGTATTGTCTGTTCCATTCACGTTCATTTGGATTGTTATTATTCAATATCGTAAGATAAATTTCTCCATTTTGTTCACCGTGACACGAGTATGCTTAGGATATTGTCTTCTACTTCTATTATCGTCTGTGAGGGACATTTCGCAAACGAGAAAGTTCCCTTTCCACCTTCCAACAGTGTTATATGATGGTCTGTCATTTCTACAAGTAGTTATTTATACCGTTTCAACACGGATTTACTGAACACTGTAATTCAGGGGTGGGCAGACTTTTCCAGGGAGCGGGCTACTTCTAATTTTTTTCAGGGTGTGGCGATCCACCAGTATCAGTGGCACACAGAAAAAGAGGGGAGGGGAGGGGAGGCTCCACGGGTTGGACCCTTCTCTACAGCCCATGATTTTTCTCCCGATTTATTATAATCCCATTTATATAGTGCGTAAAATTTAATTAAGTATTTATTGTTAATAATTTTTATTAATTGATGCTTATTATACTTATTAAATAATTTATTTCTTACTGTGCTTTGTTCCTGACAATCTACAAAATGAAAAAGAAATGTTTGACTGCTTATTGGGGTAGGATATGAGAATGGTACAGCGCACCTTCTATGAAAAAATAATTCACGAGTGTGCCCACTTCCCAGAGTCGTAGGTGCTGCGAGGTCAGGAATATTTATTATAACTTTATAATAAATACGGAATATGAGCTTACCTACGTAAATAAAAATTAAAAAACGCACTTTTTGAAACCGCGCTTAAAGCAAAACGCAAAATACTTACACAAACATAGTAATAGCCACAAATATAATAAGATCTAATCATGCATTTATAATCAAACAATTCAAAATACATTAAAAAAAATAAAATATTTTCATCTTAAGTTAGTTCTCGTAATTATACCTTTAATCAAGAAGTCTTAGTCTACGTACTGTCAGCCAATCTTGAATATTTCCGTTTATAATTACCAGCTGCTAATCTACAGGCGGTCACCCCAATTGTCTTGGCGGTCCACCAGTAGATCACGATCGATGTAATGCCCCCCAGCTGTAATCTTTCAACTAAATGACCTTCACCACAGTGCGAGTCTTCGTCTTTTTCAAATTGCAGATTACTTAAACATACAGCTTTCTGAAAAATACCCAATTCACATCATGCTCTTAAGTGGAGCTGACATATTTATCCATCTCGCTCAGCAGCTGCATTACGCTCCCCGAACGTATACCGTATTTACTCGAATCTAAAAGCCACGCTATTTTTACGGTGTTAATGTTGCTGAAAATCGGGTTCGGCTTAGAATGAAATGCAAAAAAATTGTTGGAGGAGGTAAACTGAGTTTCCACTCCATTCGAAAAGAAAAACCATCTCTTGTTTCTATAAGTAACCATCTATTGTGTCTCCTTGCATAGATGACTTATCCCATTCCGCAATTCATCTCCAACATTCAGTCTATTCTAAACATAATTGTCTGCTCGTATTTAGGAAATTGTTGGTATACTCTTTCTTTAAATCACCTAAACCTAAAAAAAAATCGACAAAAGTATCAAGACGAGTTCACTATGACTCAAGAATGAAGAGGGAGGCAATTTTATATTCAGAAAAAAAAGGAAACGGAGCAATGGCCACTGAAATTTTGAGATGGGTTGAACAAATATACGTCGATGGCGTAAACAAAATGCTATAATTTTTACTTGCAAATGAACAATAGTCTTTAATAATTCCTTTACATTCTTCTATAAAACATTCTTTTAAAAAAAATGTTGCTTGACAAATGCTTTGGATATCACGGAAGACGACACCGTATGACAAAATGGCGACGCTGGCACCGACTCCGAAGTCAGCTGTGACAATGGAGAGAGAGAAGTGACGAATCTTCTTAGAAACATAATACTGACGCTTAATTACAGGTTCATGTATGTATTTGTAAGTTATTAATACGCTAAAATGAAAAAATTATTAATATCTTATTATTTCTCTAATTAAAGTTTTTTTAAAAAATCTTAAGTATATATATATATATATATATATATATATATATATATATATATATATATATATATATATATATATATATCGGATATAGATTAACCTTTTACTCAATTTTTTTTATCAAATACGTGCAGAGAATTGGGGATGCGGCTTAGAATTGAGGACAACTTTTTTTTTCACAAAAACATTTTGAGAAGCTTGGATACGGCTTAGAATCGATGGTGGCTTAGATTCGAGTAAATTCGGTATATTCACCCTTCCAAAGTACGATATTTTGCATTGTGCTGCTCTGTTTAAAACTAGTCCTATGGCTTTGGAATATTATAAAAGGACATTGACAATGCATGCCAAGAATTTAATTATTTCGAAGAAGAGGTGAGGAAGGAATCGGAAGGGGTTTATTCCTGGAAAGGTAAACATTATTCACTGGCGTAGCTAGTTCTGATTGGACCCTATATCGAAATTCCTTCGGGGCCCTTTTTTTAGATATGAGAACTGAGAACTCTGTTAGTGGGATCCTGTTGGGCCCCATACCATTGATACGGCTGATACAGTGGTTGCTACGCCTCTGACAGTATTGCTTGTTTTTCCGTTTGGATAGGTCGTGCTTTTTTATCCTTCTTTCGCTCTTTATCTTCGAAGAAAGTGTACCGAGAAAATGTATTGTTTGTTCAAGGAAAAATATTCGTCGTGAATTCTATTACCAATGCACTGAATGTGATGCAGGTTTATGTATTCAGCCATGTTTCAAGATCTATCACGCAACAGTTAAGTTATAGCATTTCTTTATTATACTGTAACTCTCTTAATTATGCTGTAACTTCCTTATTGTACTGTGTGTAACTCTATACATTAAATTCTATATTTTCATTTTTTAAAGAGAAAGTAATCATTTTCAGGTTGTAAAACATATCTCTTCTTTTCCCACAATAAACAGCGTAAAAATACATGCACGTGGGGGAAATGGTGGCACTGGAGGGGGTAATTTCATGTTTTACAAGTTAAGAAGTAATTAAGGGACATGTAAAATTTAATTAGATTTTATAAATTCTATTTCATTTCATTAGCTCTCTTTTTTTTATTTCATTTTTTATTTAACGCATTTGTACACAACTGGTTTGTTTTATTATTTCAGTATATTATGCAGAAAGCAAGAATGGCAGCAGAGTTCCGGTAACAAGCATTAATAGAGGAGGAGGTATAATTTATAAATATAGCCAATCAATTTATACTAACACACACATACACACTGTTTTATGATTACATTTTGAAAAAAAAATGATCATGAATAAATTTTATAATATACTTATTTAGGTTTATAAGTTATATTCCATTTCTTCATCAAGTTTTTTTATTTCACATATTTTTTTTAACTGACTTCTTTTATTTTTTTAGGATACATAGAATACGATGATGGTACCAAAGTTCCGATATCAAGCAATGATGGCGAAGGTACAACTTATGAAAGAATGAATTCATACTCTTATATTCATTTCTTTATAATTATACGAGGAGGCATCGTAGAGTTTTAATTACTTATTCTCCAATCATCAATAATCAACCATCTAGCGACTATCCGTCGACTAACATCGCGTACCTAAATGTCAACGCTTAAATAGAACAACTCATTTGAATAATTCAAGTCTTCTTTGTTGGAAGAAAGTTTTCAATACAACATACAGTTAAAAAGAATAAATTTACCCCGAGAGGATTAGTAAGACCCACGCAAAATATTTATTTACGTAACCACTGTCAAGAGCTTTGCATTTCTACAAGCGTGCCTTGACCTTTCAAAGATCATCCTTCTAGAACTCCTCTGATTGCGTCGAAGACCATTGTTCTACCTCTTGAATGACGTCATCCCTGTTCTCAGATCTCTTACTCCGAAATTCTGGTTTGAGCTCTTAGGATAGAGGAATAAGTCGCTTTTAGAAGGGTCCGAACAATAGAGAATATGGGGCAAAATTTCAAACCAATATCACTGATTCCTCAACCACACTTCATTTTGAAATGAGTAAGCGGGTGTTTTGTCGTCAAGAAGGTTTTTAATAATCGTCGTAATGTCGCTTTGATGCTACCATGCCTGTAACGTCCGGTTACTGTTGGAGGTAGATTTTTCGAGAGTTTGGCGCCATTCTACGCACCTGCGGGGGAGGTTGCTATTTTGCGAGAAAGAAGGGCCGTTGGCCTTGGTACAGGAAGGTGACGGAGAAAAGAAGTTCCGTTGCTTTAGTGCAGTGGTCTTCAAATTGTGTTCCACGGAACCCTGGGTTCCACAAAGCATACCCAGGGGTTCCACAAGTCACAATAAAAAAATCAAGAAGAAATAAATCTGCATGCAATATGGATTCCCGTTCTCTAAGAAGTTTGTACAATAAGTATCTAAAGATCATCCCCTATTCATTAAAAGTGAAAACTTTATTTATATACAATAACTTTATTATGCAACACTTATTAAACTTTTATCATAATATAATAAAAGAATATTAAAACATACACACACACACTTTATCTTTATACATGTGTACACTTCCTACTACATTGTGAATATTCTATTGTTCACTATCTCGAGAGTTTCCTGAGATAATTTTATACTCGTTATTTATAGCACAATGCCTTGCAAAAGTAAATAGTTTTCTAATGGAAAATGCACCTTTTTGCATTTGTGGAAAAAGCATTCATAATGAAGGAGAAAAAACAATTTATCAACATGTCAACAGATTAGACGTTAAAATGTAAATATAACAACATCAGCTTCTAAATATAGGTTGTAATAATTAATTCACACAAAATACACGGAATTTCTCTCACAGCTATAACATTTTAAGGCCATTCAGAACATTGTGTTTAAGTGAAATATATTTCTCAATATAAGTGGCAAAAAACAAACAATTAAACTCGGAATATAATGCGATTGCATTTAATCTCAATATAGACCTAAACTTCGACAGGTTTAGGGAAAAAAAGCAAGCACACATATCCCAGTCACTAAATATGGATAGGCGGCACTTGGATCACAAATTAATAATATTAAAGAGTAAATTATATTTTAAAAATTATATTATAATTTTTTTAATAATAAATGCAATACTTCTTAATTGCTTTTACATTAAGTACCTATAACATGTTGATCTACTTTAAATATTATTTTGAGATATATTCTTTGAAGTATGCGTATTAAATGGGGTTCCAAGAAAACGCTTACTAATTCTAGGGGTTCCACGAAAGCACCTTCAAGGTTTAGAGGTTCCCTGAATTGAAAAAGTTTGAAAACTACTGCTTTAGTGCGAAGACTGGGTAGAATTTTGTATAAAGGAAAAATAATTCCTTTGGTTTTGCTTTTTTAACCCGACAGACAGGGTTTGGCTTTGCTGTATTTAGAAAAGATGGAATTCTGGTCCTTTTGGCACGACGTTCAGTGCTGAGAAGTAAAGAGGAAAGTAATAGAGAAAGATATTACAATTTCGGGATTATTATAGTACAAGTAGTTCAACAGTGAGCAGTTTGTTCAGACCATTACTAGACACTAATAATGGTCTGAGCACTTCTCTAATTAGTCTGTTAAGAGGACTCTTTAATAATCCCAAAAACAGGAACTATGATATTATCTGTAGATTGTTTTTATTTTCAGACTTCTTCAAGGTATCCGACTACGTTCGGAACCGTGATTTTAAAACAGCGCATAAACGAATAATTTTCATGATATTTAGTGTCACTCAGATTAGAATACAAGCATAAAACTGTTTTAAGGACATTTTGACAAAAAAAGTTATTTAAATATAATATTTTGGCAAAAATTTAACTTAGAATAATCTTTTTTTCCAAATGTTCTCCTTTTGTGAAAAATGGTTCTATTGTAATAATATTTTGCCTATATATAGCTCAGACCTCTCTACAGAGGCTCAACTAGAATTTTTGAAAAATTCACATTATTTTCAGAGTTACCACCAATTGAAATAATTATTCGCGGTTTTTTTTCTTTAAATTTCTCCCCACTGTTGTCGTAAAATATATGAATAAACCCACTTCTAAGTTATATATTTCAAAAATTCTATTTGAGCCTCTGTAGAGAGGTCTGAGCTATATACAGACAATATATTATTATAATAGAAGCATTTTTCACAAAAGGAGAACACTTGGAAACAAGATTATTCTAAGTTAATTTTTTTGCCAAAATATTATATTTAAATAAAAAAAAATTTGTCAAAATGTCCTTAAAACAATTTTATGCATATATTTTAATCTGAGTGACACTAAATATCATGAAAATTATCCTTTTATGCGCTTTGCAAAATAACGGTTCCGAACGTAGTCGGATACCATAAAAAATTTAAGCAGGTGAGATTCCTCTCCTTATTAATATCCTTAGTTTCTGTATAGATCCGAGTTTCATTCATAACTACCAGACGAATTAAAAATCTTCGTTTTGCTCCAAAAAAATTCAAATCTCCCTTGACAGGTCGTTCTGTATTTGCTTTTGAAAAGTAATCTGTAAACATGGAACTGACATGCACAGTTCTTCGTGAATGTTTTTCCGAACACTTACATAACCAAGATGAGTCTCATTCCTGATTTTTTGGATAATTGTTCTTCATTCAGTCTTGCAGGATAAAGTTCTCCATCATCTTCATTGTGACACCATCGTATATAAAAAATGGTCTTCCACTTCTTGTTTCGTCTTTGAGGAACATGTGACCAGTTTGAGAACTCCATTTTTCACCTCCAAATAGTGCGTGATATGATGGGTTATCATTTCCATAAACGGACATCATTTCAACTCAAATGGTCCAACACTGTAACCTTTCAACTGATAGAACTTAATCACACTTCTAGCCTACTATCTAGTTCAAATTGTGGATTCTAAAAGCAAACAAATTACCATTAATAGCTGATATTTGTAGCATGTACATAAAGATCAATGAATGTGTAGAATAATTACTATCAAGATATTTCCTTCTTAACTATTTCGAAGTAATAATTAAAACTTTACGATAACCTTGCGTATTTTGAGAATTAAAAAAACAGTAATAGTCAAATTTTGCAATATATTCCGTTATGTTTTCTTTCATTAGCTTCTTATTTCGTTTATTTTATTTGTTAAATTGGCTTGTTCTATTTTTAGTATATTATTTACAATACGAGGATGGCAGTCAAGTTCCGGTATCAAACAGTAATGGAAAAGGTATAATTTTTTTTTAAATTTGTCAATTTTTACAGTAATACCTATTAATTTACGATCATAATTTCGAAAAGTAATGCTGAAGAATAAATTTTTTACATTTAATTAGATTTGATAAATTATATTTCATTTCTTTAGCTTTTTCATTATTTTTTTTACATAATCATGTAATTATTATATTCTTTTTTTAGAGTATTATATAGAATACGAATATGAAGATCCACAATCAAGTAGTAATGGTGGAGGTAATAAAAAGATTAATTTTTCTTATTTTTAAGTCGATTGTAATGAAAATACTGCTTTTTAAATAATTCACTGTTATTCGTTGATGAGAGAAAAATTATTCTTTTACTAGTCCTTACGTAATATCTAATTACCCTATACTTTTGTTACCTATTTGAGGGTGCATTTTACATTAGTAAATTAAAAGTTTTTTGAATATTATTATATAAATGCATTAAACTTTTTTTTTCTTAATTTATATCAGGGGTGCGCCAAACATAAAACTGCAGTCGAACCTCTATACAACGAGGTCGTTAAATCCAGAAAAACAGTTCGTTATATAGAGGTTCACCTTTTAATTTTCATGGAACTACGTCATGCCTACGTGGGGTGTTAGGGAGCGAATCGCGTAACTTTCATTCAGCAGTTAAGAGAATAATTATAAACCGTACAAATTATTAAGATAAGAGCTAGTTTTTGTATATAATTTTATACATGACAAGCCCATGGGGTCATTGGTAATTATTAATATTGTTCTTAATTTAGTATAGTGTTGTTAAATTAATTATAAAATGCATTATGCAGTACTAATACCTTTATAAGTGTATTATATCAGTGGGTAAGTTCCTAGGAGAGCCCACACCCTTGGCGACAAACCGAAAAAAGCGCCAAGACAGAACAATACGGCGGCAAGGGAATATAGGCGGAGAAGGTGGATGCGTAATGAAAATATATGTAAACAATACAGAAATTAAACATTTAAGATAAAAAATATAAAAACAGTACTTACTTTCTTACTGCTGATCTTTTCCGAGTGGAGGGTACAGCATAACAACAGATTTTAAAAAAGCCTTAAAATTCTCATCGCTAAGCGAATGATCGTGTGAGCACCACCATATTTTTTCTGCGAGGTACTGGTTGAACATACATTTGGCGTAGCTGGTATGATTTCGAAGAAAGCGTTTTATTGCCGATTATTACATTTAGGACATTCATAACTCAAAACAATCAATCCTTCCTTCATACACCATTCAATCAATTTTTTCTTACCTTTCGCATTCAACAAAGTAAAAAATTGTAAGGTATATTCTCTCACACACGCAGCCAGCCCGGAGCCCAACAACAAAATGAAATTCGAAATGCTTGCCCACAAAATACGAAAATGCTAGAAATAGTTAGGGTTGCCATATGTAGTGTTTAAAAGTTGGATTACCAAGATGGCGCAATTATCGCCAACCAAAGTAATTCGCGCCAAGGGTGTGGGCTCTCCTAGGAGTGAACCTATCAGTGTAAATGTGTGTTTTATTTTTTATTATGCCAGAATGGGGGGGGGTTGTTGTTGTTGTTTACTTTCAGTAAATTAATAAGTTTTTTAAATAATATTTTGTTTTCAACTTTTAAATATGCTCACCTCCCTCCTCATTGTGAGCTATCAAACCCATAGGTAGGCGTGCCCCTTAGTTTGAAAAACGGTGAAATGCTGAATTATCTTATTATTTTTAAATTATTATTTTTACCACTATTTTTATTCTATTTTTATTTTTTTTTTCTAGAAAGTTACGTTATTGAATATGATTCATCTGGAAAAGGTAACAGTTTTTTTTCATTTGTTGTGTGCTTTGAATTAAATATCAATTTGAATATGCGTTTTATTATTGATATTTATTCTGTCAATGTCTTCTTACAGTTGTAACATCTTACTACGTTCAGTGAAAAATAACGAAGAGGGCGAGAAAGAGCTGAATATAATATCTTCAAAAAGTGCTACGTTTGCCCATAGACACGCAGTTTCTTCACTTATAAAGCTTTGACAACTTTTAAATAACATTTTTTCAAGCCGAAAATAACATTTTAAATTTAGGCATAAGTTATTTAAAATTTAATAGCCTCAAAGATGAAATGAAAACCGAACTTCTTTTCTATCATCATGCTTAAAATTTACCTATATGAAATTATGATTTATTAATAAAACTCCATTGTTCTGTACAAATTGTTTGCATCTGTTTTAAATATACTACTTCATTGCAATGTCAGATTTTTTGAAAACGCACATGTATTTCTACTCTATTCGAAGAAATATCTTTGCTGGTTTTGAATCTGGATAATACAAAAAGGAATAAAAATGTAGGAAATACGTAATTGAAAATTTGTTTGCTAAAAAAGTTGAGATTTTAAAGAGATGTAAGCATTGATAATTACTCTTGTAAAAAGTGTTTATATGTCTTATAAATTGACCTTAATAGTTTTTCTGAGCAAAAGGCTCTACAAACAGACACAGTTATCTATAATAATGTGCGCATGCGTATGCGTGAGATAGAGAATATACAAGTAATTTTGCTACGTGTGACTGATCTTAAAAATTGAATATCTCTTTTTTTTTATATTTCACATTAATATTTTGTTTATATATATATAATACCTTCTGTTCCAAATAAAATTATTTTTACTTGAATTTCCTTTGTTCCATTTACTAAAACA
The DNA here is from genome assembly GCA_019973935.1 of Trichonephila clavipes. NCBI lineage: Eukaryota > Metazoa > Arthropoda > Arachnida > Araneae > Nephilidae > Trichonephila > Trichonephila clavipes. The sequence continues at coordinate 725,739 of BMAU01021428.1, forward strand.
ACTTTTTAAGAAATCTTCGCAAGAATCGTTATATTATCGTGTGTCATATAAAACTGGTTAAAGTCGTAATTCTCAGTTCTCCCTCAGCATACTCCTTTTCCAGTAAAAAATAGTGATGTGCAACGAGTTCAAGTTTTCTCAAACACCCCTACATTGAATATGTGATTTTATATTAAAATATACGAGTGTGGCTAATTTTGTTAACCCTTTATATGGCTATTTTTTTCTAGTAATGTTATGTTAAAATAGTTTTGGGATTGAGATTAATTTATAACAAATAATTCATTTAGCTTATTACCTAAAATTAATTTTATTTTTAAGACATTTTTTGTGGGAAGGGGGGCATATTTCCCTCTGCCTACTGAGAGCTATTGAAAATTAGGACATTTTATGTCTTGTATTTCTTTTTATATCGCATTACATGATATTTATAAAATATAATTTGTAAATAATATAATCTACAAGAAGAATTATAAATTATAGTACAGTTTGTTTTTTAAAAATTTAAGATATCCGAACACGTTCGGAGTATTGTGATAACCCTCCCCCCTTGGGTCATTATCTCTTAGTATCAGCGTGAGCTAGAGGCGTAGGATTAAAGAAAGAACTAGAAGGAAACATTATCTTAATATGACTTTATTAAGATATTCAACTTAAACCTTTAACAAATTAGATCATAATAATTTATGCGAGAGAATCTACGATGGCAAAACACACCACACAATATATTTATAATAACGACTTAACCTAACTCGGACCACTATCAAGAACTGAATCGCTTACACTCAATTCTAATACAATCACTGATCCTAATATTAAATAATTAATCCTACCTTGTTTTAGTATCAGTAAACGATCACAATAACTTTAGATGAGGTCTTACGATAACTCGTGTGCAATGGTATGCACCTTGATTAATGGATCTCTGTCACGTATAACTACTATTCTTCGCCACGTAACGTTATCTAAATCTTTTTCAATCTAGAACTACGAACCGTTTACATTCCTCTAACTGCCATCACGCTTACTCTAACTTCTGATATTTAAAAGCTTTCTAATTTGCATCTTACTTTCACACTTCACTTCTTGGATTTGGTTGGAAAAGAGTTGCCATTAATTCTGGCCCCAATGAACCCAAAGGACATGTTAAAGAAAAGACGCGTGAGCCCGTCACAGTACTTTTTAACAAAATAACATATTTAAATATTATAAATGTTTTTAGGACTCAATACCAATAAATATTACTATTTAACTAACAATATTTTGAAAAAATTACCTGAATTTTACAAAAATCACAATTATAAGTAAAATTTTAGCAATAGTTTTGAAAAATTCAAAACAGTTAGAGAAAAAAGTAATAAACATATATTAGTAAAAGTATTACTAAAACAAATTAGATGCATTTATTTAGAAAATACTAAAATTTTAATATTTTATTAAAATTTGAGCATTTTAGAGCTCATTGAGTAAGCATTATAAGAATTGTTACATTCTTTATGAGACCATTATTTAAATAACAAGCCATAACTTTTCATACAATAAGAAATATTTTAATATATTCTCTAGAAAATAATATAAATATCAGGTTCAAAAAGTTTTATAGAAATACATTCGTAACATTTTGAATTATCAAACTCACCCTGATAGATTTTGAGCAATTTGAATGCCCACTTCTGATAAATCAGACACATTTCAGGTTTTTCTATCTTTATAAAATTGATTGTAACTTGGCCTTTCGGTAGCGTAAAAACAAACTAAAACATGTTTCGTAAAGCCAAAAGATGACTCTATTCAATAAAATAAAAAACAAAAATATCTGTCTTGACTGAATTAGGTCATTTTCAACGTGTTCGAATGCCTTAAGAATTTATACCAGTGGAGTAGTTTCTGCTATATCAGCCGTATCAATGATACGAGGTCCCCTAGCTACAGGGGCCCTACCATATGCAAGCAAAATTTCTTGAAATATTAAATGTTCCCAAAAAAAGAGTTCACAAGAACTTTTAATGCAGGGCTCACTCATGACTTGATACGCCAGTAATTTATACATACTTCTTTCCAGAAGTTTCAAAAAAACAGATATCAACACATAGAGGGACATTGCAAGCGTACAAGCACATTTTGTTCTCTTCTCACGTGCTTTAAGGGAACACAAAAGGATAATGTCTGTGTGCTTATTGTAAATTTGACATATAGTTATATATATATATAAACTTGAATCAATTGTACGTCATATAGAAAAATTTTACAAGTTACATTTTTTGCTTTTACGATTTGAATATTCAGAAAATAGTTGTCGTGTTAACCGAAGTTCTATATGAACGAGTGAATATATGGTTACAGTGAAATACAAAGAGCGACTCGCCCATTCGCAGTGCCATCTGCCATGTAATGAGGGAGATAAAACATCCTCCACCCACAAAATGTTACAGTTTAACTAAAACATAAAAATTCAGATTTCTAGAAAATTAAACAAATTTATAAAAGCAGTGTACAAATTGATCTAGAAAAACTTAACTATAAAAATTGAAATTAAAATTCAAAAATTAGATGTTCATTATCTTTGTAACAAAATTAAATATTTGTTTTAAAAAGTAATGTACAATTAATCTAGAAAAGTTAAATACAAATTGAAATCAAAATACACAAATGAAATGTTCAAGAGAAAATGTTTAAAATATAAGTACAACTCTAATAATTCTACCACTTCTGGTGGTTATTGGTTCTTTCATAATTTCTGTAATTTTACCTGAAGTTTCCAAGCGGCACAAACGTTGAATCGGCCGTATCAGCTCATCACTCTTAGTTTTCAATCTTGCAAAGAGGGAAACACCGTCACGACCTTTGTAAATTTCGATAATTTTAGCTAAAGGCTAATCTATACGTTTCTTACTATCTAAACTGATTAATACAATGTCTCCAACAGAAAGTGGAGATTGTACTTTATTTCTCGTCTGTTTAAAAATTGAGATATAATGCTTTTGGAACCTAGTTTTAAGTTTATGTTTTACGGCGTGAAGATGTCTATCAGGTTTGCGAAGATTTGGCAAATCATTCTGGTCGAAGTCTTCAACACAGAATTCAGTTTGGTCCTGCAAAAATAGAGATGGAGTAATGGGTACCAAATCGGAAGCGTCCTCCGAGAGATAAGTTAGGGGTCTGCTGTTTAGAAGAGCCTCGCACTCACAAACGATGGCGTAAAGTTCATCAGATTGAAGAGAAGCTTTTCCCAAATTGCGTCTCAGCAATTCTTTTAGCATTCGGACCACCCCACCAAGCGACGGTCGGAGGGTTAAAATGCCAGGAGATCTTCAAATCAGAGTGAGCAATAACGGCACTCCAATCGATGTTTTGGAGTTCGTTGTTGAGTCCCACGAAATTTGTGCCATTGTCTGAGTAAATTGTTTTTACTCGACCTCGACGTGAAATAAATCTTCTCAATGCAAGAAGAAAACTTTTTGTTGAGATACCCGAGACAAGTTCAAAATGGATGACATGGTAAACCACACATGTGAAAATTGCGATCCACACTTTGTCACGATTTCGCAGGAGAAGAGGACCAGCTAGGTCCACACCGGTCTTCTCAAACACAGCTGATATTCTTACATGCTCTTCAGGAAGAGGTGCAAACACAGAAGTTGACAGTTTTGACTTAAATCTTTGACTAATTACACATTTGAACACGACTGATTGGACAGTTTTCTTCAATCTTAATAACCAATACTTTTCTCAAAAGGACAATAACAAGTGTTTGGACACCTGCATGATTATAAATTCCATGAGTCTCTTCAATGAGCCTTAAAACAAGTTCATGTTTGTCGCGTTATAAATTAGGTTGTCTAAAGTAATTTCCATCATCTGTAGAGAACAGTTTTGTCTCCACTCTGAGGAGGCAATCAGAATCAAGGTAAACGACAAAGTTCGGTGGTATAAGTCGACGATTTTTGCCAAAAGTATCTTTCTGTACGAAAAGGAAATTTTTGAGCTCAGATTTTGCGAGTTTTTTCATTAAGGTTTCCTTCGAGCAAAGAGTCTTTTTAACCATTCGCTGCTGATTTAGCACTTAAAAGAAATCGTTTCACATAAGCCACAGTTCGAACGATGGAAGAAAACTTTGAAACACGTTTATTCCACTCGAAGAAATCAGAGTTGGAATCATTCATAGACAGATTTGTCGTAACTGTAGGTTTTCTCTCTTCAGTAGCAAGTTCAAGAGCATCCGTGAAATCAGAGTCTTGAGTGTCTGGCCAGGAGGCACGGTTTTTCATCCATATGGGACCCTCCCAACAACAAAGACTGAAGAGAGTTTGTGCATTGTATCCTCTGGATGCGATGTCTGCTGCGTTCATCTGTGATGGAAAGTAATACCAGTCTTCTTTCGATAAGCTTGAATGGGTTTCTTTTATTTTGTTATGAACGAAGGTTTACCAAGTTCCTGAATTTTTTTGATCCAACAAAGCACGACTTTTGAGTCAGTCCAGTAGAAAGTCTGTATGTTATGAATGTTTAATGATGTTTTGACGCTCTGGAGAAGACGAATGCAGATAACTGCAGCCAAGAGTTCAAGTTTTGGAATGGACATTTAAGTTTTTGTTTTGTGATGGAATCCTTTTTTAGAGGAGCGATGCGTGATTTTGCCTAAACTAATTTAATCTGAAATTTATTACCTCGTTCAATTCGCAAAAAAACGCACGCTGCAAAGGCTTTTCCACTTACATCACTAAATATATGTATTGTGGTAGTTGATTCATCAACTAAACCCCCAAAGTAACGTGGAATTTGAATCACTTTCGAAAATTAAAAAACTAGCAAGCCAATTTTTAAATTCCTCAACGATTTGAGAAGGCAGTTTTTGATCCCATGTTAGCTTGTAATTTTCCACGCTTTTTGCATTAGAAATTTGGGAATGAGTGTTACGGGTGCTCAAAAGGCTGATCGTATCAAATATCTTTTGCGAAATGGACAAAAATTGCCTTTTAGAACATGCATCATTGACTTCAGTCGAAATATTTCTGAGATCGCAAAAGAGCAAATCAGTATTTGGTTCCCATAAAAGGCCAAGTAGAGAGCATTTTGTGTTTTCCTGGTTTTGTTGCTCTGTGGAAGAAACCCAACCTGTGAACTCAAACCCTGCTTTTAACATGATTTGGTAAGATATTCTTTGAAATCGTTGAAGTTCTATTTCCTTTTGGACATTATAGCCACAACATTGTCAAGATAAAAATAATCTTTTAATTTTATAGCAACGTCATTTCTACTTTCTTTTTCCAAATGGTGGTAAATCGTAGCCATAAGCAAAAATGGGCTAGAAGAAAGGTCAAAAACTACTCTACAAAGCCTATAGATTTTAATTTTACGTTTTTCATAATTTTCCCCCCACATAAATCGGAGGTAGTCCCTGTCTGTAAGGGAAATTGAAATCTGCAAGAAAGCTTTGCGAATATCTGAAATGACTCCTAGTGTATTTTTAAGAAATTTGTTTAAAATGGAAGGGATCATCTCAATATAGTTATGTCCAATAACTAAGCATTGACTTAAGGATATGAGTAGGTAGAAAAAGCCGATTCTGCTGTAAAGGCGGTGCAGGCGGTTGCAGGCGGTTGTAGGCGGTTGCAGGCGGTTGTAGGCGGTTGCAGGCGGTTGTAGGTGGTTGCAGGCGGTTGGAGGCGGTTGCAGGCGGTTGTAGGCGGTTGCAGGCGGTTGCAGGCGGTTGCAGGCGGTTGCAGGCGGTTGCAGGCGGTTGTAGGCGGTCAACGGAAGTGCAGAGTTGAGTTGTTTCGTTCCTACTGACGAGTTGAGTTGTTTCGTTCATGTTGCCGAGTGGAGTTGTTTCGTTCCTGCTGCCGAGTTGAGTTGTTCGTTCCTGCTGCTGAGTTGAGTAGTTTTCTCCTGCTGAGTTGTTTCGTTCATGTTGCCAAGTTGAGTTGTTTCGTTCCTACTGACGAGTTGAGTTGTTTTTCTCCTGTATTGGCTTTGATTTTCGAGTTGAGGGGGCGAGTTGAATTGTTTTTTTTCCTACAGCTAAGTTGAGTTGTTTTTAAAAAATGTGCACAAAAAATGAAGTATGGGAATGTTAAACGTGCTCATGGCGCCACCTATTGATTAAAATGTACACTAATTATAGATTTTAAAATGATTGAAGTAAATAACGCTCAAATAAAAAAAAAATCCAGATTCAAACTCACGGCCTCAGATCAAAATGTCTCCACAGGACAATAGTTTTTCAGTTACGCTAACCATTATCCTATGAAGGCATACAGACCTGAAGAAAACTTATGTTTATAATCTCATGAATTTAATTTTGCAGGCGAAGCAGACGGCGACATGTTTTAAAATCATTTTCTTGATTAAAATGAAATAAAAAAAATATTTAATTTATATTATTTTAATAATGTGTAAATTTTAATTCAGCAAAATGATTGCATACACACATAGTAAAGATACAAAGTAAATTGATTATTCAGAAAAATGTGCCGTAGTATACTCGTCATCACCGTGAACGGGTTACGATTTAACTTGTTTTAGCTTGTCTGATCTTGATTCTACAAGACGGTGACTGAATTCTACGTTAGAAATTATCTCAATGCTTAGAGCGGATGAATACATTGCTTTCAACCACTCAGCGAACGCCGCTCAAGTGTAATTCGGTTGATATGCGTTAGACACTTATCACATTTTAGTTCACAATTCATTTCGTTTGTTAGTATTGCGGTGGGCTGTATTCAACAAGAAAAAAATATGGTGACGTCTGAAACACATAGTGAAAAACGAAAGTTTGGAAAAGTCGGGGAATCTTCTGTAAATAAGAAAGCCAGAAGAGAAGTTTCAAAAGTAAGTAACAACATTAAATAAATTTAATATGTAATTTTTATAATGTTTTTTACACATTTCTGATCTTTATTAATTTTGTTATATTATTTTCAGAAGTATGGAAAATTTACCGAGGATTGCATACCAGATGGAGTATTTCCAATTGGAGATGATGTTTTTGTCTTTGCAAGCACCTATTATGATTCCGTATCAGTACACATAAGACGTTTCAAGAAATATGGCAAAGCATACTACCCAACTTCCGAGGGAATAACATTAGACCCACGGTAGATCCGAATATATCATGCGTAAAAAGAAAGTGCCGGAATCACTGGAGGAATTACCAAGTGGACTTTTCCCTCCTGAACGACACATTCAAATAACTAGTGAGAACTCTTCATTGATTTTACTTTCAAGCGCATTAAATACAGTCCGGATAAAGAGCCCACTTTTAAAGAAATAACCATATCCCGAGAGCAGTGGGCTGAAATGATTAAAAAATATGGTGCTATTGAAAATGCTGCCATAGACAATATGTTTCAGTGTATGGACTTTTTAACTGCATATAAAACCTTCTGCGAAGGCCCCATAGAAAATACATTACCTTCTTCTTTGGATGTTAGTCTGGGTCAACAATACTTGACGCAAATTTTGAAAAAATCTATTTGTAGCCTCCTGAACGAAAAAGGATTGAAACAGCCTCAGACTTTCGCTGAGGAGTTATGGGGGAATCGCGAAGAAACATTTAATTCATATGCTTCATCACTTGAAGCTAATGAGATAGCTGATTGTTTTTATCATAATCTTTTTGAAAATGAACCCTTTTTATTGTTAAAACCTGTACATTATGTAACTCAAGAATTTTTAAAAAATCTTCGCTTCGATATTATTTTAAGAGAAGTAAGAGACATGTTATGTCCACCTGATTGTTTTGAATACTATGAGGATTTTGTTTAAAGATTTTTATAAGATTCACACAATATTTTGTTTTTATAAATTTGAATAAAATTCTTTTTTTTTTATATGCTGAATTTGAGTTCTTATTATTTTTATTGTTTGTTAGTTTAACTTATGTTGAAATCGTTTCACATCTTAAAAATAAATAAGAGTATTTTTAAAAGAAATTATCAAAGTATGTACAAGTGATATTTTAAATGTATTTCATATGAAAGTGAGAAAATTTATGCTCATGTTTTTATACATAAACTTTTGCCTTTCCCAAAAAGTATATAATAATATAACTATTCATTGTAATAGTCATTCAATCAAGTTCTTTTCATCGGTAACAATGCATCAAGATTTAGCAGCGTTTTACGAAAATCCTGAAGTTCCAAATAGCTTCGGGTGTGTGGAAGCATTACATCGCTCTGTAAAAGGGAAATATAGTAAAAAGATGTGAAACATTGGTTATCGCAGAAAGATGCTTACACTCTTCATAAACCTGTTCGACATAAGTTTCAGCGGAATCGAGTGTTTGTAAGTGATATTGATCGTCAGTTTCAAGCGGATTTAGTCGATATGCAATCTTTAGCAGAATTTAATAAAGGGTATAAGTATTTGTTAACTTGCATGGATTTATTTTCAAAATTTGCTTGGGCAGTTCCTCTGAAAGATAAATTTGGAAAAAGTGTAAAGTCTGGGCTAGAAATTATTTTAAAGAAAGGAAGCCTAAAGTGTTGCAAACAGATGCCGGTAAGGAGTTTTTAAATAAAATAGTTCAAAATTATTTAAAAAATCTGAATGTAAATTTTTTTTACAAATAACGAAACAAAAGCTAGCATTGTTGAAAGGTTTAATCGGACATAAAAAACAAAAATGTGGAAATATTTCACTGAATTTAGCACTAAAAATTACATCGACGTCATTGATAAATTAATACACAGTTATAATCACTCGTATCACCGTTCAATTAAAATGGAACCTGTTTCTGTAAGTAGACATAACCGGAAGCAGGTATTAAAAAATTTATACGGTGGTCTAAGAAATGAGAAACCTAAAGCCCCTAGATTTAAAATTGGTGATATTGTACGCATTAATAAACAAAAACTTCACTTTGAAAAAGGATACGAACAAAACTGGAGAAGAGAACTTTTCGTAGTTTTTGAAATCGTGCAAAGAATTCCGATTGTTTATACACTGCTCAAAACAATTAGGGGAGCACATGATTTTAACAAAAGTAAGCAAAGATGTATACCAATAAGTAACATAAAATGAATCATCCATAATGTAAAGCCTACCAGGAAACGGAAGAAGAAAACTTTATATGCAAATCAAAGTTCATGACGTCAAAAACCAGAAAAAGGAGATAAGGGCAGAAATCGGGATGTTGCAGAAACGTCTATTTTATTGCAGTAACTGTGAAATTCGATTGTGCAGTATTTTCTTTTAGACAAGGTTACTTGAGAATGTCTCAACAACGTGATTTACCGGAATCCCCCATGGCATGGCGTGTTATAGGCAGACTGGACTCCGGGCAAACACAACGTAGTGTCGCGGACGCTGTTGGAGTCGCCAGAAGTGTTGTTGCAAAGCTGTGGAATCGATTCAAGAAACAGGAAATGTTAGACGTCGACCAGGGGGCAGGTCGGCCGCGCCACTACATCAACTGATGACCGGTATATACAGTTAACAGCCCGTCGAAACAGAACAGAGAATGCTACGCAGCTGCAAAGAGAGTTGCTCTTGGCAACAGGACGAAGGGTGTCCAGCCAAACAGTACGTAATCGGCTTCATGAGGGAGGGCTCTATGCACGTAGGCCAATGGTCTGCATTCCGTTGACCCCACGCCACCATGCGGCCCGAAGAAGATGGGCTGGTGAACATCGAGATTGGGAGCAACATGATTGGAGCCAAGTGCTGTTTACAGACGAGTCCCTATTCAGTCTAGAGTGTGACACCCGACGTGTTCTTGTATGGAGGGACAAGGGCACTCGAAATAACCCCGCATTCGTTCGTGAAAGGTCACAATACAGAAGAGCTGGTTGGATGGTATGGGGTGTAATCAGCATAGGTGGACGTACGGACCTGCATATCATTCGGAATGGCACTTTGACGGGCCGAAGGTATGCAGACGAGATACTTCGTCTTCATGTCATCCCTTACGCTGGAGCCATTGGAGATTCCTTTGTTTTCCAGGATGATAATGCTCGACCGCATAGAGCTCGTCTGGTGGAGAACATGCTTGAAGCTGAAACAACACAGCGTATGGAATGGCCAGCGTACTCTCCTGACCTGAATCCAATCGAGCATGTTTTGGATATGCTCGGACGACGCATTGCTGCGCGACCAAGGCAGCCTGCTACTGTCCGAGACTAGGAGATTGCACTTCTTGAGGAGTGGAACAGTATTCCCCAAAGTCTCATCGATAACCTCATCGCATCCATGGCAAACAGGTGTGCAGCAGTCTTAGCTGTTCGAGGAGACCACACGCCCTATTAAAACTCATGCATCATGTCTAAACAGTACCTTTTTTTATCGTTTACATGTAACCAAATTGTTGCCCTAAATCATCTTTTCATGTTTTTTCCATATTTTCAAAGAATTAAAGCTTAATTCCAAACTTTTTTACGCTTCTTTTCTGTATTGCGCATTGATACGCGTGTACTATGCATTGTATGCCAATACGTGGCTTTCTCACACGGTTTTCTTCAATTTTTTGCTTGCTCCCCTA